>JAQGEP010000068.1:0-196602 GCA_028476805.1 Acrocalymma vagum
AGACTCCACCCCACCGACTAGCGCCTTGGCGCGCCAGCTGAATTGTCACACTTTGTCATGGCTCTGGGAGAGATGATCTGTAACGGCTGTTACAAGTAGCTGCCTCCTTACTACCTCTACCTAGGTAGCCTATAATCTTCGCTAGTATCTAACCTTAGCTAGCTACCTTTCCCTAGCTTTTATAGCTATTTATTCTTCTAGAATAATATATCCTCTATCTATTATTCCCCTAGCCCCGGGAGTCCTATTATCTTAAGTATATTACGTAATATATCGGCTACTACCATCGTTCCTAGGTAGTAGTAGCAGGGGTCCCTCATCGTTATTGCCCATAGTTCCTCTGGGTACCTCCTTGTACTAAAGGGGCCATCCGTAACAAGGTACTAATAAAGAATTAATAGGTTATAAAAAAAGTACGTAGTATAGACCTATTAAGTTATAGTAATTTACTATTAATAAATACTTTTAAATAATATATTACTTTTATAAACGTAGATTTATAAACGTAGATACTACCTAGTACCTACGCGTAATAAGTATAGAATTAGTATAAGCTATATAGTACTAGAGATTTTAATTCTATAATACGTTTTTCCTCTTTAGATACGTAGAATCTATAGGAATTCTAGTAAAAAAATAAGATAGTTATCTCTTAAAGGCTTAGAATAACTCTTAAAAAAGGAGGGGGCTATTATAATACCTATTATAGTCTAGAACCCCTATAGGAAGTACTCGGCCCCTAATAGGGACTAGTTAGGTTCTATAACTTATAGGTATACTCTAAACCCTAAACCCTTAAGCTTCCCTTAAGGATTTGTCTATATATATATTAATACAAGCCTATTACATCTCACGTGCTTTACCTGCCTGCTAGTCATCCCTCACAGTTAGTTATTAGTAGTTCTTTTAGTATTTTCTTCTACTAATATTAAAGCTCTACTACTTTTATAAATAAGATATAGAACTAGTAAATAATAAGATAGTAAAAAAAATAGTACTATTTAGTTAAAAGAATTAAAATATTACTAGTTACTTAATTATTTATAATTTTACTTCTTTTTTTAGTAGTTTTCTAAATCCTATATTAAGATGTTACGGGGCTTACGCTATTGCTCACTTTTCCTTGAGTGGGCTGGGCCGTAGGCAGTTGTGTAGCCGTAGGATTATTCAGTAGTCTTGGTAACACTAAAGGTGAACGTTTAAACGTAGTACGGTTATAATAACAAACAAGTATAATTACTAATTTATAACTACTCCGTTATAATACGAGTATAACCGCGAACAATCTAAGCTAGGAAATCTATCTATTTATATAGAGCGTACTAAGCTATATAGCAGCTCTTCTTTTCTTATAGCAGTTAACTGCTACCTTAGATAGTTAACTACTAACTCTCCTTAGTAACTACTATACTTACTACCCTTCTTACCTAGGTAGCCTATAATCTCTATTAGTATTAAACCTTAGCTAACTATTTTCCCCTAGCTTCTCTAGCTATTTATTCTTCTAGAATAATAGATCCTCTATCTATTATTCCTCTAGCTCTAGGAGCCCTATTACCTAAATATATTACGTAATATATTAGCTACTACTATTATTTCTAGATAATAGTAGTATAGGTCCCGTATTATTATTACTTATAGTTTCTCTAAGTACCTTCTTACTTTAAGGAGGTTATCTATAATACTCGCCTCCCCCTCCTAAGTATTATTATCCTAATAATTATACTTACCCCCTTAGCTTATATACTTATAGTTACTTTATATTACTTAAGGTAGCTCCTATCCTTATAGGACTAGTATTCTAGAATATAGGTTTATCTATTCTAGATACTAGCTAATATAAGGCTCGGCTAGCCCTACTTATTAGTCTAGTTTAGAAGTTACTCTTCTTTTTTTATACTATACTAAAGGTGCGAAAGGATAATTCTTATTCTATTTATCGCCGTAATCTCGCGAATTACTTCCTCTCTTCCTCCTCTTTAATACTGTCTCTCTACTTAAACTACGCGAGCTCTAGCTAAATATACTAGGTAAATCTTCGCTCTAGCTTATACCTTAAGTACGAATCCCGTAACTTAAAGTATAACCTAGTTATAACTAAGAAGGATTAGGCCTATCTTAAGGATTAGAAGAGGAAACTCTAAAAAGAGCTAAATAAGGTAGAAGAGGAGTAATTTAAAATTAATTCTTAGCGTATAAGTCTTTATACCCGTCGTATCTGTCTTTATAAGTAGCTTGGGCTCCTGTCCTCTCGTAAGAAAGAGATATATAACTATAAGTTAGCGAATATTAAGGAGGTAGAACGTTTAGAGGCCGCGCTTAAAGCCTCGTCTACTCCTAGTTATCCTATAGAGCCTCCCTAATTTAGAGAACCCTTATTTAATATAAAGGCGTTTCTTATAGATCCTTTATCTAAGGATTTCTTACGTAAAAGTTATTTACTACTTATTAGTAATAGTTTAGGTTTCTAAGTAGTTCCTATATAGATTCTTCTAGTAAGTACCCTTCCTACTTAACCTTATATTCCTACTACTTACCTACTTTCTGTAGTACTATAATTCTTCTAACTTTATATTCTTTCTCTTTAGGCTCTATTATAGTTTCTATAGTATATAGTATACTTTTTAGCGCTTTTTCTAGTAATAAGATATAAAATATATTATATCGCTTAGTTCTAATAGGTAACTTTAATTAAAAATTAACTAGGCTTATCTATTCTAAGACTTTAAAGGGTTCTTATTTAATATAATTAAGTTTTTTACTAGGTCTCTTAGTTCTAATATTTTTTACGTTAACGAAGACTATATCTCTCCTTCTAAGAATTAGTTCGCTAATCCTTTTCTTATTAGCGTATTTCCTTATTTTCTTATTACTTTTTTATAACTCTAAGATTATTTCTTAGTATATCTCCCTTATATTATTAGCTATATCTTCTGCCCTTTATAGTTCCTTATTCCCCTATAGTCTTATATTCTATATATTTAGGTATCGCCTACTATTCGCGTAGAATAGTATTTATTTTATTACTACTAATTACGAGTTATTATATATAAACTCCGCTATTAGTAGGAGTCGCGCCTAATTATTCTATATTTTATTAATATACGCTCTTAAATATATCTCTAGGCTCTAGTTAATCCTCTCTATTTATCTATTAGTTTAGGGGTAGAAACTAGTTAATAACTTTTCCTTCGTCTCCTAATACCTTAAGATTATTCTCTAAAATACTAATTTAAAGAGCTTATCTCTATTTATAATAACTTCCCTAGGTACCCTATATTTACTAATAAGGTACTTAGTTACTAAGTATATAAGTTCCTCTATATTAATCTTTTCTATTATAGGTATAAAGATTACTTACTTTATTAACCTATATACTATATTAAGTATAGTATTATATACTAGTTCTTTAGCGTCTTCTTTTAACTTTAAGAGCTTTATAATAAAATCTATCGTTACTAAGCTCTATAGTTCCTATAGTAGCTCTAAGGGTTAGATTAACCTATAGGGTGCGTATTAGTTATACTTATTTAATCTATATTATAAGTATCCTTTAACTTAGTTCTCTACCTATTTCTGTATTCGTAGAAACTAATAATTCCTCTAGATTATTTCTAATATCTTTTTAATTCTTAGATATCTAAAGGCCGGCCCTTTATAGTAATTCTTAATAAGACGTTTTATTAACGTTTTAGGGACGAAGATAAACCCGTTCTTTATAAAGACCTTAAGCTAGTTATTCTATATTAGCTCCTTTTTATACTTTTTCTTAATTACTTTCTATATCTATTTAAGCTAGTAGTTATTAATTATAACTACTAGCGCTAATTTTAGGTAATTATATTATAGGTTGCCGTCTTAGTCTTACCTAAGTATAGCTTTAAATTCTTTATTCTTCTTAGTTATATAATCTAGTCTTTAGCTTAGTATATCTACTACCTTATTATTAATTCCTTTATAATATATAATCTTAAAATCCTATATAGCTAATTCTTCTACCTATCTAACCTATTATCTATTAAGTACTTTTATTATTATAAAGGCCGCTAAGTTTTTATAATCTAAATAGACTATTATTATATATACTACTCCTTTAAGCTATAGTCTCTAATATTTATAACTTTCTATAATAGCTAAAAGTTCCTTATTATATATATTATAATTCCTTTCTGCTCTATTAAGCGTTCTAGATATATATACTATAATATATTTTATCCGTTTTTTACCTTTCTTAGGTTTCTCTAGTTAATATAGGTATCTACTAATAGCTTTATCTAATACGTCTATCTTAACCCCCGTAGGTAAATCTAGGTTAAATATCCTCTACGTAGCCGCGTTTATAATATCGTCCTTAAGCTACTAAAATACTTTTTTTTACTCGTTTCTCTAGTTAAACTCTATATCCTTCTTTATAAGTTCTATAAGTAGGATAGCCTTTCGCGAGTATTCTTTAACTACTAATCTTATATAATTAGCTAGTCCTAAGAATTCTTAAACCTCTTTTAGGTTCTTAGGTATTAGCTAGTTCCTAACTACCTTTACTTTTTATAGGTTAATTCTTATTTCCTCTATAGAAATAATAAATTCTAGGAACCCTACTTCCTTTTTATAGAATTCGCTTTTCTCTAGGTAGATATATAACGCGTATTTCTTAAGCGCCTGTATTACTAGCCGTACTTTTCGTTTATAATCTGCTAGCGTTCCCTTCGTAGCTACTATTACGTTATCTATATATACCTATATAAATATCCCTAGATACTGCCTTAACGCGTTATTAATAACCGCTTAAAAGGTTGCCGGCGCGTTCGTAAGTCTAAATAGTATAACTTAATACTTAAATAGTCTAAATTCTATTTTAAAGACTATTTTCTACTCCTCGCCTTCTTTAATTTAAATTCTATAATATCCTTCTTAAATATTAAATTTTGTAAACTATTATACCCCTTCTAGGCTATATATAATTTCCGTAATTAGTAGTAATAGGTAGCGGTTCTTTATAGTATCCGCGTTAACATCCTAATAGTCTACGTATATCCTCTATTTCTTATTTTTCTTAGGTATAAAGAGGATAGGGCTAGTAATTAAGCTTATACTTTCTCTAATATATTTTTTCTATAGGTTTATAACTAGTTACTTCCGCAACTTATTCCTTTATTTGCGGTTTATTAGGTATATCTTTCTATACCTTAATTTTGCGTCTTTCTTTAGAGGAATTTTATAATCCTATAGTTTATATTCTAGTAGTAGGTCGTCTTTTTCCTTAAAGATATTAATTAGATTAGGATAGTCTTTATATACCTCCTTTAGTATAATTTCTTTAGTTTCTATTTTATCCTCTTTAGACCTAATTTCTTCTACTAACTCTTCTCGAGTTACTACCCTTCTAACTTAAATTATAATTTGTAGTTTATACTCCCTCTTAAGCTTTATAGTCTATATAGGGAGTATTATTATACTCTTCTAATCTATTCTTAGATTAGCTAATTAAAGCTAGTCTAACCCTAAGATAAGCTCCTCGCTTCCTAGGTCTATAATATTAATAGTTATTTCGTAACACGTTTTAGCGTAATCTAGCTGCGTAGGTACTTCTATATTAATTACTCTCTTACTGTACGTTAGGCTCTCGTTATTTGCTAATATAACTCTAGCTAGAGTCTCCTTAATTCTATATTTTATATCCTACTATTATACTAAACGTAGCAATATAACTATATATGTATAGCCGCTATCTAGTAATACGCTGTAGGAATATCTATTAATCTTTTCTTTAATATGGAAAGAACTACTATTCTAAGTCTTACAGGCCTTAATTTTGCTTTAACTCCTAAGCAAGGACCTGTCTAGTTTTTTATCTAGGTTTCTTTAGACTATTTATTATTAAATTCTCTCCTCTTTTTATACTTTAGTTAATACTTAAGAATTCTTTTCTAGTCTTTATAATTATAGTATTCCAGGTTCTTGTACTCTCCCGGAGTATACGTCTTATAGTAAGCTATTTTTATAGCGACGTAATAGTAGTATTAGTATACCTTATACTATTAGTATAGTATATCGCTATAATCTAGATCCTTACTCTATTCTTTAGCTACCTATTATAGCTCTTTATAGTACGTGTAGTATTTCTTCGCGTAATCTAACTAATACTTACTTGCGTATACTATATCCTCGTATTAATATCTATAATTCTTAGATTCCTAATAGGGTCTTTCTTTAAATATCCCGTCTCCTAACGGATATTTTTCTATTTCGTATTTAGTTTTCTCGTAGCTAGAATAGTTATATTTATAATATTAGTACTACTTAATATCTCTATTATATTCCTGCTATACTAAGGGGTTATAGATTAGATATAGGTAAAGCCTATAGTCTTAGTAATTAATAAGACTATACGACTTATCTTCTAGGGATTATTCTACTATTCTTCTCTTATTTTTATATAACGTATATTCTTTCTATAGGTACTTATACTATAGAATATCGTTATATCCTAACTTCTCTCTATAGCTAGTAAATCTTTATATGCGAGGTCCTTACTCTCGTGCTACGAGACCTATAATTATTGCTATGTCTAGTCCTTAGATATTAGTTCTATAGCTAACCCTAGGACATTCGTCTGCTTTATAGGTTTCTTTTCTATATAGCTAGTATTATTCTAATTATAACCGTTACTAAACTAGATCTAATGTTATCTTATCTATATTAGGAATTGTTTCTTAGAGTTATACCCTTATAGTAACTATTTATAATAGCTAGTTATTATATTTTCTATAATATAGCCTGCCGTAGACGATTCCTCCCTATTTCGCTAGAAACCTATCTTCCGTTATCTACTAAGAAATATATCCTCGAGCCTTTCTTCCTTTCGTGGTTAGCCCTAGTTCCTTAGCTTTATTCTCTATTTCTAAGATATATTCTTCTAGGTCTTCTCCTACTCCTTCTATATTTCCTAGAGCTAGGTCCTCGACGTCGTCGTATTTAATTATTAGGATAAGTTATATTATTTTAATTTTTACTTCTTTTTCTTTATATTCTTTTGCAAAGTATCCTATTTCTCCGTATTTTAGGTATACTTTAGCCTTATACCTTTCTTCCTTAACCTTATCCTATTTTCTATTCTTTAGTTTCTTTACTAGTTTATCCTTCTTAGACTTTAGTTTATTAATTTCTATAGAATTCTAATACTATTATTAGGCTAGTTAAGTCTTTAAGGTATTTATAGGATAGCTCTTATATCTCTTCTTTTCTTCCTTTCTTTTACGAATCTGGTTGTTAATCCTAACTACTCGTATTATAAGTTCTAATAATTTTTCTAGTCTTTTATAGTAGACTAGCTCGTTCTTAATACTCTCCTTTAAGCCGTTATAGAAGGCTTCTATAAGGGGTATATTATTCTAGTCGAGTTTATTAATAATTTACCTAAATCTGCTAACGTATTCTATAGCTAATCTCTCTTACTAAAGCTTCCTAAGAGCTCTCTCTACCGTCTACTCCTTATTAATATCTCTATAGACCTCTTTAAGAGCTTTTATAAATAAGTTAAAGTCTTTAAAGATTCTTTATATATCCTCTAATAGGTTACTAATCTTCTTATTAGGCTCTCTATTAAGCTACTTATTAAGAGCTAGCTAGAGCTATATAAGTATATCCCCCTCTATATAGGTTAACGCTATAATTATTTTATTCTATATATTAGGGAATCTATTCTTATTAAACTAAAACTATACCTTAAATACTGTAAGCTACCCTTATAGCTTAGACCTCTCCCCTAAGAACTTCGCAGGTACTGGAATCGCAACTCTTTTCTAGACCGTAGGCGGGCTAATAGTTATCTATAAGAGTTGAGCTATCTAGGCTTCTAACTATTAGATTTAATTCGCCTAGGTAGCTAGGACTAACGCTAAGTTAGTAAATACCCTAGATACCGTTAAACCTTATTACTATAGTTAAACTATAGTTTCGTCTAAGAAAACCTATAGGCGGTTATAATATTATAGGGCTTACGCTATTACTTACTTTTCTTTAAGTAGGCTAGGCCGTAGGCAGTTATATAGCCGTAGGATTATTTAGTAGTCTTAGTAATACTAAAGGTAAATATTTAAACGTAGTACGGTTGTAATAATAAATAAGTATAATTACTAATTTATAACTACTCCGTTATAATACGAGTATAACCGCGAACAATCTAAGCTAGGAAATCTATCTATTTATATAGAGCGTGCTAAGCTATATAGTAGCTCTTCTTTTCTTATAGCAGTTAACTGCTACCTTAGGCAGTCGACTACTAACTCCCCTTAGCAACTGCTATACTTACTACCCTTCTTACCTAGGTAGCCTGTAATCCCGATTAGTATTGAACCTTGGCTAACTATTTTCCCCTGGCTTCTCTAGCTATTTATTCTTCTAGAATAATAGATCCTCCGTCTATTGTTCCCCTAGCTCTGGGAGCCCTATCACCCTAAGCATGTCACGTGACATGTCAGCTACTGCTATTGTTCCTAGATGATAGTAGCATGGGTCCCGCATCGTCATTGCCCGTAGTTTCTCCGAGTGCCTTCTTGCTTCAAGGAGGTCATCCATAACATAAGACTTAACTTTATAGGTTAAGGCTTGGGGTTAATTCTTGGGGATAGCTAATCGAGGTATAGGAATAAAACGTTTCACGGTAGGTAAATTAGAAGAAGGTATATTTAAGTAGAAACTTAGATTAAACATAATAGTCTCTAAGGGTCTATTGTCTACTAGTTATATACACGTGGTGGTTACTGGGACTCGGTAACCTTAGTTACGTAATCTTACGTTACGTGGTCTGGTTAGAGGAGTAAGCGCGCTTATACGCGGGGCTAGATCTATTGGCCCTGAGTCCCCTGGATCCTAGTAGTAGTGCGGGGTGCATCGCCCTAAATGTGCTAAAAGCCTCCGAGTTTGATTTTCTCTATGTAAGTCCCTCGCCCAACACCGCCTAAACCTAACCCTGGACTCTAGACACTTGGTGCGCTGGGAGGTTTCCAAGGAAGTGCGAGCTGAGGCATAGGAGGTGGGCTGAGAGTGCTGGTCATTATTTGTCGTGTGGGCATAGAAGCGGTGGAAAGAGTAGAGGTTGCGCAATAGAGGGAGGATTGATGCAGGTAGCGCGTTGGGAGAAAGGATGAAGAAAAAAACAAACGTGATATAGGTAACTATAGATATCTGGCGCATTGCGAGGTCGATACCTAGCAACATTGCGCATTGTTGGTGCATGCTAGATACTAGCTAGTACTTGGGCAGGCGTCTTGCCATCATCGTTCTTCAAATCTGGATTTGCACCACTCTGCTCGAGTAATTTGACAGCGTCGACCCGGCCCCGTGAGCTGGCAAAATGCAAGGGCGTCCAGTTATTCTTCAGGGCCTCGTCGACGTCTGCGCCGTGCTGTATGAGGAGGCGCATGGTATCGAGCGCACCTAGACTGGCAGCCGTGTGTAGCGCAGCACTCTTGGGGATGGGGAGGCCGTGTTGCAGCAGAATCTCGGTCATGCGCGGGCCGGTGGCATATGCGGCGAGGGACAAGAGAGACTGGCGGTAGCCGTGAAGCGGTTTTGCCTCTGCACCAGCCTCGAGCAGGACAGCAGCCACTTCGGGTTGCCGAAGCCGGACAGCCTCGGGAAGTGGCAGCACACCATGGAGGAGGGGCAAGTGGGCAATCTTGGGGTCTGCCGAGACCAGCGCCTTAAGGATATCTGCATGCCCATCGCGGATGATCTGATTCATGATCGAGAACGTCACGACATCGTACGCGTTGATGCCCTGTTGCTTTGCGCAGCCGAGTAGTGTCGACACAGCAGCAGCAGCCTGGCTGTTCTGCGCCGCGACGGTTAACGCCCATTCCACGTTCAATGTGGGCGTTGCCAGGACGCGTCGCGCTCCGTTTGAACCCTCCCGTGAGGCCTCAGAGTAGATGCGGTGCGGTTTTTCGACAAGTATCTTGGTCGATTGTGGCTGCGACAGCAGGCTTTGCAAGGCTGTGTCGTTGCCAGACGAGCTTGCTTCCATGATCGGGCGGGCGGTATCCTCCCCAATAAGAACATCGCCAATCTCTCTGTTTGACTCGTAGCTGAATGGCCAGCTCTTTAAATCTTCTGTCGTTAATCGCGCCATGGCTACGATGGCTGTGGTTCTGGTTCTGGTTGTGGTTGTGGTTGTGGTCGTGGTCGTGGTCGTGGTCGTTGGTATGGAGTAAAAAAGGAAATGGACATGTTTAGATAACGAGGATACATACAAGACCTAGCCTCCTCAGTCGGCGGAACAGCATGCGTCTATTGTACATTTTCCACATGACCCAGGAGACAGCACCGACTATCAAGCTTACGGCAACCGGGCGGGCGAGCTGCGACCCCTTGGTGAAAGGGTTCCATTTTCGAGACCATGATGAACCGTTGACGAGAGTCAGGATAATTGCACTGGTCTCTGGGGCAGGCTGTAGGATAGGGAGGAGGTGGTGGTAGTGGAGTGAGAGAGTGGTTGCGCCCAAATGTTTTGCGGCCGCAAATACGCAAAGAGTGAGTATGGCTTGGGGAGAGCCGCGCCAAGGAGCTACGCGGTCTGTCAGCCCAGCAAGCGAGCACGGGCGCCTTCCGTACCTGTCAAACCCTAGCGTGAACTTGGGCAAGTGCACCGTGGCATATAGGGTAGGCTACCTTCTATCGAAGAGCTCCTCCACTCTCCTAATCGCTCTATTCCGTTTCATCTCCTCCTCCAATCTTCAATATTTTCCTTCCTCTGCCGATGACACCGCTTGCTATGATCTCGACGAGCTTCTTTCCATCGCCTAACCGCGTCATCACACTTAACTAGTCCGTATCGAACGAATTGGGGAAGCCATGTCTATGGCCACTCTTTTACGACATTCCATGCAAATGTCCAAGCTCGCAATATCGACATGACACAGTATGCGAACGCAAAAGTGATCATGGCTGCGATCACAATGTAGAGTCCGAAGCGGAGTTTGCCCATAGGCTTTGGGACGACTTGTTGTTCGTCTGGGATGGCGAAGATCGCCTGGGGAGCTGTTAAATAAGCGAAGCGAAACTGAAGCACACACTTACAGCCATGAGACTCATGGGTAGATAGACAATTGTCAAGTATGTTAGTCGCTCGATGGTGCGGTTTTGAGCTAAAGATGTGCGACTATCCGTCAAAGTCATAAGAACCTCGACCGGGAATGCTTAGCGGTGTGGCCATGACAAGGCATCAGTTACATACGTTGTCTTTGTAGCGCGCAGCAATTTCGATTGTCACATCCAAATTCATCTTTACAGCAACCATACTAGCCAGGCTGCTGTCGAAGGAAAACAAAGAATCCTCACACTCCTTCTCCAGCGAATCACTTCGAGATCCCGGACCCTTGCCTGTAAGCTGGCATAATCATGATTTTTCCGGAGCACTTACATGTTTAATCTGCGCACACAACTGTTCCTTTGCTTCTTGGAAGCTCTGTAGGGTGTCTTTGAGACTTGTTTGCATTTTGTAGAGCGACTCCAGTGTCCAGAGGCTAAACTCATACCGACAAATTGCATCATCATCTCCCGTCCATTGTGTCGTTTCTTTTTCAAATCTTGACTAACAACTACATTAGTGGCATCTCTAATATAATGCTTACATGCTACTCACATCTTTTGTAAGAGTGTAGCTGACTGCATCCATTGCGTATTGATATTGAATGACAATCTCATCTGATAGCTTCCGCAACATCAGTAGGAAGACCAAGCATCTAGCAGTCTGCGGCTGATGGATGAATCGAAGTCTGAGGGTGCGAATATCTTCTCCCATTGTTCTCAGTTTCTCCTTGTTCAAGCATTCAGACACTATGCAGCATTTGCTGAAGTCGCCGAAGGCGTTGGTGGACAACACAAATGATGATGCTTGGAGTTCGAATTCAAAATTTACCACAGTGTGTTCAGCTATGTTGCAGGGCTCGAATTCGTAGGGATCATGTTCAACATCGCGGATATGCTTTACCATAACCTGGGAGGACTTTGCCATCGGTGCCTTGAGGAAAGGTTCAAAACAGTAAGGCAGAGATATGACAACATCATCTGTGATTTTTTCTGAGTGAAACGTGGAGTACAATTGCAAGGCAACGCGTTCGGCTTGGTCGATGGCTTGTGATCAGTCTATAGTTATCAGCACAGCTTTCACAAAACATGGCGAACGAATCTGAAAATATCTCCTCTTTGAAGTTCGTGTCATTGGGCGTCAATGTCCAGATAATAATCTTGCAACTCAGGGACCTCGGCTGAGAACTCGGCGGTGGTGCTACTGTACCCAGCGTGATCAACATGTAAACTCATCATGCCGTGATCTCTGGACACACCAAGGTTGTGTCCAGAACCTGGCAATGCATGGTTTGAGCTGACAATAACACGGCTAGAGCGGATAAGGGAAGGTGCCTCTACTTACATTATGCGGTGGCGGATATCTTGGTCGACGAGCTGGCAATGAAAGATCAGTAGAAATACTTAGGATACACGTGAATAGACTTACACTGTCAGAAAGCTTTCCAAATACATCTTGCCCATGTTCATCTGGAGTAATTCGAACATTCTGGAGGCAATCGATGATATCTGCGACGAAAATGCTGTGTTTTTCCTTTCGCCCCCGGTCCTCCTCCCGCACTAATAATTTAAAGCGCACCGGTATTATGAAACCCCCACCCATTCCCTCCAGGCGTTCTAGAAAATACTCAAGTGACAGAGGAATCATGACATCGTTGATTTCGGGTGGAATATATTTGTCAGGAGTATCATCGAGTGATTCGAAAAAGTTCTCCGGGTGATATTGACGCGGAAGTTTCCAGGTCTCCATCCATTCGATTGACGGGTGAGCCTTAGTTTCGGGCATTGCCTTTGTCAACTCCCTGGTTTGCTGAGACATCAGTGCTTGCATATATGTCATCCCTTTCAAAATTTCCCGATGACCCCCATGGGGGAAGAGCGCAGGCTGGAGCGGACGCAAGCCAAATGACAAAATAGCGCTCGACTCTGGACCGCGCTGGCTTTCATCGAATCCTCTCGTGTACATATCCAAGAACGTTGATGCTAGGACTGCAGAGGCCTCGGAATGTATCCATCCCTTTCTTGCCCTAAGGTGAGATCTCTCCCAGCAAGGCACAAGCGACGCCTCAGAGTTCATGAAGCAGTAGACCTTTGCCTTGATGGTCTCGACTTCTTCCCTCCTTTGCTCCATCACATTCAAGTCCTCGTCGTCATTCTTTTCCAAACTATATACCTTGAGTCTGCTGTGATGACAAAGTGCATGGACTTCCCAAGGGCCATCGAAATTGCCGTATTCATCCCCTTCCAGCTGACCTGGATTCAGTCGTCTTGTATAATCACGATTCTTGATGCGCTCCATGGACAGTGAGGCCACAGTACTCTGCGCTGTTGTGTTGCATTCCAAGCCTAGCTCAAGGCCCAGGAACGCGAGTCGATCGAAAATTTCGTCACTGGCACAATATGGCAGATTTGATGAGGATTTCGTAGCTGAGCATAGCAAAGCAGTGCTTTGCAACTCGTAAACCTTGTGGTTTAGTCTGTGTTGCAGCTCCCATAGCTTTGGGAGCAAGCCTTGTTTGCAAAAAGCCAGTATAGAACCGTAATGATACCACTGTAGTAGAACAATGGCTTCTTTTTCTTTTGTGGCAGGAGTACTATCATCCGATGGGAAATTTCTGCTACTGTACCATTCCGTCATGGCCGCGGAATTGTCCCATGACAGCGGCTGGTCAGGGTAGAGACCTCCCATTTGCTGAAATCTCTTCAAATCTACCACCATGGGCGCATTCTTGCATATATACCACAGCGCAATGCACACGTAGTATAGATTCGATGAGCTGGCAAGGTTATTTCTGTTGACAACCTCCATGAATGAAGACGACTCCGGCCGCCCTATGATTCTGGCCAGGAACGAAGCAACACGCGTGATTGCAACGCGTACGCGTTCGAATTGTTTGGAAGCTGTAAATTTCATCGCCTTCATCTTGTCGAGTTCAAACTTCTTTTGGTTCGAGATCTGCTCTTCCGAGCCTACATACGAATCGCCCTTCGGAGCTTCGTCCACCTGACGCACAGAATCGAGGAAATTCAGGCTCTTGACCAAGAAACGAACTTTCCAACTGCAGGGTTTAGATCCTATAACCTCACAATTCTGAGACACTTACAAAAGTGATTTGTAGTCCATCGCTGGACTCAGAAATATGTTGCTGATCAATGCGGAGGGATGAGCACCAAATGCATGCTCACAATCTGGAACGCAATGGAGGGGTACCATATCGACTTGCATTATCTTCTCAACGCAACGACCAATTAAGTGTACCTCCGCAAATTGGGAGAAGGACTGCCGCAGTAAGTAACGATGGAAATATATCGTCTCCCACAGCGCGGCAGTCGCGTGTTCCTCGGCTGAGTTGGATCCTATGTAGTCCTACACCTGCTAGAGGTCGGTATCTGCTAAGGTTGCTTCACTTTACACCCATATGGCTGTATCAGTCGCAACGCTGCAATGAAAACAGTGCTTCTTCCATTTCTTGGCGCACGTTCCGTCGGCAGCTTTACGGTCGCTCGATACCTTCCGTAATCACCTTCATTCTCTGATTCGGTGTACAAGCATTCTAGCTCCACCGGCACATAGCATTGGCCGGGCGCGGCGTCTGTGTGGTCGGAATCAGCAGAGTGATGCGCACAGTCCAATACTTGATAAACTCTCGCTTCTAACATATGCCTGTGTTTGGCGTGAGAGAGCCTCACTGTCGTATATTTTGATCCTTTCTTGTGTATCCCGGGAGTTGAAGTGTTGACATACTCGCATGAGGCTGCTCGATTCAGATCATCGAAGGCTTCTGTGAACATGACAGGAGCTTTGGATGGATCAGCAAAACACTCTGTGAAGCGAAAATGAGAATTGAAGAGGACGATCCCGCCGATGTGTAGAGTGATCTGACTTTCTTCTGGAAACAGAAAGCACACGTTTCCCACGTCCGTCGACCAACATCCTTGTTCGATCCGTAACACCTGATAGACCGTCCCAGCAATGACGAATGAGAACATAGTGCAGGTTCCTGTTTCTCTCTCCAGCGGCGCATGTCTCCTCTTCGTCTTAATAAAGGCTCCATTACTAGCGCGTAACGGCTCTGCGACGCATGGTTTCGCTTTGCGTGAATTTTCCGGGTTCTTGGGCTCACTGATGATTTTTTGACTGCATGAGAAACTCGCCGTAGGCTCTGTTGTAGTGCTTGCACTGGTGCTTTGAGACTGCTGTTGCGGCTCTGGAGCTACGGATCTTTGGACTTCGCGCATCTCGTCCTCAAATATTGGGTCTATCCTTTCTAAGAACTCCTTTTCCCGTTGCTTCCGACCAGGCTTCCGCTTGGACCGGTCATTATTCCACTTCTCACATTCGCTTCCCCATTTTTTGTGCACATTGTCTACGATCTTGATATGCATCGCTTTCCCTTCGTCGTCAGTTCGGCTCGCTCCACCGTCGGGGCGAGAACATTTCCATTCGATTTTGTTCCACATTTCCTGCTCAATGTTCATGTCCAAACTCTCATTCAGATGTAACGAATACTCGTGGAACGGCCATCGATAGTTAAGTGACCCGCGGTCGAGAGGTTTCCGAGCCGGAAGCTTGATCCCGTGGTGGAGGCTCCGAAAAGTCCCCTGGGGGTGATACGGCTCCTGTTCCCTCACCATCTCCAGCCCAAAGTGCACTTTCCACATGTTTCTCTTTGCGCGCGCGCAAGTGTCGCATAGAGAGTGCGACGAAAATTCCCTCTCACAACAACAAGTTCGTTGGACTCCGTTCGAGCAGACATTTGGAGCAGCTGGCCACCAAAGTTACAGCTTCCGGCATATCCATCATCGCCAAAGTCGAACGAGCCGGCTGGGAGGTGACTGTACTCTGCGTAACTAACATACGCCTTTCCTACAGCGAAACCTCAGCGCTGAAGTCAGAGTGTCAACTTCCGTTTACTCACCCCGGGAGGCCTTGTTAACCCAATTGTACGAACGGATTAACTTCTCACGGCGGGTAAGAGAAGGCTCCATTTTGGGGCCTAGTAGAAGAAGAGCCAATGCAAAAATCGAAGAGTTCTAGTTGCTGGGAAAACTGTGGTTTGGATTTCATCGGTGCACAGACAGTTGGCCGAATAGTTCTTGCAGGTAGGGTTGGGTATTTGTGTATACGACACAATTCACCGGGGCGACTCTCTGCCTACAACTCCCGCCAGTTGCAATGCTGTTGGTCGCATCCTCGCAGCATCTCCAGCCCCCGCCATCCTACATCAAATAGCAATTCAGTGGCGTACAGGGAATGCTTGCGGCCCCCAAATCCGGCCATGACAGCATCCTCAGCTCCTCAGCCTTGTCACTGACCACATTGGCAATTGCGAACCAGCGGGTCCGCCGAGCTTGAAACCTAATTACAGTCAGCAGCTTCGGATGCATTAACCATTCAGAGGCCATTGAGCAATGCAGAAGTCGTATCATGGCTTGCGGATATACCCTTCCTGTAGCTGCCGAGCCGGCTGGTTGCAGGGTGCAGACTAGACACCAGACGAGAACTGGACCGGGCCGGGTGTATGATGGGCAGCCGGCCAATTGAGTGCTGGGAGGAGGGGATAGGGATCTCGATGATGGGTGGATTGGGAGGAAGGGAATTGATGGAGGTTGAGGGGAGGTGGAGGGGAAGGTGCGAGGCACGATTCGTAGTGAGCTCCACCGTGGGGCTGACTTTGGCAAGTTACAGATGAGGCTTTCTGAGGCGAGTACTGTTGTAATTAATCCTCCAAAGGTGTGAAATATCCTTTACGTTCTGCAGCAAGTCCAATAAGAATTATGAGCTATTAGCTTTCAGCAAACTGAAGATGATGACAGCTGTCCATGTATATTCAGTAGCGGCTATATAATTGACGAAAGCATGGAAGATCGATGAGGGTTCCTTTTGAGGGCCTGCGAGGAGCACGGTCTGCATAACAGCATCATAAGTTGTCCTTGGGCATCGGAAATTTCTAAAACGCGTTGGAAAAGAAGTTTTTCATATTCAGCGGGTCGACGATGGCGTCAAGAAGGACAATGACTGCATCGTCTAGAAAGCAATTGCTCTTGCTCACTTGATGAAATACGATCCGCTCCAATTCCTTGCATATTCCTGGGCTTGCTGTCACGGCCGCCCCAGTGGCGGAAGTAGCAGTAAAATCGCAATAGTCTCTCTGTAATTAGCTTTGACTGCACAAGCCTGCCTCATAGTAGATATACCTAAATTCCAACTAACTTTCTCAATACCGGATTCATCGCTGTCTTCGTTGCCGGGATCAGAAGTCAAATGCCCCCAAAAGCCAAAGGTCATCGCAGAAATCCAGATTCAGCCCACTGCTCTCGAGCCTATTTCCATAGCTATTGACATTGGCAGCTTCCATAGCTCCGTCTTGAAAGCTATTATGCCTTTCCAGACCCACTCCTTGTTCTGTCTCAACACTGACTCTCCATACAGGCATCGACTTCCACAAATGCTCTGCCAAAGTTTTGAAGACACTGTTTTCCCCGGTTCTCCTCTTCAACACCGTGTTGCCCGCTTCGGCTGCTTTGGCAGCCCTCTCTATGCACCGTAGTGGATCAACCGTAGCTTTGACAAGAGCTGGATCCCATCCTGGCATCTTCAGGTTTTGGAGCCTATAGGCAATTTTGATGCAGTAAGAAAACAGAAGCATACCCGGCGCCGTAGCATAAACGATGTCACTAGCTACGAAGAATTCGACATAGGATTGACAGGCTAGAGTCAGATTAGTTAGATTGGTTGCGCGCAGTGCCTGGATTTCCGGCTTGGGTGATGAGATGTTGACGGTAGATGTTAATGGCGAAGTTGGATGGTGGAAAAGTGCCAATTCGCAGATAGCCACCTCAGCACTGCGTAAATACGCGATGACAGTCTTGTGCTCGAACAACTCAGGTAGCGTGGTCGCCTTGATTTGCTCCAACCCTGCCTTTAACGAGCCGATGTTGAGTATTGCGTATCTGCCATATTCAGGCTCTTCGGCGGCTTGTTAGGAGAATTCGGCTGCGCTTACCGAAAGCCGTGCGATTCTAGCAATACAGACCAGGACCTTGTCTCCTTCGGTTTCGGCTTCTTGGGTGAGGCGATTACAGGCTTCGTTAATTTGTGCCTACCAACGTATAGGGTCGTGTTTGTATGCTAGGAAAACTGAAGCGCTGAGCGCAAAGCATGCCAGTAATGCACGGCGCTCCTCGTTTGTTTTCAATCCCCTGTCTTCGACAACGTGACCACTAGATGGACATCCAGCTAAATGTGGGGGTTTGTCAAGTCCTAGATGGTTGACCAGTGATCTTGCTAATGTGGATATGAATACAAGGTGTGATCTTCCATGCATGGTGTAGACGGACCTATGATACAGTTAAATGTGGGTTAGGATTAATAAGATTAGATGTAACACGTACCAAGCTATCAAAACAAGCATACTCTGAAGCATATCTAGACTACGCTCCGTATCAACGAATATCCTCTCAACTATCATCTTCCTAAGCCGCGTACCCAGTTCGATTTGGTGCGGCTGGGCCTTGAAGCATACAGTATGAATTGCTAGACATGTCATTGATTTGGTGAGCATCAAGTGTGCTATCGTCGTAGTCCCCGGGATGTGAACGATGGGCATATACTTCAGATGTTCTAGACAGAACTCACGGAGCTCTTGGTCAGTAAGTGTGGTAGGAGTCTCATTTGATGCCCCGAGTGGCGGAATGCTGAGAAACGGCGTCTCGATGCTGGGTTGTTGAACCAAGGGATGAGATGACCCTAAGGAACCTAGTGGTGCAATAAGGGAACCGCCCAGGTTAGGGCCAATAACCGGATTATCTTGAGGAAGTGGGTCCGGATTTGCGAGATTGTTTTGGATGCTTGGCAGTTCTCGACCTTTGGTTCCAATTGCGGTCCTTTAAATGCCGACCTTCTTTTTGCACGTCGTTGGCGAATGGACCGTGACGGCGTACACACTTTAGATAGACGATGGCAATTTACTCACGGGTCAATGCTTCCGACTTGGACATTTGTGATGACAGAAATAGCAACTTACCGTTCACATATCCCGTCCTTACAAAGCATGCATCGGCACTTTGCCCGTACACAGTTCGTACAAGTCTGGCCGTATGGAGCAGGCGTGTTGCGGATTTCGGTATCAGCTATCAATTCAATCAGTATCTCTGCAAGGGAATGAGGGAGACGTACTTTTCGATGATCTCCTCCAGCAAGAGAGATTAGGTAGCGGGGTTCGTAAGCGCTGTCGGATTTCGGACTTCCGATCGTACATAGCATGCTCAGAGCTAATCCCATTTGAAGACTAGAGTAGCTACTATGTCTATCCATCAACAGGAGATCCCAACCCACTTCTTGAATTCCGATAACACATTGCGGCCGGCCCATTCATGTACTGCTTTTCATGCCTACGCTTAGTGATTCCTATAATGCCACAACTGAGCTGAATCGTTTGCACAACACCATAAATAGAATACTTAGAGAGCTAATTTACTATATAACCTATATTATTTATACCTACTATAACGTAGTTATAGGCTAGAGTACGTATACTAGGCTACTTATAAAAGTATTCTTATATATTCTATGCTTAATTAAATAGCCGTTCCCTATATATCGTCGCTATGTTCCCCCTCTATCCCTAACCGCAACTGGCCCCATAGACGTGTCAGTGGATGGAGAATGCGGGACTTTGGGGATATGATGGGTATGGGGGGATTTAAAGGTTGTATTATTGAGAACAGTAGATGGAGTGTATGAAAACAGGTTCCATGAAATATATATGATGCCCAGTAGAAGTGCAGAGGAAGGGACCATATTCGGGAGTCGCCACCATGTTCGTACATGGGATTTATCAGTTGTTTGTGGGCCCTTACTTGCCTGCTTGTTCTCCCTCTATCGTTGTACTGGCAAGAAGTATAGTACGTACATATTGAAAATTGCGACCATTTTTGTAACACCATAGATGCTTCTCTGTTGGTAGTATTTTTCTGCTTGGGTCTCCTCTGCTGTCCGTGGTCATAGTCCCGACTGGTTTCTAGTACGGAACTATATAAGAATGTCGTGTTAATTACGACGGTACGAGCAGGATGAAGGGGATTAGAGAGTGAGAACAGATGGAAATTGTGATTGACTGGTATTTCTATGAACTCTGTTCCGTTGTTGCCTCGCAACTGTCGTCCTGCTTCAAAGTCAAAGAGCCGGAATCGCAACTCGATTCTCAATGGATGAGTTATTCATGGACATCATCACAAACCTAATCTGAAAGTGAACTGACATTTCCAGATGGCTTTCGGCTGAAACTTCTCTACTCTTATAACACGAAGAAATGCTATATTGGTGTATTATACTGCTACTCTTGTAAGTAGCTTTAAGTGATCCCTTTTACTATTAGTTGCGGTGTGGTTTATTTCTCTTTTCCTAAACGGTTTCTTTCTTTCTAAAGGCCACCCTTCCATTCCTGTTTGTTTCCAGTACAACTTCTACGTACTGAGCCCTTTGTAATAACTGTTTATAGGTTTTCCAACCCGTTTTATGCTCCTCAAAAGCTCCCAGAGTCTGATGATCTTCCAGAGAATTAAGATGTCCCGGTAGCGTCGAACACTTAAACAGTTGTTCATTCCTCGATGTACCGATGATAATGAGAACCAGGAATATTACCGAGGCCAGTGTAACAAACACAGGCAAGACAATCCAAATCCACTTTATACAAATATAGGTTTCCGTTCCATATCCGGTCCCTACCACCGTTGTGCCGTTGTGGTTCTGAGCACTCCGGATGAATACGTTGATGACTGAGGCCATCATGTCGGTAAGGTCAGAGACGGTATAATTTTCCATAGCGTCCCTTACAAAAGGCATATGCAATGCATCGTTACCAACCTCTTTCAGAATGGTAATAAGCTGTAACTCGCGGACCATAAAGGATGGATCTGGTGCTGTATTGTTGTTTAGAGTTTGGTTCAGACGGAATCCGCAACCCTCCATATTGCACCATGTGCGGTTTAGTGGCATGCTTTCTGTGGTCCTATGGATCTGGCCTTTGCTGATAGAGGTCTCGTGCGTGTAGAGTCCAATCCAACGGATATCACATTGCCTCTTTAGCAGCTTGACTCCTTGCCATAAATTCGCCTCTGTGTTATTGAGCATACCATCACCTCCATATTCTGAATTTTCGATAAGACCCATGATTGATATAAAGTTCTCTTGCTCTTTATCATAATCTTTTTTTACCTGCTCGTACGTTTCGTTTCCTCCCAGAGATCCAGGACTCCATGCCCACGGGAGCGTTGTTCCTGGCCACTCCATGTACCAGCTGTTTATGCCCGAGGGGTTCTCGATCCAAAATCTGGGCCATTTGTGATTTACTGAATCGAAGTGCCACTTATTGTCATCTGGCCGTTGGGAGATGACATTGGTACATTCAGCTACCGAAACTGTAGAGTGTCGACCGAGGTTCACTTTGTCTTTGTATTCTTGTAGGCTTTTGTACTCAACTGTTGGCATCATAGGTTCTGTATAATTCGTTCCCATATACGTGCAATGCATGAATGTGTCATTTAAGATTGCCTCGTCTGAGCAAGAATAATCGACAGCTAGGGACCAGTGGCTCGGTATGGTACAGTCTCCTGTTGGGCATTTGATATTTGGGTCTAGTTTCGGGTTGCCTCCCAAGACATGATTCAATATTTCTTGCATCAATGCAGGCCGTCCTTTTTTGTTTCAGATTAGCAGCATCCTCGGCACGGAAAGGTGCTTACCTGCGTCAGTAATGTTGAGAGTTTGTGCGCTCAGAGCAGATGCTGATTCATTCACAAATACTGTTCTTGACAACCGGAAATCAATGACTTGCTGTGTGAATGGCTCGATAGCCAATCCAAAGACTGTAAGGAGTGCTCCTACTGCTGCTAGTATACTGAACCCCGATTTCATCTTGAAGAAGAATATGAAGGCACCCCATGGTCCCCGACTTGCGTCGTCAAAGATTTGTAAATGGCTTAGCCTCTTGTATCTTCTCTCAAAATGGGTCCACTTCAATTGACTCAGTCCTTCTGCCAAAACAAGCATAAGCGCTGACTTAGAGAAAGTTGAAAACACTGCAACAAGAGAGTTAATATTAATAGGGAGCCGCCAATGATGAAGAGGTCGATTATTCATCGTGGAAAGGATAACCATGATGCCTAATGTTGAAGCGAGACTAACGGCAATCGCGCCAACTTCCCACCACCAACCGAAACGACGCAGGCGTTCCAGCACACGTTCGTTGCCTTGAATAACGTTCCTTCCAAGCTCCGACGTTTTTACCTCCTCTTTTGTCGTTGGTGAGGTAATCTGATCGCCGCGATTGTGGTTTAGGATGGTATCATGTTTCGCCATGATCATACCTGAACTACTGAGTCGAGCGTCCGATGCTGAAAAGACCTAACGAGAGAAGAAACTCTTAATAGCTTGTGTACAAGGGAGAAGGGTCAAAGGTAGCTATATATCCGACAATGCTAATACGAAGACGGCCCCCAATCTGCCGGCTCCCAATAAGGTCGATTTAAGTCGCCCCCAATACGCAGGTTACACAAACCTCGTGTTTTCATTGCCTGACTTGCACCCTAGATAGACGTAGGTAGAAAAGGATGTGCTGTGTAGAAGGCAAAATAGAGCTTTCGAAAGCTGGATCGCGCATTTCCATCTGCCGAACTCTCCCACCAGCTCAGAGCAGGGCTATGCACATTTGCGGTGATTGTACTGATGATCACATTGCCAACCCCGCCTGTACATCACATGTTCTCCATGAGTAAGATTTACATATAGGGATTCTTGGAGATCGTCGAATGGAACAGATGCTGGGGACAGGTCAGGATAAGCATGACTGACTTACACATTTGTATCTAACGATTGTCAAAGCATACATCAACAACCAACATCTCCCCCACGAGAAAGATTCAAGCACGGCAATGACCTAGCATACTAAGAAATATTCATCACGCTGACTTCGCGCCAGTGGCCCCTCTACAGAAAAGACACAATCCTTGTTATCGTTGGCTTCCCCGTCGATCGCTATATAAGTATATTGCCTAGTGGCGCAGCTTAATATCTTATGTGATCAATACGTGCCAAAATCTCAGCTTCTCCATGTAGTGTAACAATCAAATTATTAAGTGACCTCCATGCCAACCTTTTCAGCTGCCAAAGCAGGCGATGCGTTAATATCTAGTGAAACGAGGGTGACGAGCGGCGTGGCTGAGCGATGCAGCGGCCGCGTCCATGACGTTGGCACAGTAGTACAGTTGTGCGTTTAGGGCAAAACGATGACACTATCTTCTCTCTATGCTGTAATGATTGCCTTAGCCAAGTTAACCTTACTAACAAGCTGTGACGATCTAGCTAGACTTGTAGTAGACTTAGTTTATCGTTAGGGTTTCCCCTTGTTATAGTTAAACGTAGTGAAAGGCAAGCTTATGTATTACCAAGAGTGATTCAACGGATTGTTGGAAGGAGGACCTGAAGTACATGCACACTAAACCTAATCGAGATGTTTCATAATACTCAGTGCTCTCTCAAATTTCCATATCAGCATGCTAAGCATACATTCTGCATGAATGAAGAATCCCTTCACTCGTACAAGGCCCTCAGTTGTTTTATTCCGATTTAACCTCGGAAACCGAAGAGAAAATGCAATTGGAAGGCAGAAGGCAAACGAGGTAGCCGTGCCGCAAAATGCATCGGCGACATATCAGAAAGATTGAAAAGCCTCTTAATACATGGTAGCGGATGCAAGGCATGGCACTGAGCCCATATCCGCAGTATGGTCAGCACCGATTCAGACCGGTGGGCTGATAAAGATATTATGGCGGATCTAAAATTAACTGCTTAATATTGTCCACTTAATACTTCTAATATCGCGAAATTGCGAAGGCCAGAAAGTTGCAAGGCAAGTTCAGAGTTCAGTGAGCCCTAAGTTCGGAGAATGGGGCGCAGTAACATGCATCAAATTGTTGGACATGCTGCATAGAGCTCTATCAGTCCGTGGCCCAGTTATCGAGCAATGACCATGCAATGACCATGCAATGACCATGCAATGTCTAGTCCAGTATATCTCTCGCAATTCTCAGATCTAAGCCCATTCAACTTTAGTGCTCTCGCTCGGACTACGCTGGATCTCATAACATTCTCTTCTCAAGATGTCGCAAACCTTTCAAATGCAGCCCCAGCAGATGGAGATATCAGCCAAGGGCCAGCTCTGCTCGTTGTTAACATCTTCTCCTTCACCATAGTGTCCTTGTGGTCACAGCACGCGTTTACTTCCGTCACATTAAGCTTAAATCCGTGGGTTGGGACGACTACCTGATCGTCGGCGGCTTGGTACTCTTTGCTCTGACCTATTATTAAATGCTTCCACGTTCACCTCATCCTAGCTAGTTGCTGCTGTCAATACCGCATTCATTTGCAAGTATGTCGAATCCGGAGGCGGAATACATACATTCTACCTCGGAACAGAAGCCGTGCAAGTCGCCAAGTTGAGGACAATTGCACAAATTCCATCCGTTACATCAACTACCTCACCAAAGTGTCCATTGCAGTGATGATACTGAGGATCTCAAAGAATAAAAAACTGCGATGGGAAATGCGTCAACTTATCTTCGTGGGTAATTCGGTGTGCTTGATCGGAATCATCACCGTGTCTGCTGGATGCCATCCGTTTAAGGCGAACTGGGATTATGCGCTCAAACGAAAGGGTTGCTGGCCTCGAAGCACATTGATGGCTGTGATTTACCTATTAAACGGTAAGTGTGTTGTTCTGAGGACCCAGTTGAAACATCGCACTAAGACGGAGAAGTGAGCAATATTATGACAGATTTCATTTTCACAACCATGCCCATATACGTCGTCTGGAATCTAAAGATTGCAATCAAGCAGAAAGTTGCTATATCTGGTATTACCGCGCTGGGCCTGTTTGCCACTGGTTGCTCGATGGCCTGGGTGATCATATACGAGAACTTCACCAATTGGAGCGACTCAACGTGTAAGCCTAGATATTGTCATACTTCATGACACGAGGCTCACTAGATGGCCTTGCAGATCTACAGATATGGTCCGCGTAAGTACTTCAGTATAGAAGTGTCGTTGTTCACAAGTAATCTATATGACAGCCTTCAGCAAAACTTTGGGATTGTTGCAGCAAGCTTTCCCACACTTCGAGTGTTCTTGAATGATTTAGTAGGGCGCGTTGCCAGCACGTCGCGGTCCCTATTTAGTGCGTTTACCATTAGAGTTAGCTCTACAAGGAGTACAGTCTCTTCAGATGCGGAGAAAGGGCTGCTCTGGAATGATTCAGCTAGTGGAATAAACAAGGCCGGTGCTGTCACCGAGATTCAGGAGGATGATATTGATGTAAAATAACTTGGAGGAAATTTACAATATGATGGGTGAAACGTCGTCAAATTTGGCATCTCTCCGGGTGGGAGGCACTGCCTGGTAATGTATGTGGTATTTGCCTTGATTCACAGATTAGAAAACCTTATATAGACTCAAGGCAAAACGGACTGAACTGAATTATCGGCCCCTACGCTATCAATCTCTTGAATTGTTAAGGATAATTTTCGCCTACCAGTGATCTTGGACCGAGAAATTTATTATTGTCCAAAATCTGGTCCGCGGAAAGTCCCAGTGTTCATCCGCCTCAGGTTGATTCGTAATTAAATGGACAAGAAGTACTGGTAAGTGGGGGCGGCGTAGCATCAATATAAGCAGTGCTCCTCACCGCGGACCAGGTGCATCCGCTACCTCTGTTCGTTTTATTTGACCACCAAAATGATCGTAGATATCTTCAAATTCGTTCTTTCAATATGTATTGCGGTGTGTTACAATTATTTCCACAGACAAAAGGTAGATTACTGACAAATATAGTTCATTGCCTTCAGCATCTTCCAAGCGTTGTACAACGTCACGCTTCATCCACTGGCAAAAATTCCTGGCCCAACACTCCGTGCAGCATTTCATTTTCCGTTCTTCCATGAAATTTTGACTGGCGATGTTGTGCATAACTGGCATCACCTGCATGAGAAATACGGCCATGCCGTACGCATATCTCCGACCTGCGTTTCATTCACAGGCGCGGAAGCCTGGAGGGATATATACGGTCAAACGGCGAATAAGAAGTCGTTTGTGAAGGATCCAGATGTGTATGCTCTGCCAGCAGACGGTGTTGCTGATATAGGCTGTGAGTTTCCGTATCACTTGAGAGGTAGAAACAGTTCTGCATTATAGGTAAAATTGACAAGCGCACAGCTGCTAACGACACTGATCATGCGCGTATCCGACGTCTTTTCGGTCATGGTCTTTCTCTATCAGCCTTGAAACGGCAAGAATCTCTTGTAGATTCCTACATCACCATTCTCGTCGAGAAGCTGCGGGAGAAAGCATCCTCAGGTAATATGCCAGTTGATCTCGTCCGCTGGTTCAATTTCACTACGTTCGACATCATTGGCGATCTCTGCTTTGGCGAGCCCTTTGATGCTTTGAAGAACGAGGACTACAACTTCTGGATTGCGAATATCTTTCGTGGCTTGAAGTTTGTCCGTATGTTTCGCGTCCTGAGGGCTTATCCGATTGTAGGATGGCCGCTTTTAAAACTCATGACTCTTTTTCCGGCGCTGCAGAAAGCGAGGCAAAAGCACACGCAGTATACCCAGGATAAAACGGCGCGAAGGTTGGATATGAAGACGTCTCGAGAGGACATTATGAGGTACGTAAACAAAAGAGATGCCGATGCATACCTATGGAATGGCTGAGCTGACGCCCTAAAGTCACATTCTAAGACATAATGATGAACGAGGCATGACGCGCGCAGAAATCATGAAAACGAATTCCACGATTATAATGGCCGGAAGTGAAACCTCAGCCACACTCCTCAGCGGCGCGACGTTTCTTCTCCTCAAGAACAAGTCCTGGTTAATTAAGCTTCAAGGAGAAGTGCGCTCGCTTAGCTTATTAGAGCTTACATTCATCTCTCTAAGTAAGATGAAGGTCTTAAATGCCGTAATACAGGAGACTTTCCGTATATATCCACCAGTACCGACGATCCTTCCACGTCGCACCCCAAAAGAGGGTGCTTTTATTAATGGCGTGTGGATCCCTAGAGATATTAGCGTTGGGATTGCTCAATATCCCGCAAACATTTCATCAAGAAACTTTACAAACCCAAGTACATTTGCGCCAGAGCGATGGCTGGGGGATGAACGGTATAAGGGTGATGTGTTGTCCGCGGTGCAGGGATTTTCCGTGGGACCCAGGAACTGTCTTGGCCAGGTATGCTTCGTTTTCTTTAAAAAGCCTGAGTTCAAAAACATGTGACTAATTTGAGGCAGCCGCTGGCGATGGCAGAGATCAGAGCTATTTTAGCCAGACTTGTGTGGCATTTTGATCTGGAGCTTGATGAGCGATCGAAGGACTGGAATCACCAAAAGGTTTTTATCCTGTGGGAGAAACATCCACTACTAGTCAAGATCACCCCCAAGGAATAGAATTGGATAGAGCATTTAGAGTACTCTCCGGTAAAAGTCGGGTCTGGTGTAGAAGTATCACCAACAGTTAAGCGCTTAAGGACGAATAATCCGGTGCCAAAGGGAAGGAAACGCTTGTACACTTGCATCTTTACCCTCTAAAGCGCTGGCAATACTTGTTAAATACAAAGTTTCCAATGAAGCAGTTTGTTATTTACGGAAATAAAAACGACATGGAAACCCATAAGCAGGGTGAGCTGCCCCTTGACCAACCTGATAAGCCTTCTCCCCTTCAAAATTTGGTACTGACTTACAAACTCCACTCTTGAGGTACCATTCGTCATACGCCTCTTTTACATCAAATGTTCTCATAGTCATTACCAAAGTGACCTGCAAATCCAACATGGCAAGTGGCTGCCCAAAACAATTGCGCGGACCATGCTCAAAGGGCCGCCATGCACCTCGCATAGGATAAAGCGGATGTTCTGGTCCCACAAGGAATCGTTCAGGGATGAATGACAATGGGTCTTTCCAGTACTTGGGATTGCGGTGGAGAATTCCATGTAGGACCCACACTCTTGTGTTTTCCGTTGGGTAAATATTTCCGTCTTCATGGCTGCGGAGATACGCGTCCGTCTTGCCAGCACGAAAGCCAGAGGCTGGTGTGAATAGACGGAGCACTTCTTTGATGACCGCAGTAGTGTAGGTCAGCTTGTTTAGTAGATGCGGTTGCTCCCGCATTAATGCAGACGCCATTTCGATATCCTTTCCAAACACTGTATCGTGCTCATCACGTACCTTTCTCAGCGCAGAAGGATTCTGCGATAAAAGATACAACGCGTAGCAGATGGTTGAAGCAGTGGAATCAAACCCAACAAAGAACATCATTCGAAGCTGAGGTATCGCCCATTTCTTGAACGCATCATCAAGAATAACCGTGCGCTTTTCCTTATGCATGTTTGCATATTCAGCGATTAACAGATCAATTGCGGACTTGTTTGGTGTTGCGGTTGTCTTGTTGGCGACAAGGCTGGCGTACCGCTCATCAAGGACATTGGACAGAAAGTTATTCATGATGCGGCCATTGTACCATGAGATCAGGCGGATCAAGGGCGTACGTCGAATGAGCGAGCTCTTGTGATCGCCCATGTAGTGCCAATCGAGAGTGTGTCTCATCGCAGCCGCAAAAGAGCCGTACCTCTCCTGGGTATGAAGCCGTTGATTCCTATGCGGGTCAGAACCGAAGCAGAAATACATATGTATCTGTGCTTACAGAGTTACCATTCCACTAATATCCATAGCATACCTACTTGCTAGGTCATCCAACTTGAAAATTTCATTCTTGCTGCATCTGTCCCTCAAAATCTCAACAAAGACTTCTGCTTCTGCAACGACGTGTTCGGTCTGGTTTAGAATATAGTTTGTATTGAACCCCAACGAAAAGATTCTTCTTGCCTCCTTCCACTGAGATCCGTTTGTATTGAATATATTTGGGCCTCCGGCAATGGGTTGCAGTGACCAAAGGAGGTCTTCGGGTCGATCATTGGCTATGTCAAGTTGTTGGCAGGCTTGAACTGCGTAATGTGGAGAAGATACCAGCATCAGTGGCCCGACAAATGGCCACAAATCCACGTAAAACAATGAATCAGACTTTTGGAACTCTCTTGACAAATAAGTAAATGCGTCCGGCATTTGAATATCTGGTGGGAGATGATTTTCTTTGAATGTTTTGTCAATTGCGAGAAGATGACCAAAGATCGGGTTCCATTTCGGCATTGGCAGTCCCTTCCTCACCTTGTTGTAGTAGAATTCCGAGCGGGCCTTATACAAGAGAAAGAAGAAGTATACAATGCCACTCCCAAAAAAAATCGTGAGCGTGACAATAAGGACCGATAATGCACCCATTTTTCTTTTCTGATTATGTTTGCGAGAAGTGAAAATAAGAGTACGGTAAGCTGGAGGAATTTTATCACGTCAACTCGTGCGGCGCAGCATTCGGAAAACAATTGTACTAGACCAAATCTCACCCGCCGTACCGGGAACCCTTTTCAGCTTACTAAGATTCACATACAGGCAAAATGGATACATGATATTGGATTGCATAAGCCAACATCTCTTTCTGTGTGCGTCATTGCATAGATACCATGCGCAATTGATTTGATATGTGCGGAGTTATAATTGACAAAGGATTCCACAACAGAACGAGTTAATGTAGTGTCCTTTATCAACATATTCTTGTGGGTTATTAAGTTTGCGCGAAACTAGTCTGTGAAGCCGTAATCCCTTCTTTCTAGTGAGGGTCATCATAATCACGCATCGTTGTGCGATTATTATAATAGATGAAGCTCCGCATCCGAGTAATTGTAGCTCTGATAGCTCCGGCTCATCCACTTCTACCTCCTTACGATAAACCCATCGTCTTCAGGAATATGAAGGTTGCATCATTCTCTTTTGTCGCTTCTTCCGCTCCTTTTGTGTGACGAACATGGCTCGGTACGCAGTCAATGAGGCCATGAGAATGGCAACTGAAGACTCCACGTACTGCCAAAGTATTTCATAAGGACTGTGGAGTGCATTGATTCCAGGCATCTCATTAGCTTGAATGATTGCCATAATAACTATTACTAGCGAGAGACAAGAATGATCCCACGGTCACATTTGTCGCAACCTCAATTTGGACTGGCGGAGAATGATGACCGGAATGCTTACAACTGTGGCCAATTAGTATTTTTTGCTCTTCAAAATTACAAACTATGTTTCTTACTCATGAGGTCAGTCGATGCATCCAACGGTGTGACCAGCTCAGTGAGCGAGTAAAATAAGCCGCAGGTGTCGACCAACACCAGCAAAATGGCGTTGCTGAGAGAGTTCATAGGAACTTATATGATCGATTGTGGCCTACGCTAGCCCATGCGAAACTCCTATCGAAATTCTGGCCAGAAATAGCTCGAACGGCGGAATTCCTTTTGAACCGATCGCCGTCGTCAAGGCTACATATGACACCGTACCAAGCGTGGTACGGCGAGAAGCCTGATCTATCACGACTACGGGTGATTGGGTCGAGGAGGGAATATCTGGGACTAGCTTTGTTTGTGCCCGCGCACCTATACTTTCTGTAGTTCCTAGATAGCACTGCAACCTCTAGCCTCTAGGCTCCCCCAGCCGTAAGCCATTAACTAAAGGTTATGATAAAGACTTTTGAGCTAGTAAATGATAATGAAAGGGCCTTGATCACAACCTATGCACCCCTCAGTGTGTTCCAGCAAGACTCCCTGAGTAAGAGATAGATAGCTCGAATACGCTTTACAGATGTTTCCAATAAAACACATCCATCAATCCTCAATCCATGGAATGAGGAGCGACATGTCACCTAAGTGACATTTTTCTGAACTAGATGAGGGGAGTGAGGAGGTTCGTTGACAGCTGGAGCAGTAGGATTGGCGGGAGACGTAGGGCTACGCAGCTTTTGCAGTATGTCTGCTGCCTGGGCCGCATACCTGCCCTTGCTGCGAATGTGGCGACCGTAGATGTAGAATAAGAGCGGGAATGGCATACAAGCCAAAGCCAGAAAAGCAGGTACCGAGCCTGCCCAGTGAATACCGAGATTGTGCAGCATCGGCGTGGTGAACAATGGGAATGCCGCGCCGAATACGGAACGCAGGACGGTACTTGCGGCCAGAACAGATGCCGCGAAAACGACGTACGTGTCGACAAGGTAGTTGGTCAGACTGAGGAACAGCACCACTAGGCCATAAGAAAAAATAGCGGTGCCAATTATGGGCACAATCCAGTGAATTGTTGAGCCATTAGTGAATGTAAACCAAAAGAGTCCTATCGGCAGAGTCACAGAGCCCAGTATCCCGGATTTCAGACGGACTTCTGGCGGTGGAAAGCCGTTGTGTTTGGCGGCAATACGCACGTAATGCTTGTTGTTCCATATACCGTGGAGAACACCGAGTGACATACCCACAGCGACACCAAGAAAAGACAGATTGCTTGTCTGTGCCGACCATCCATGTTGGGACTGGAAGATTGGAGGGAGAAGCGGGAACATCATGTACAGGGTGCCATAGACAATAGCCATGTAGATGGAAGTGAGGAAGACGATGGGCTCGCAAAAGAGAAGGAGCCATGGGCGAATTAGCATGGCCCTATATTGTTCGCTCAGGTTCTTCTTGTTGCCCATGTCGGTTCTTGCCAGATAGACCTTCCCAGTGGCTTCGGATAATTTTGTAGCTCGTTTGGACAGCAGGAATGGTCCATAGGTCTCGGGAATGAGCAAAGTAATCAGGATCCAGAGGATGCCCGTGAATATGACGAAGAGTCCATGGACCCATCGCCAACCTTCCGCCTCTCCCAAATAACCGCCGACAATGGGACCAAACGAAGGTCCTAGTAGCGGTGCAGCCAAGAAGATGGCAAGCATCATGCCCCTTTCGTTCGCGTCGAATACGTCGGCGATGATGGCACCCGAGTTGGTCAGGGATGAGGAACCAAATACGCCGGCAAAGAATCGCAACACAGTCAAGGTCACAAAGCTGTTGGCCCCGACGCAGCCCCCATTGAACGCGGTCAATGCGAAGTATGTGGTGAGGAATAGTAATCGTCTGCCGAAGTGCTCTGCTGACACTATTAGCTACTTCCATAATGGCCACCAAGGGAGCATACCACTCAGTGGTGCCCAAAATAATGGACCCAGTGCGAAGCCTAGCACAAAGACAGAGATGCCTAATACAACCGCATTTTCAGAGACTGCAAATTCATCGATGATGCTAGCGACAGCACCGGAGTAAGCAGAGCTGATGAAAGTGACGGCCAGGGTAGCGAAAGCCACCAGGATCGTACATACGAACTTCTTCCACCTTGGAAGCCGTAGAGGATTGTACGGGTCATCTTGAAGGAAGTCGACGATGTATGGCGATGCCATGGTACCTGCACCAGGATACGTGTGTTTGAGGGCCTTTTCTGTCACTCCGGCAGGGTGGGTGAGCAATCTAAAGTGGGAGACGCTGGAATGTTGGCCACGCAATCCGCCACTGTTCGAAACGCTCGTTTGGACAGTCATTTGCGAAAATGAGAGAGAATTGTCGATGCTGAGAATTGGAGCATGTCAATGAGTGTTTGTGTTGGTGTGTTGTTTGAGGCGAGGGCGGCGCTACCGTAGATCCAGGCACGCCAAACACGCCAGGCTACCGTGCACGGACGCACAACGTCCGCAGAGCACTCAAGACACCAGACACCAGACTGACCCAAAACTTCAATTTGTCATAACTCGGCTGATATAGACCTAATGCAAGCAGCAATTACTACAGTCAGATTGCCAATAAACTTAATTATGAAGGGGTAATCCAAAATCTGCATTGAGACAGTGATAATAGATGCATGAGATTGCAGTCTCTTGTTTCCCGGGAGATGTCTTACCTCTCAACATCGAACCCAGGATCAGCAGACTCTCGTATTGTGGAGATGCTTTTACAGCCCAACTGATGAGCCCTTTAGCATTGACCTGGTGTGGTAGGCAAATGGCCTCTCATTCGAAGTCTCGACTCCAGGACGCCGTCACCTCATGGTCACATCGCCCAAGCACCTCGAAGAAATCAATCGGGCACCACTGAATCAGCTCTCTCTCCGTGCCGTGGCCAAAGATGTAGGAATTCCACGCGGTCCCTCAGCCTTTCCAAACAACTAACGTTTTGATGACGCAGTTTCTCCAGCCCAAAGACACTATGCGCGGTTTCGAATGGAAAGACATCCGTGGAGTAGAAGGTACCGGCTTTGTCCGTGCTCTGCGCATCATCTTAACGTGACAGCTCCCATCGCTCGTTCCAGATCTCGACGAGTTGATTGCAACACAGTTAGAATCCGAAATCTCTAAGTATGGCGCCCCCTCTATAGACGGCGCCTTCGTTGTTCCCCTTTATCAAGTCTGCAAGAGACTGGTCGCTCGACTGAACTGCTATGTGTTTTTTGGCTGCGGCATTTCTAGCGACGCCGAGTTCTTCGAAGCTGCGTACCAGTTTCCGCAGGACTCGGCCTTAGCGGCAGGATTCATTCGGCTGCTGCCAAAGGGGATTTCGCGGTTGGTCGCACGTTGTGCGACGAGGAACTTCAAGGCGGCGGCGACGCTGCATCGGAGGCTGGGGGGAGAAGTCCAGCGGAGGTTAGATCTGCGTGCCACACCGTAGCATGATGCGAGATGACGCCCATTTCAACTCCGCGCTGACCTTTGATGCTTGGCGGTTTCTGACCAACGGCCGCTCGTCGCGCGATTCGTACATGGTGGATGCATCAGACAAGTGGCTGATATGGGGGATAGGGCGAATTACGTGGTGAGTTTTGGCCCGGTTGCTCCCCGACTTCAACAAAACAAACCGTCACACCATAAGCCAGTCAAAGCTAACGTGAGAACAGTCCTGGACGGTTCTATGCAACGGCCACGTTAAAGTTGGTGCTTGAGAGGTTTCTCAGTGATTATGAATGCGAAGTAGTTCCGTTCAAAGGCAGCCGCAGCATGCAGTGGAGGAGTACCATTGTGCCTAAGAAGGGCCTTAAGCTTAGGCTTAAGAAGAGGTCAGGAGGGGAGCCGTGAGTGAAGGATATTTCGGTATTCTACTTTTGAGGGGTTGTAAGTCGCCGTACTTGTCAAGCAGCTATACCATTCCATTGCCAATAGATTATATACTGCAAGGTGTAATGTAGTGTAGTAGAAGTAGACTTCCCAAATACAAGTAATAGCCAACTCGTCTACTCACTCAGGAAAACGTCTTCAAAGCCCAGTCCATGCTTCGCTTAATTGCCTCATCCTGGTCAGCCACCGGCTCATAGCCCAGAATCCTCTTCGCCTTGTCAATTGACCAGCACGCGCCCCCATCCAAGTGGTCAATGCCGTCACGCCGAAGCGTGGGTGTTTTGGTGCCAAAGGTAAAGATATAAAAGATCCACTCACCAAGGGATGCCATCATCTTCATAAGACCCAAGGGGATTGACGTGACTTCCTCAGGCTTGACGGGGCTCCCTGCAGCGGCATAACACTTGCGTGCAAAGTCGAAGAAAGGCTGGGGCACGCCGTCAGTGATGAAGAAGGCCTGGCCAGCTACGTCCGGATTCTTTTGGGCGTCTAGAAGGGCGCGAAGAGCGAGGATATGAGCCTCGGCAGCCTTTTTGACATAGCAGAATTCAAACAGTTTGGTGTTGGGACCGACCTGCATCTTGTACTCCTTTTTGCGCAGTGAGGCGACGAGCTGGGGCATCATGTTCCGGTCCTCTTCGCCGTAGATGCTAGGGAGGCGGATGACAGCGGTGCTAAGGTGGTCGCGGTTTGCGGCCAGGACGAGGGCGTCGGCGACGGCCTTGGTCAAGCCATAGTGGCGAGTGAAATGGGACTCAGTCCAGAGCACAGCGTTTTCCTCGCTCAGTGGGGATTGGGTTGGTTGGACAGCCGAGTCGGATGAGGTGTAGATGAAAACGTTGGTGTCGGGACAGGCTTTGGCGGCGTGGAGCAGTGTTTTGGTGGCGTCGATGTTAGTGCGGCTCAGGACAGAGGCGGGGGCCGTGTGGTGGGGCGATGCGGTGTGGATGACGGCGTGAGGTTTGACTTGATCGAACAGAGCGTTGATTTTGGCTGCGTTATTGATGTCGACTGCGTGGTACGAGATTCGATGGTCAGTCAAAGTGGATTTAGGGTTGCGGCTAACAACGGCGACGGTTGTGGCGACGGTTGTGGCTTGGTCTTGGAGGAGCTGGTGGACGATGTGGGACCCCAGGAAGCCGCTCCCGCCGGTGATCAAAATGCGAAGCCGCGTACTGGGTTTATTAGTTTGGGGTGGGGCCATCTGCGCTGAAGGCGGACGGTTGGACCGTGCTGACAAGGGGAGGGAGAAGAGACTGGAGACTGGAGACTTTGGTCTTAAGAGGTAGGAAGCTGGTGGAGATTCTTATATACATATGCATGTGCATCTGCTGCTGTTCCTATTTGAGAGTTTGGCATACGAATTGGTTCAGTCATGGGCACGTGATGGGCACCAGGCAGGAACAGCTGGAAGGGCAGGAAGGAGCCCTACTGTGTAGAGGCACAGGAGGCACGACAAACTTCAGAATGGCAAGAATAGGAGGGCGCTCGCTTGCTACAAGTAGTCCCGCTCCCGCCTGCCGCTTGAGCTAGCCGTGTTTGATGCCAATCTCTCCCGCCCCGGGCTTCAGCGACTTCTGCGATTCTGCGTCGTCGCTGAACTCGTGTAACTTATACGCTCCTTTGGTCGCCTTGGATCTCTCCTTCGAAGATGCGTTTGAAGTGCCCCTACTACTGGTGAAGCGCGATGTGATGGAAATGAAAAAGGCCGACTCTTTGATATGCGATTTGAAGTAGCCGCTGCAGCCGGGAAGCGCTCCCACGATGATAGCAATGTAGTTCTCGACTCCACTGCGAAAGTAGTTAGAATTTGGCCTTTTCAACCCCGCGAGTACCAAGAAAGAAAGAAAGAAAGAATACATAATACGCACTTGCAGATGAAGAGCTGCGAGCTCAGCCACATAGAGTCGTCGGAAAGAAGAAGCTTGACCCGATAGACGAGCGTGAGCACTGCACAGACAACGGCGCTATTTCCCAGTCAGTCATATAGTCAGTTAGTCGCAAGATAATATATGTATGCCACGACTTACAAGAACGCAGTGGTGAAGATGAACAGAAGCCCAAGCTTCTTCTTGCCGCTAAGCTTGAGCCCAAGCACCACGGGAACCCGGAGCGCAAAGATGTAGATATCTAGAATCACTGACATGGTTGCAGACGTCACAAGCCATTTCAGCGGCCCTTTCTCACCACATCGAACTCCCACATTGAAGCTGTGCGCGGGGCGTTTTATCGCGGTCAAGGAGGCGCTGCGGTTTGTGGGGACGGCGTTGTGGTTGTATGAGTTTGAAGTGGAACGCGGACAGCGGTTTCCGAGGGTGGAGGATAAGAAGCCGACGTTTGGGGTTTTGGGGGTGGTGGGGGAGGATGATCTATCGATCAGAATGAGCCGGCGTGTGTAGGTAACGTTTTTAGGGAGGAGAAATTGAGAGGTCTGGAGAAATTAGAGTTTAGTTGTTCTCTTGCCTCTGGCTTGGATATATGCTAGAAACGCGTACTATAAATTCTAGGTAGGCTTTGTATGTAGCAGCGTATTGTTGTGGGAAAGGTGTATGTATGCTCATTAAGCGAATCTCCTCCTTAAAGCATACCAATAAAGAATTCGAGACGTGCGTTCTTAGAACCTGAGTTGCTTGATTGAAAGTATTTCCTGGTTACTCTGGTATACTGCTTCTTTAGAGAAGCTTATGCAAGTAGACTATGGAATCTAGCTCTATTTAAGGTTAACTATGCTACACGACACCGTCGGCGCATCCATTATCGAAGCGTTGGTCGGGCCATCTTTGCTAAAGGTCAATCCACAATTCTTGTCAGATTACTGCGGACATGATCAGTGCATTACCTGGTTTGCCCGGGGAGCGCCTTCCTTCTTGATTCCGCGGGGATATAGGTTTCGGTCCACGGTACTTGATCAGATTAAAAAGTGGTATACCTATGCCCGGAAGTACTTCGGCGCCTCACACGTTGACATAAACGCTGATTTTGACCCATTTTGGGGGTCTGGTCTCATGCGTTCCAGACAAAACGCGTTACTCAACATCGACGAACGGGATGACTCTGCCCATGCTTCCGCTGACCTTGGATTAATCTGGGCGTACGCTGTGAACTTCCCTACGACAATTCACTTTACTAACAACATAGCAGGTCAGTTGCAAACGTTGTCCCTTCAGCAATGTTAGCGACGGTACATATCCTGAAGGAACCTGGACTACTCGAAAGGGTCCGCAAGAGTTCCAGTGGCCTGGAAACACTCCATGACGAAAGTCCCGTCCACCATCTGGTTTCCGACCCGCTTCTTCAATATATCTATCTAGAAACGCTTCGTATGTATGTCAAAACCTTCTTTGTAACCACATCACCCCTCACAGACATCAAAATTGGAAAATGGCGCATACCAAAAGGCCATATGGTATGCGTGAACTCGGGCGTTTCTCACATGGACATCAATTTCTGGAATACCATGGATGGAAAATGGCCAGTGGAATCATTCTGGGCGGACAGGTTCATTGTTAACCCTCTAGAGGAAGGTAGTGGTCCAATTACGCCAGACCTCGTGCATGATGTCCCAGACAGAAGTAAGAGCCAAGGCGAAAGTAACGAGACTCCATATATTTCGATGGATGGAATAGAAGGCTCATGGATACCCCATACGGTGGTAGGATCTTTTCGGGCATCCGTTAATGCATTTACTAAATATTCTGAACTAGGTGGGCATGCAATGTGCCCCGGTCGATTTCTAGCCAAAACAGTCATCATAACAGCTAGTAGTTTAATCACTCGCATGTTTGATACTGAGCTATTGATTGTTTCGTTGGTAATGAGCTCAGGCAAGTTTGGAATGGGTTCCCTGCGCCCCAAGAAGGCTATCGCTTGTAGGATGCGACGTAGGCAGCCCAAAGAAGGCAGCTGAGAAGGTACAACTGATAGACCGCCAAGGATATTTGGTTGGACTTAAATGAAAGGACATGATCTCGCCCCTACTTATGGGTTTACGCTTGTTCCGTTCACTGTTGTTGCACCTGGGATAGGCAGCTGTATTGATTGCTGTGCCGCAATAACAGCCAATATATTGATGCACTCTTTGGAACATTCAAGGCACCGCCACGCCCACACAGATTATCGGATAAGTTGGCATCACTGCGGGCTCGAGGTAAAGTCCAACAAATCATGCTTCATCTATTTTTCGCAACGATTGACCACTGTTGATTGGCGCATGCACCACCCAGCAGACCTAGCTGCGCAGATTCACAACAACTCAACTTGCTCACATCTATTCTTTTCCACAGAAATGGTACATTTCAAAAATGCAAACAACAACAGAGTCATGATTCCATTATCGAGCAGCAATGCAGAGACACGATCTGAGCCTGCATGGATCGAGGAATGGCACCTAGGAGAGTGGACCGGATGTCGAGAAGGAGGATAAGGGAAAGCGTAGGGAGATTAATAGTACAGCGTATGCTCGTGCGAAACTACCTATGGTATTCATCATTCCAGATGGCGGGGTGAAGTGATTAGGGTCGTCGGGAGAGGGTCTGAAGATGTAGGAGTTTTAGGGTATACTATAAGAATGCAATCAATTCCAGAGGCCTCCAGTTATCGCTCGAATCTGATCTGCAGGACCAGATGGTCACGTCTTCGTGAAAGGCAGCTTACATAGCCTGTAGGATAGACTAGTTCAAGATGTCAGCAATGTCGCGTTCGACCGTCTTGACGCATAACGCGGCAATGACCAAGGCACTGCAGCGCCTATCACCAACAGACGCACTCAACCTACTCTGCCCCCTCCTGGTCCTTGTAAAGACCGCAAACGTTTTCCAGCGAACTGCTCCGGCGGATCCAAACGCCCATCGCAACAGGAACATACGGCCAGGTATCTATCAGGCCAATGCGAAAGTCAAATCTCAGTCCGCAATTATCGACCCTTAGCGGTCGAGTAAGCCGGTACCCGGGTGAACCTGAGCTGGTCACCTTCAAATCCCCAAACAAAGTGGCCGCTGCTAGAGCTGCTCTGGAAGATGACTATGAGGATTTTGTAGAGGGAGCTCCTGTCAGTGGTGACATTCCGTTTCATGACGTTCTCCCCAAACTGGCATTGCCGTCTTCGCCTCAAATTCTGCACCACGACAACATTGTTGATATATTAGGGTATTTCTGGGGGCCAACACTGATTTTGGAGTTTGCTGACCAGGGGTCTTTGGGCGCCTTTCTCGAGTTTGGGCCGCCTCTTTCTGAGCTCGAAAAGCTGAGTTTGTGTGTGGGCATTTGTCGTGCGCTCCAAACTTTGCACCACGAAATCAAAATCACAGGCAAGCACCAGGCAATCTGTCGTTGGGATATAAAACCAGAGTATGCCCCCATTTCTTAGAATTCCTAATGGAATAGCGGGCCCTGCAAATCCAGCAATATCTTGGTGTTGAGTAAGACCAGCGTCCCAGGCTATAGCGCTAAGCTTTGTGATCTAGGTTCTTGCATTGCGTATGAGGAGGTTGCAGACAGATTGAACAGCATTTTTGAGAACACACTCCAGCAATCTCCGGATATCAGCGTCGCTAACTTCGCCGTCCTGACTGCCACCCTTGGTGGAGAGCTGGAGGAGACAAGGCATCGGTAGGTTGGCATGCAATTCATCACAGAGGAGAAGGACTGATCTGTTTCCAGATCTCCCGTCGAACCCATAATTGATTCACTTGCTAACCCCGTGGAGCAAATTTCGGTTCAGACATGTCACTATCTTGCGCAATTACTGCCAAAGCCCATGGTATAATTCGGGAACTACGCTAACGTAGCCCAGTGGGCAATAGCTCTCGCCTCTGTATACAGCGACGGTGATGCCTGAGGGCTTCACCGCATGGTTTTATATACTTGTCGAACAGGTTTTCCACCATATTTGTTCTTACAACAAACCTAACCTTGCCACAGTCAAAGTCTGTCTCGCAACATGGAAAGGGCTGCTATCGTTCCTTCCTGGTGGGACTCCAAATACGCTTGATGGAGGCAACTCCTGGCTACAGCGGACCGCCTTTTTTGATAACCCGAATGTAGCTGTGCTTGCAGAGAGCGTCGAACGTTTCCTTCGAGATGAATCTCGGCTTGCTGCGTCCAAGGCCTTCCCACAGCACTCTTTTGACATTTATACGCAACCCTGAAGTTCTGGGCCGACTTATCAAGGGCTCACTAAGGGTATTTTTAAGGCATATCTCGCTTATGGAGAGGTATGTAGCGAAGACGTCAGCCATGCTTCGATATCTATTTAAGCAGTCTCTTGTTTCCCGAGAGATGGCTTCCCTCTCAACAGCGAACTAAGGATCTGCAGACTCTCGTATTTTGGAGATGCTTTTACGCGAGGACCAGCGTCCAGAGAGGGATAGTGACTCATTGAAAAAGCATTTCTGCACTCCGTGCAGGCTTCCAACCTTCAGGGCGCCCGCCTTTTATTGCCCAAGCGAAATCGGCTTCAATCCACGGATCCATCAACTGTGTTCCTCCTCTCCCAAAGCATCAGCGCGCGGGGCTGCCATAACATTGAGAATTTTCGCCTACTCTTAAGACACCTAGCCATAGACTTCAATATCGACGTTCGCTTCACCAACATAGGCAATAGTGTCAAACATCCCGTTCAAATTACAGACCACGAAGTAATGACACTTCTACAGGCTGCCTTCAGCCATGGGCAGGTCACCATAGCAATCGAGATGCTAAGCCTTGGCGCGGACCCACGTATGGGATGGGGAGTGGGACATTTATCGAAGCTTTCGGTGATGAAGGGGCCTCTAGTAATAGATCAAGTTTCGCCCGTGGCTATACGGTTGAGGGCCGAGTACGTAAGTAGGACTGAAAGAACTGTCCGAGAGCTGGGTGGCGTCTTGAAGATCTCTGGCGACGCGAGAGTGTTTGGGAGAGGCCGACTGCCTTGAGAAGAGTGACAAGCTGAGATATTAGTGTTTTGGCCAACTACGGTTTATATAGTACCTGCAGGTGACAACGGCATTTACCATGTCCTCGGCTAGGAGAATAATATCAGGGCATCTGGTGAGCCTAATAGAGAATTTATAAATTTTTGATAGTTCTATAGTCCATACTTGTGATCTAAGAGTTTCTTAAGGTTTAGGATTGAAGGGACCCCAAAAGCATTGTTGTATTCCCGCTGGGAGCTCCAGATACCATTATGGGCACGGCAATTGTCCATCCTTTGCGTTTCCTTCTGTGCACTCAGTATTCCAAATTGGCAATTACCGTAGTTTGAGAATGTCAAACACCGCATCAAATGCCGAAGCCGCCTTGGTGTTATTGGCCAGGTGACTCGGCTCTTCAGCTTCAGTGCGCGACGCAGTTCCGACTGGACATTCGAAGATACGGATTGATTATACTTCGGGCGGGCCTTGCCTTTTGTGACTATGTCTTTGTGATATACGGACAAAGCCCTTGGCGTAGATTAGAAAAGGCGTCTTTAGATAACGCCACAGCCTTTATCACGCTGGCTCCGAGAATTTAAAATTTGACTCGGCCCAATGCCATAGCTCAACGAACAATGCGGGGTTGAACCGAAAGGACAGTGAGCCAATAGGCAGCAAGACGAAAGCCGACCAAGTGTATATCAATCACCATGTTTAAAAGTCTGGGGTATATCGCTTTTGTGTTGGTTCGATTGTTTCTAATTATTAGAATCTAAATACACCCCCAGATCATTCTTTCCATTTTCCTGCTACCTAAGAACCTGCAACGCTATCCCTTTCTCCCAAGTAACGATTGATCGCCATGGGCGAAACAGAAATAAGCAAAGTGGACACTCATCGCACGGAAGGCATGGATGTCAAGGAGGGAGATGTTTCCCCAACAAATATTGTTTACCATGAGGCGAACCTCAAGCGTGGATTGGTGCAGCGTCACTTGGTATGATGTCTAGCACTATGGGATTGTGGCATTTGCTTACGGTAGGAATGACTAGATGATGATGGCCATTGGCGGCGTCATCGGCCCAGGATACTTCGTTGGTATGGGCGTAGGTCTGACCTCTGCTGGCCCTGCTGGGCTTTTGGTGTGTTTCACGATTGTGGGAGCACTTCTTTGGGCTGTCATGCAGTGCCTTGGAGAATTGGGAGCTTTTATTCCTGTCTCAGGTGAGAGAATCCTGGCTGAGGATGCGGGTCAGAGCAACCAGGACTGATGACTTGCAGGCTCATTTGTACATTACACCGCCCGTTTTATTGATCCTGCAGTTGGTTTTGCGCTTGGTTGGAACTATTGGTTCTTATGGGCTGGCATTTTGATGGCGGAATATAGTGAGTGCATTGCGTGTAGGCGTAGTGGACCAGGCCCCGACTGATATGCTGTAGATAATCTTGGACTTGTCCTAACATACTGGGAAACTCCTATTCCACGGTGGGGTTGGATCATGATATTCTGGTGAGTTTTTGATATGTGAAAACAGTGCAGCAACTGATTTGTATAGGTGCATGTTCATGGCCTTCCAAATGTTAGGCGTTACATCCTTTGGTGAAGCGGAATTTTGGCTCGCTCTTCTCAAGATTCTCGCGATTGCCTCGTTCTTCTTATGTGCCATTCTGATCACTACTGGAGTGATTGGGGGCCAGAAGATTGGGTTCAAGTTTTATTCCGATCCAGGAGCTTTTGCAAACGGTGTAAAGGGAGTCTTTGAGGTATTCGTATTCGCGGCTCTTCAATACAGCGGTACTGAAATGGTTGGCCTTACTGCGGGCGAGTCAACGAATCCCTCGAGGGATATCCCAAAAGCGGTCCGAAGCGTCATCTGGCGAATCCTTTTCATCTTCCTCGGCGGCATCTTCTTCCTCAATCTCACGGTTCCGTATGATGATCCGAACTTATTGAGCGCTGCAAGCAAGACGGCTCGATCGCCCTTTGTTATCGCCTTTACTCGTGTCGGTGCGACAGCAGGTGCTCATGCCATCAACGCCATAATCGTCATCACGATTTTGTCTGCTGTCAATGCAGGCATTTATGTGGGTGCTCGCACGCTTGTTGGCCTTGCGAATCAGAACCAAGCGCCAGCCATATTCGCGTACACGAACGACCGAGGAGTGCCTGTCTATGCGGTGGTGTTCATGAATCTATTTGGCTTTCTATCGCTGCTGAACCTCTCGGCCGGAGCTGGTCATCTGTATACTTGGGTCGTGTCCATGACCGGAGTTGCAACTTTTCTAACATGTGAGAACTTCTTTGCATTCATTCCACTTGCGTCCGCTGACAAGAAGTTGTAGGGGGTTGTCTTTGTCTATCGCAATTGCGGATGCGAATGGCGCTTCGTGTTCAGCAAGTGTCTGACGGCGTTCTTCCCTGGAAAATGCCAGGCTTTCCCTGGGTTTCGTGGCTCGGCTTGTGTGGGAATCTCTTCTTCATTTTCTTTCAAGGCTGGACCTCATTCGCACCTTGGGACGTGGAGGCCTTCTTCATGAACTATATCGTGCTGATCGCCTTCTTCCTTCTGGTGACCGGGTGGAAGGTTTGGCACAAGACGAAGTGGGTTCAACTCCGAGATGCAGACTTGATTAGCCATCGACGAGATATGGCGCCTGTTACCGTTCGTGTTGACGAACAGAAGTAAATGGTAGCTTGGGGAAGGAAGAGGAGGCCGGGGTTCCAGGCCCAGCTCATGCGGGCCGAGTCACGCTAAAACAAATCGGACAAGATGCTTCGCCACCACGATAGCATCGCTGGCCAGAGGAGATAGGGCTTCAGGCCATTGTTAGCAGCATGTCAAATTTAACTAATATTTTTCAAAAGCTGCAGATAGCTCACTTGACCAAGTCTTGCATCAGAGCTTCCAAAGTTTGGTAGGCATGTGATCTGTCACAGGAAGCCTTTGTTTTGGAGATTAGAAAAAGAGGAAATTTACACTTGTCACGGCTTTCTAAATGAATAAAAAATAAAAAACAAAATTTCCTCTCAGTAAAGTAACAAGAGCGCTCTATGAAGATCTGCATTTATCTTCCAATTTCATCATTTCCGTCACCAGCATCCTCGTTCTCGTGGCGATAATAATGATGGTGATGGTGATGGTGATGATGATGATGATGATGATGTACTACGTGATGTACATGGCGCTCTGGGACATGATATGGATACAGACTTTGCGTTGATTGAAGGCCATCCCGCTCTGTCATTGGTATGTGTTCTGGGTGCATCATGTCACTCAGTGCATTCCAGGTCTCTTGGTAACCAGCTGGTATGCTCGTTTGTGACTCTATTTCGCTCAAGTCTATGCCAGAATCGAAAGGCGGCAAAGAATCATTGTCTCCGAACGCAGGTAGTGTTTCGATGGGTTGCTGTATCATGGAGAGATTGTCGACCATGCTGTACACCGATGGTTGGCTCGTTAGAAAGTCTGGTGGGTAGGAGACTGGATTATCTGGGGTGGCATCATGGACCTCAAAACTGTTCGTACTGGCTTTGAAGGCGTCCAAGTTGACCGGGAACGGAATAGGTCCTTCGCTGATTGACTCGTCAACATCAAAAGTACTGTCATCGGCGCTTATTGACGGAGCACTATCGTCGCTGCGGCAATTCCTTGCCCGCGATATTTGTTTGGAAAGGTTGCGCCAACGATTTCGACAAGTCAACGGCGGGCGGCCAGGCAAATGGGCAGCAATAGCCGACCAGCAGTGGCCGAAATTCTGGACGCCATTTCGCAGTATAACATCTTCTCTTTCCGACCACCCTTTCAGTCGATCTTTTGACGAGGGATCCAGTATTGCCGTATACCGTTTGGCGCATTGGTCATCGACTCGGCCTGGGATCAGTAAAGCAATGTCGTGCCATGCAGGACCGAGTCGAGCATAGGCATCCAAAAGCACCCTATCCTCCTCCGCAGTCCAGCGTCCTTTACGCAATGCAGGGTCCAAGGAATGATACCATCTTTTGCGACAGTCCTTTGCGGTGCGCCCAGGGAGGCCTTGGGCAATTGTTCGCCAGTGTCGTCCCCTGGCGCTTCCGTGCCGCGTCACAAGAGTCTCCAATGTTCGATCTTCTGTTGTCGTCCACGTACGGCGCGGTGTGTATGTTGGTGATGACATTATCGACGACGAGATAATTTCCATATAACCATGAAGCCAAAAGACAAAGGTGGGTCATGAAAGGAGCTGTGCTGCATCGTGTCTGTGGCAACATTTTCGGTGCATCGTCGGGGCGTGTTGTTGCTCTCCCCCGCATCACTTGACTTTGGCTTGACTCGGCTCTCCGAAGCAAGCGGAAGCGGATACCATTTTGATCAGCGCCACTACTTGCGTGGGGCTCAATTCACCATTATTACGAGGTAGATAGACAGTTCTGAATCGGCTCAGAAAAAAAGACAATATGACTCGGCCTCTGGTCGATTTGGATAAAGGCAAAGGCAAACCCAGCCGTCGAAGGCCTCAAGCAAACCACCATCATTCACTCCTCAGAACTCTTTCAAAATGGCATCGCAGTCCTACCTACACCCTCTCGATCCGGCAACGGCCGAAGAACTCGAATGTGCCACCGATATCGTGAAGCAACTCTTCTATGGCATTCCCTTACACTTCAAAGCGGGCGGCCTTGACGAGCCTGAGAAGAAAGCCTTGTCTGCCTATCTCGAGGCCGACCACAACGGCCAACCTCTCCCCGAAGTCCCACGGAACATTTTTGTAATGTGGTATATCAAACGCACACCAAGGCTTTTTGAGGCCATTGTCGATGTGACCCATAAGAGAATTGTTAGCCATAAAGAATTACCCCGCGACTTTCATGGCCCGGTTGACCGCACCGAATTGAACGAAGCCGCGCAAGTCGTGATGCAGGACTCTGGAGTCAAGAAGGAACTCGAAAGGCTCAAGATTGATGATACCACCGTCGTCCTCGACCCATGGGACTATGGCGTTGATGGTGAAGATACACAAGGACGACGTACACAGGTCAATGAAGAATGCTGTCTTCGTTTCAATTGTTCGCCGTTAGCTGACTTGACGACATAGGTTTTCATGTACATGCGGAACCCTGAGAACAATGACCCAGATTCTTCGCATTACTCATTTCCCCTTGACTTCATGGTTATTGTCGACCTGTGTCGGATGGAGGTGACCAAGATTCTTCGCCTGCCTCTTGGATCAGATGAAACAACCACCGAGATTGGCTCACAAGTTCCGCACCGTCGCACGAATCCAGTAGAACCCGAATACGACCATCGTCTACAAAAGAAAGCCCCTCGTACAACGGTGAAGCCGTATCAGGTCGTACAGCCTGAGGGCGCATCCTTCACTGTCAAAGGCCACCTCATCGAGTGGGAGAAATTCCGCTTTAGGGTAGGTTTCAATTGGCGTGAAGGCATGACCATCCATGATGTACGCTTCATGGACCGCAGTGCATTCTACCGCCTTTCGTTGTCAGAGATGTTTGTGCCATACGGCGATCCGCGCAATCCAATCTACCGAAAGGGAGCCTTTGACCTTGGCAACGTTGGAGCTGGTGTAACGGCGAACAACCTCTCGTGTGAGTACAATCATTCATCATACTCGATGATCCATGAAATCCATAACTAACATTCATTTAGTTGGATGTGACTGCCTTGGTGTTATCAAGTACCTTGGTGGCCATGTCGTGGCATCTGATGGCAGCGCTGCACCACGACCAAATTCCATCTGCATCCACGAGGTCGATCAAGGCATTCAGTGGAAGCACACCAACCACCGCACCGGCAAGGCTACAGTCGTTCGAAAGCGACAGCTGGTGCTCCAACAGATCATCACAGTTGCCAACTATGAATACATCTTCGCCTGGATCTTTGATCAATCTGGTGAGATCACCTTTGAAACTCGCGCCACCGGTATTTTGTCGACACAGCCAATTGACAAAGATGCCGTTGTTCCCTGGGGCACTCGGGTTGCTGATGGTGTTATGGCGCCTTATCATCAACATATATTCAATGTTCGCATTGATCCTGCTATTGGCGGGTCCAAGAACTCTTTTGTGTACTCGGACTCGATTCCTCTGCCTTGGGATCAGAAGCTCAATCCTCTCGGTACCGGCTACGTATCCAAGCAAAGCACTGTGCATCGCGCCGGCTACGTTGATGATAACCTAAATGACGGGCGTATCTTCAAAGTCGTCAATGAGAACATTCAGAATCCTGTGTCATTGACGCCTATTGGATACAAGATCGTACCGATTCGATCACAAGTTAGTACTCCTTCGTCATCATTGACATGACAATCTTTACTAAATTTTATTCCAGATGCTCCTCGCACAACCAGGTTCCTGGCACTGGCGACGCTCAGAGTTCGCCGAGCACCCCATGTGGGTGACAAAGTACAAAGACCGCCAGCTCTTCCCTGCCGGCGACTACACAAACCAGTCCCTCGGTGGCACTGGTATCAAAAGCTGGACCGCAGAGCCTGATTCGGTTGTCGACGAGGACATCGTCATTTGGCATACCTTTGGCTTCAACCACATCCCGCGAGTCGAAGACTTCCCAATCATGCCGGCTGAAATCGCCCAAATGCATCTCAAGCCATACAATTTCTGCGAGTACAATCCCACAAATGATGTTCCGCCGAGCAATCAAGCTTTTAATCGCAGTGTGTTGTACGAGGATCAGGAATTGCAATGCGCAAACAGCAAAGGATGTTCGAGTGCATCCACGGAGTCAGATGCAAGCTATGAAAAATTGCCAGAAAAATTGCCAGCAGAAAGTCAAGGCGCAAATATTGAGGTATGCTGCGGCATGGGACCACCTGCAGGAGTTAAAGGGTAAAGTCTTGTTATTGCAAGCCCACCTTTCACACTTCATCTTGCGTTATTTAGTTTAGAAATTTTAAATAGGAATATCTTAGCGTAGAGGAGAAATCAAGAGATGCTAAGTCTGGATCCTTAATCTCCTTACTCTGAACTTTTCCCTTTTTAGGCAACTATGGATTGCTGTACCCCCTAGCCTGAGCCAGGTAATGAAAGGATATATAAAGTAACATAAAGATAAATGGCCGACGACTCAACCATCAAAGCTCCGGCGAACGACCATATAAAAAGAGTCCTATGGCCCATCTGTGGATGCAAAATTTCGAATTTATCAATCTAGTCACCAATCGCCCTTACCATACCGCCTTCCATCCGCTTTGTCCGTGGCGTGGCCGTTGGGAATGCTGTAGGCGAGACGACGAGGGTTGCGGTACACGAGCCCAGCTTCAGTTGGCAACTCCAAGATCCGTTGTGACCGAACAGTCGTGCGGTAATTGTTACAACTTGAACTCAATTGGCCGTCTTAGGTCTCTCTAGGTTTGGTGAGTCAGCTATTCAACTCCAGGGAGCCATGACGAACCTTGTGGTCCCCTCTTCGAGTTCATGAGCCCACTCGTGAGGGTAGCGCCTTCGTTGCCTTTTACGCCAATATAACACAATCACCACAACGATCCCAAGTACTCCAACGTAAAGAGTACCAGCTGTCAATGTAGCTTGAACCGCATCGAAAGCCTCGGATCGTTTCGTCAGAATATCCCCGTTGTGTGTCTCATTCACAAGAAGTTTGCGGCTCATGGATAAGGAATTCCTTTGGGAAAGATAGAAAGCCATGAGGGAAAAAAAAGCGGAGGAGCTGCGACGCAGTTTGGAAATCTATTGGAAGTTGGGTTGTATGGCCGATTGGAAAACAAGATGATCCAGACGATATCGAATGCGTGTCGCTTGAACGGCTCTGAAGTACAAATAAGCAGAAGCACGCAGGTATGATCCGCTGTACATCGTCCGAGACCCTTGCTGTTCACCACCCCCACGTTGTCGTCCTCAAGTGCTGTATCCTCAACCCCAGGCAGGGAGCTGACGGCTTCTTCGTCGCACTGACTGCGCTGGAAATGTTATTGCCTGCCCGAAGTTGGCAGACGAGGCTTTCGCGATGACCGGCGTGCACTCATCCCACGTTTGTCGCAGTTGAGTGCGAATGGTATTCGATTGGTCAAATGTGCAGCAAAAACCCGCCTTTTCTTTTTCTGTCAGCGTTACCATCTCCATTTACGTCGAGTGCGACGAGCCTCGTATTGGCCAGAGTAGAGCATCACCCCCACGCTCTCAGCCTTTCTCACTTCCAGTGCGGCAAGGCCCATCAGCCAGAATGACGCTTCACCCCACGCTTTCAGCATCGCTTCTTTAATGAAGGATGAACGAGATCCTATTTCATATTTTCCCTATTCCCACCTGGGATACAATCTGAGAGCCATTCGAGCCAATATGGAACGGGACAAAGACGTACTGCGCGCCAACATCGACCTGCCCCCGAGAATCAAGAAGGGGAAACGCACCCTCGACTTTTCCAAGTGTCGATTTTGTCGGAACTCAAAGAAAAAGGTATCTTGGCTGTAATTCCTATTCTGATTGTTGTGCGCTAATCACCAGTGTAGTGTGAGCCTCAAGAACGTCAATGGCCTGGTCAAAGATGCCAACGATGCCTCCAAAAGGGCTTGGAGTGTTCGGCGCCCCAACGAAAACGATACACCTGTTCGCTTGGACTATCTGAAAATCCAAATGATGGCCTATCCATGCTTCCGTCGGGCTCTGGATCTTTGCGATCTCCGCCTGTGTCAGTGCAGTTGACATCACCCAGCCCGTACACGTCTCCGCCAGATACCGCCGGCTCTTTGTCCCATGTCCATGCAACGTAAGTCTTTTGCAATTGAGAACAATCCATCGGCCCCAAGCTCTAAATTCCAATAGTTTATTGCTTCTCAGCATCCGTACCATGACACTTATGGCTCTTACAGAGCTCCGAACTATTTCAGAAGCTTTGCTGCCCACCACAGATGACCTTCATTATCAGCACCACCGCGAGCGCATTGAGGGTACTTTCATCGAGTACACGGATCTTTGCCACCGTATCGAGCGATATATCCAGCGTTTTCCAGCCAGTGACCCGTTAGTCTTATCGGCCGTGATGGAATGTTTTACCTCCACCGATGCCACTATGGCTGCAAGCGACCAAGACATACAGGTGTTCGAAGACCGCATTGAGAGGTATCACAACTCTAGTCATTATGAGCTGGCCTACATTCTCCAGCTGAAATCTTTGCTGCTTCAACTTCCAGCCAATACTGACAAAGAAGCTGCTCGGCTTCTCTCTTGCCGAGGCCAATTCTTCGAGAATTTGAAGAAGTTCCTTCCTGAAGGCTTCAAGGAGCTGTATCAGAGTAATCACTTCGTTTACACTCAACTCTTCATCCCGTGTAGACTCGTAAAAATACCTGCGATCGGGAAGCACATCATGGACAAGGTACCACGAGACTTCCTTGGGCGGGCATTTGTGCACATGATCTTCGATGCTGAAATTCTTCCTGTGCGGCAGAAAGCAGACAGCTTGGTACGTGACCGCTGGAACGTCCCTGATGTCCTTGGACGTTCCATTGCCCATCTTTTTGCACTCCGGGGGCTCCTCATTTCTCCGGGATTTCCGGCCTCTGTGCTCAAATGTACCACCGTGAATGGCTTGAACCCTCTTCACTTACTGGTCATGGGCCACCGCACGCATCTTTGTACCGAGATCTTCAATGACTCTTCAGGCTACCGTAACGCCTGGGATGAACTCATGTATGAATCGGATTGCGCCGGCTGTACTCCCATTGACGTTGCAGCAAAACTAGGCTATGAAGATATTGTCAAAGTTCTTGCTAAGAGATGGATAAATCCCCAATCGAACGAAGTCGCAATCCGGTTAGCTGCCAGAAACGGCCATTTCGCAGTGGTCAACCACTTGACCGCTATCGGCTTCGCTGCCGATGGCGCAGACGATGCTGGACGGACCGCTTACTGGTATGCTCTCCAGCGCTCACACTACCGTATTGTGCGGGTTTTGGAATCCGTTGCAAGAGTAGACCACAAAGACAAGGACGGGCGTACTCCACTTGCCGAGGCTGCGAGGCAAGGAAATGCAATGAAGCTCACCTATCTTCTTGAATTCGGGTACAAGGGGCGCCAAGGGCAAGCATTTTCGACCGAAGAGACGAATGACGGCGCAGTTGGTCTCCTAGTCAACCCGAATGCAAAAGACAACGAAGGCAAGACACCACTCGTTTTAGCTGTTGAGGCTGGCCGGAATGAATGTGTCGAGCTACTGCGTGCCCATCCCTCCTTTGTTGTCGACGAAAGAGAGCTTCGTCAAGCCGCAGACGCTGCAAGGAACCGGGGCGATAGTGAATTATCAGGGAAACTTCTTGATCAAATCTCTCGTTTGCATCAGGACGCATTCCGCGATGGCGGTGAGGTATCGGGCCAGGAATTAAGTATCATAGACTTTGGCATATAGAATACTCTTCGCTCAATTTTGTATTCGTGAACCAGCTCATCCGTCAATCTGTACCATTCATGCATCTACTCCATATCCATCTCTACCCGGCCGAGTATGATCGCAATGAAGCTTCCTTTATCACCACCATCCAGCGTTTGCGGTTTTGGTATTACTCGCCTGTGCTTCTGCCTCCAATTAGATCAAAATACTCACATGGCTTTACTTGTGGAAGGCCGGCTTTGTACCGCTGGTAGTTTAACTGCGCAATGAGTATCTTGAGAGTCCACGAACTCCCCACCACCATCAAGCGGCACCAAGCGCAGGCCACCACCGGCCAGCGGGTTTGGCTTCGTATTATGTTGTGCTTGAGGCATACTTGCCATGAGAGAATATTGAGCTAAAAGAAAGGATTGTCCCGAAATATCTACGAGCTAGCAAAGTACGGGAGCACATTACTTGTCTGAGGGAAATCTCGAATGGCACGGACGCTCGAGACACCAACGGATTGATGATCTATCAAGGCATGGCATGGCAAAGTTTAATTCCTGACATAACCTGTGCAACATATTCTATCACGTATTTAATCCTATATAAAATGACTATCAGATAATGAAAGCTTTGATGGTAAGTTGGGTCTCTATAGAGATATGTACATGAATTATAGGGACTTCATCTTCGTCTCACACACCAGAAAAGGGCTTTTTGCGCTCGATCTATACAGCAGCCAAGAAGGCGGAAATAAAGACATCCAGAATTTGCCCAGAGCCAGATTCTGAAAAACCAGATCTTGTGCCAGTACGAATCGCCTAGCCAGTGCAGCTGTTTGAAGCTGTCATTCAGCACGAATATACAAAGGAAGAAGTTGGAGAAGATGTAAGCCCCAACCAACCGCAGTCGGAACCGTTTGGCTTGATCTTCCAGCGTCAACAGCTTGTTTGGTAGAGGTGGAGTGTATGGCGCCAAAGCTCGTTTGACAGTTGCTTCAAACTGGCTATCTAGGGTTTCTACTGGCAGATCGGGCTCCTCAATGATGACGTTTTTATCGTTGTCAGCTTTTGATTTGGCCTTGGCTAGGTATGTGTCGGATGGCTCCGGTTCAGTGGCCCAACCTTTTTGGCCCCAGGTATGATCGTTGAAGTTGCTGAAGGCGTAGACGTTGAGTATGTTGGTGTAAGACGATAAGACGAGAAGATACTGTGCGTATGAGGTAAATATGTGCCATGGATCCAGGTGAAGAAAGCCAGCCGCAATGTACACCCCGAACGAAGCGCCACCTGAGATGATTATAGTAAGCTCACCAATGTCGGAGAAGTAAGTGTTAATGTATTCGAAGTTTTTTGCCCCAGGATTAGAGTCCTTGAATCGAATGTTGCCTATTCTTTTGAACAGGTAGATGATATTCATAACAAAATAAAGTTGCGCAACGCCAAAGATAATGAACGACGCTAGATATGCTCTTCCTTCGGCACGTGGTCGTGAAGACAGAGCAAGGACGAACTGCACAACAATGGTACAAACGTATATAATCTGCAGTATCGCGTTAAAAATCGGCGTAGCTTTTCCGAAGGGAAATCCGCTGACTTGAGTGCCCTTTGGCGGATCACCTGAGATTTCGTTGACGATAAATAGACTTAGTAGGTATCCGGAAAGTGAGAACCATGCCAGTACAAAGGACACAATGTTGTAGCAAAATTGGAGGTTGAAAAGAATGATACGAGCTAGATTATGACCGCTCTTTAATATTCGGGGGTATGCTCCAATGGAGTAGATGGTCACTGAAAAAGCACCGTTCAGCCACCGTCGGCGCTGAGCGATGAAATCCGCAATGTCGTCAGGGTGATCCGTTTCCGCTTTCGCAGCTGCAGCATATCCCAGGTTCCATTTGGATGAGGCTTTCAGGAATGTTTCAAGGCAAATGATTCTGTCTTCGGCCAGGTACATGTTTCTTTTGAGAGAGCCCATCTGATGAATCCCTTTTTTGCCAAAGATCCCAGCAAGAGTGTAGTCACCGCGGAAATATTGCTCCAATGGCCGCCCCATGATAGCACGGTATCTGTGTTGATTAATAATTTAACTGGTAATTGAGGTTTTCCACTAACCTGAAACCCGAGAAAGCGCCAGGAAGGACCGAGACGTATCCTGTCACGGCTTCTAATGGTCGATCGAGCTGGTATGATATTTTGTATTCAAAGTTCTGCGCTGCTGTTAAGGGATTCAAGATGCCTTTCCATCCCTTACCAAGCATACAATGCACCTCTCCACACACGCCTCCAAGGTTTTTTGAATTGTAAAATGCCTCCCACATTGCTAGAAGAGCTTTGGGGCCCAGTTTTGTGCCAATGTCTATGCATACAACGATTTCAGGGTTAAGGATCCTTCCAAAACTAAAGAAGAGCCATCGGTGAGAGTTGATTTTGAGGCTGTTTCGCTGTTTGATACATAACATCATTTGAACTGGCGGTAATGTGCTGGGGCTATCGTCGTGCGGTAGAATAAGTTGTTGGTTGGGTGTTACGCTCAACTGGGTTGTGTATTCGAACTTGACAAAAGGTTAGCTGCGTTTAGTTGGTGATGCACACTGTACTCAGAGGACGCAGACGCATAAAGACCCAATGTACGGAATCCCTTTCAATACAAATTAGGCACTTAAAGATGATTATCTCTTCGTGCAGTAATCCTGAATAATGCAAGATGAACTTACAAGATGTGCCACAGTCTCCTTGCCATCTATATCCCTTTTCATGACACCGTCCTGATACACACCCACTGTACTTAATATATCTAGGCTAGCTTTGTCACACGATGATATACCGTCGATAATGACACAAAGAACTATTTTCTGCCAAGCAGGTCCACTTGAATTCCAGAACTCTGATTTCTTGAGGTTGACAATGTCCCGAATATTCTGCATAATAGAATGCAAAGTGCGACTTAATAGAATCTTGTCTTCGTTATAAACGGTTACACCAATGAGGATCTCTGTATGTCGGTTATACATGTGAGGTCGCAGGCTGTATCCATTATTGAGGGTGAAGTCATTTGGATCACAAGTCGCTGCAGTGTCTAGATCAATGTTTAGTAACCTATATTTTGAAAGAAGAAGAGGAAGGAGACATCACATACATCTCATGTAAGAGAATTCTTCGCTGCCGCTGCCGAGATCAGCCCGATACTTTGCTTGCATAGCATTTTGGATTGGACCGGGTACTGGGTAATCGGCAGAAAGTACAGTCCCCTGGACGAGCTTTACTTTCCGAGTGGGACCTCTTTTGATGCCAGTATCCCTCAATTGACGCTGCCGCCATCTCCAATCTGCCTCGCTGCCAGAGAGATAGTAGTCTGATGGATGAGATACATGGGAGCGAGATGTCTGTGTTGGTATGGAATTTGGAGGCTCATCGAGCCAAGGATGGGTGGCTCGCAGCGTTGGGTGTGGTGATGGTACGGGCGGCGATACGCCCAGTGTTACAGCCAGTGGCGGTGGTAAATCGATACGGTAAGTCCCATCGGATGACTGTAGTGAGTTTGATGAAGCGTTGCGCCCTTCTCCTGAAGATGGTGGTTGCGGGTCACGAGAAGGCTGAGTAGATGAGGGGCCGCTCGCGGTGGCACTTGAACTGGCGCTGGGACGAGGGTTAGTATCATGTAGTTCGTACGATGAATATGGTCTTGAAGTCATCGTTCCATGATTTTTCATGCGAAATAGCTGCGCGAGAATTAGAACACGGGGAAATTCAACGTATATGCGCTATTCGAAGGACGGCTGACATGTAGACACGAGGCTGAGCTGGAAAAGGCAACCATTAAGGTTAACTCAGCCCCCACCATATCATCAGCCCCGCACAAGGCACTCTGAGACGGCAGGTTTTCTGCTTGGGCTGAAATATAGGAAACGTTGGAAGTAAGGAAGCGCTATAGTGGGATCTCAGCTCCCCTGTTACGTTTGAGCGCATAATACAACTCAACTTTAGAGTTGCTCTCAACCACGCTAGTGTTGCCGCTCTTAGATATGCTCTGGTTGCAGAGGGATTTTCTGTAGCTGAAGCTGCTTCTTAGTATCAGCCTTGCAGCTCAAGCCCCCAATACCTAGGAGAGGTAGAATGAGAAAGGCTGTGCCCTGGACAATGCTTCCAGCCTTTTGTATTGCGTTATGACCTTTGAGGAGTACTCTGCGCCATATGCCATTCCAGGGCCTATGGTATTTAAGAATTGTGGTAGTGATCCGTAGAAATTAATAATAAGTCGTAACAAGTATCAACATCAACTCAGGCTCTAGTAGTCGTCTGTCACATAACCATGACTTACCGAAACTCGAATAAGAACGGGAATCACAGAACAATTAGAGGTGAACAAGGCTTCTAAAGCGCACGGAATAACTTCTGAAGGCGCACTGAGCGGACAAAGCGTGTACATTGGGTATCTTGCATTGAACTCTCAGCCCACTTCAAGGCCATCTATTATCAACCAACGTCGCATCAAGCTCAACCACCTTCATGGAAGGATCTCGGTTGCCAGGAATCTCAGGATCAAAGTCAAATCTGTCCGGAATTTTGAGCCCCTCTCGATGATAGCCATGTGCACGATATCTCCAGATGCTAGTATCATCCTTCCATAACCAAAGATCTTTGGTATCATTCTGCCACCGCTCCAACGCAGCACGCATTTCAAGGAGTTTGGCCTTATGATCAGGATCATTGGCAAGGTTTTTAACTTCTTCTGGGTCGGTTTCCAAGTCGTATAGTTCCTCTGGTGGGCGGAATATATAATCTTTCAATGTTCGCTGGCCTACCATTGCGGGCTTGCCAGTAGCAGAGTCGCCACTGTTGCGCATTCCTTCAAACGATAATGAGGCATACAAATCCATGGCAAAAGGGAAGTCGAGCCGCCAGCAGATGTTTCGATGGTATTTGTAACGGCGGTCGCGCATATACCGCGTTGGCCAATAGTTCGTCACCTCGTGGAAAGTATGTGAACCAAAGACACAGGACCATTCTGAATCGGAGCTGGGAGAGGATTGATCCGTGATTGGAAGGAAAGACTGGCCCTTTCTTGGGCCATAGAATCCATGTGCTGGCTGCCGGCCTGCATGTCCTGCCCAGTCAAGGAAAGTCGGCAAAACATCTACCCAACAAACCATGTGCTTGTTTTCAACGCCAGGGCTTTTTCCTGGCACGCGAACGAGGAGAGGAAGACGCACGCCGGCGTCATATAAGGTTGTCTTGGAGTTGATAAATGGTGGGCCATTGTCACTTAGGAAAACGACCATGGTGTTGTCTGCAAAGCCAGCTTCTTTGAGGTTCTGAAGCACCATGCCAACGCCTTGATCCATACGATGAATTGCGCGATAATACTCGACAAGTCCAGTGCGAACTTCCACTAGGTCGTTCGACCAGCTGGGAATAATGACGTCTTCAGGTGCGTACTTGTGGTCTTTTATCCGCTCGTCGTAATTTCCATCCACATTGCCGAACCCTCCACGGTGAGGGATATCTCGATGGGGATCAACCCATCCGATTGTGAGGAAGAAAGGCTTTCCCTCTTCCCGGGCGCTGGAGAAGAAAGATTTTGCACGGTCTGCGATAGACGCCACATTGCGTGTATCGCTTTCCTCGCGGACTTGCCATGGGTATTGGCTATCAGGTGCAACGTGGACCTTTCCGAGTATTCCCGTTTTGTATCCGATGTCATTGAAAAGCTGTGGCGCTGTCTCAATGTCGGGATGTGTTTGAAATCCGTTTTTATCATGTGTTAAGCCATAGCTGCCATTGTTGTGTGTATGCAAGCCCGTATAGATGGTGGTGCGGCTACCACTACACGAGGCGGTTGAAGCAAATGCAAAGTCAAATCGACTGCCAGACGCTGCTAAAGAGTCGAGATTCGGGGTCAGACCGGATTTTCCACCATAGCAGCTCATCATCTCCCGCCCCAAGTCGTCCGCAATGAGTAAGAGGATGTTGTTCTTTTGTTTCACCATGTCGTGTTAAGATGTGGGATTATTCGTTGACAAGCTGTAGGAAAAGAAAACTGATAGGAAAGGCAAAAGTAAAAATTAAGAGAGCGTCCAAAATACATACAAAATCTTGAGTGTCTAGCATGATTAAGAAAAGAGAAAAGATAAGGACTGATCACCACGTCCATGGTCTACCATTGGAACGACGAGTGCCGGCGAGATCCGAAAGGACCGGATGTCGTCGCTGGTGGGGCGAGCCAATTCAACATGCCCTGTCTTCACACTTCCACTTGTAGCCGAGCCACCCTGCTTTCTTTCTGCCCATGCATCCCGCATGATTGCACAAGCTGGTACTGGATCATCCGGGTGGGTTCCAGGCTGGCCATTCACATGGGACTCAGATCCTTCTTGCTATTGCGAATCCCTTGCTGTGGATGGGCCCACTTCCTGAGGCCCACCTAACCAGTTCAGCCGTCTCTACATCAAAATACCGGATACGGGCAAATAAATGATATTCACAACACAATCATCGGGTTGCTAACTTCCAGATCGCTGGTACCATGCCTCCTCGAGGATCGCTTAATGACCTTGCAACCGCTGCGGCTGCTGCTGGGTCAGCAGTTCCGCAGCCAAAGACACGATGCTCGATATGCAAGTTACGCAAGGTAAGAGGTGAACCCATTTCCATATTCATCTCCAATGTTCTCTTTTACGCGTGATCCAAGCCTGATAAACTTTACTTTTCCAGGTTAAATGCAGTGGTTCTCCTGCACCCTGCCAAAACTGCCGTCGATTGGGGCTGGATTGTTCATTTCCGAACCCAACCAAAGAGAGTCGAGGTCAAGGTAAGCAAGTTTGCATTCAGGAATCCCATTGGGATACACTATCAACTCATAATTGAAAAGCAGCCACATCCCCACAACTTGTCAGCCCCACAGAAAGTCTCACGGAGGCTGGGGCTGTTCGACGAAGAACAACTCAAGCTTGCCATGAGTGTCGAGCGGCAAAAGTTAAATGCTCAGGTCGCCGACCACAATGCAACCGCTGCATCGAAAGAGGGCTGCGTTGCTCCTATCGAGCGAGCCTGCGTAGCCAACATGACTCCCTGAATCGAGCCGCCACGGTATCACCAACTGTATCTGCATCGAGCCCGGATAGTCCAATGCTAGGCACATCGAATGCAAACGAATCGGATTTTGCGGCCTCAACATCCCCATTAGACACGAGCTCACAGCAACGGTTTCTCCGAAGGGATGTATTAGCGCAGCATATTGAAGCCTACTTCGTGTATATTTACCACCTACCGGGTTACGATTTTTTTCACAGGCCTACTTTACTCGAGGACTTGCACAATGATCGAATACCCCCAGTTCTGTGCACCGCTATCTGCGCAACTGTTGCGATGTATGTCTCACGTTCAAAAGAACGCAAAAGACTCGAGGTTCAATGGGCCAAAGACGTTGATGCTTTTTTGTTTTACAATCTGAACAAGCTCGATGTTTTGAACCTCCAAGTGATGATTTTGTCCATGTTTCAGCATTTCGTTTACCGCCAATTTGGACGAGTGTGGCTCATGGCTGGTATGGCCACGAAACTGGCTCTTGCGATCCAACTCAATAAAGCCCGAACACCCAACTATGAGCGATTGAATTTGGTATCTGCTGAATGTGTAAGAAGGATGGCTTGGAGCCTATTCCTACGCGATAAGTTGAACTCTGGTGGAGTCGAAGAGTTGATTGCTCTGCCGGACCGATATATGCAAATACCTCTTCCGCTGAATGAGGATGACTTCCTGAATGAGCATGACTGTGAAACCGGTCATTTGTCGGATACTATTCAATATGACCTTGGTGTCAATGGATACCTAGTAATACTTATGAGTCTACGTCATGAATTGCTTCGGTAAGAATCCAAGACCATCGTTGGCCCTTGACTATTTTTCCCAGTACTGCCGGCTTACAGTAACTCTCAGGGAAACAAAGGTTGCCATTGCAATGAAAGATACCGTTTCCTCATCAGAGGTTGAAGCAGCTATAATACCCCTTCTAAGACTAAGAGAGCGGGTTGAAGCATTCTACGCTCAACTACCCGCGCATCTGACATTATCAAATCGTACCATTTTCTCTCGATCAACGCTACCGGATTTTCCGGCATTCATATCATTGCACATATGGTACTTGCAATGCTGTTGCGATCTTTTCAGGATATGCCTTCCATATGTATACAGGGAAAGCGCGTCCCCCAACTTCCTGTCCAAGGCACCATCTGAGTTCGTCGAGCAGTGGCGCTGCCTCGCCATATCATATGCTTGGAAGATGGCATCAACCTGGCACCGCCTTTTGGCTATGAGGAGAACCGGGTCTCTCATTCTGCCTGGAGGATTCATGCCGCTCAGCCCAGAAGGGTGCGTCAGTATCCATCAGTGCACCAAAATCCTCCTTCTTGCACGCAAATGCCAGCTATACTCCGGGCTTCACGATCCCATTTCTCGTGATACCATTATATTGAATGACGAGATTATCGAAACTCTATGTCACAATAATGTCTCTTTCTTGGATGATCTTGCCTCCGTTGCACCCATTGCAGCTGTTGTCCAGCAAGACGTGAAGGCAATGATCAACTCAGATCATGATGAAAGGCTTTGTACTGGCGCAAGACCTTCTTCCCCTCCCGTGACGAGTGACCTCCAGCGCGAGAAAATCCTCAGCCGATATAATTTGGTGGCCATGGGAGTCGCAGGGACGAGCGACCCGAATCGAATAGAAAGTCAACCATACTCGGATTCTACACCATCTTCTGTCAACCGTGGTGAAAGTCACTACATAGAGCCTTCAACCCAGTCTAGTACGCTTTTTTCGGAACCTGGAGAAGTGGTATCCGATCCATTTATTGAGAATCCAAGCACTCAGCCGCCATTTTTAAACCATTTGCAACCCCATCATGTAGTTCCAAATGACTTTTCAGATTCGCGATGGGATGAGTCTACAGGTTTCATCACGGAACAATTTCCTGGGAGCTTGATACCGGATTATACGGTTGCTTCGTCGCAGTCCAATATGGACGGTGAACTTGACTGGTTCCTAGCAAATTCTATGTTAGACGGTCAACCGAATCTTAGCTAGTATCAGATTATGACACGTGGCTAAAGAAAATTAGACGTACTCCCCGTTCTTAATGGTGCTGCTCGTATCAATACAAATGCGATGGTGAGTCGTAGCTTGTATGTATGCCAACACAAACGATTGACTCTGCGAATGTTATGCACTGCTTTTGCGACAGTGCGGCATGATAGTCTTTTTATTTGCATGCCTATCATCTAATACATTCAGTTGCTATCGCTATACCTTCTGTGTTGTGTTAATTCCGATACGTTGCAGGTTCCCCTTGGAAGGCCATTACTTGGGGGAATCGCCTTGATCCGTCAGGTCAATGCCGACCTTCCCTGTGCCTAGCATCTTAATTATAGCTTCGTGTCCATCCTGTACTGCCAACGATAGCGGTGTATTCCCATCCTGATCCTTCACATTAATATCAACTTTACCTGTGTCAAGCAGCAGTCTGACTACAACCTCATGTCCGTTCCTTACCGCCCACGATAGCGGCGTTTGTCCTCTATGATTCGCCGAGTTGATATCAAGTTCTTCTCTGCTAAGCAGTAGCTTAACTATAGCCTCATGTCCAAGTTTTGCTGCCCCCGATAGCGGCGTGTCCCCCATTATATCCTTCAAATTAATATCAACTTGACCTGTGTCAAGCAGTAGCTTAACTATAGCCTCGTGTCCGTTCATTACTGCCCCCCATAGCGGCGTGTCCCCCAGTGTATCCTTCAAATTAATATCAACTTGACCTGTGTTAAGCAGTAGCTTAACAATAGCCTCATATCCTTTCGCTGCTACCCAACATAGTAGCGTACTCCCAAACTGATCCTTCAAATTAAGATCAACTTTACCTGTATCAAGCAGTAGCTTGACTACAGCCCCATGTCCGTGTTTTATCGCTGACCATAGCGGCCTCTGTCCATACAGATTCTTCGAGTCAACATCAACTTTGTCTGTGTCAAGAAGCAGCTTAACTACAGCGTGGTGGCCATTATATGCGGCACAAAATAGTGGCGTCTCTTCGTTCGGTCTGTCCTTAGTGTCTACGTCAACTTGGCCCGTATCAATCAGCATCTTGACCACCGCCTCATGTCCCTGATTTGCTGCCCACAATAGCGTCTGTTCACCCAGGTTCTTCAAATCGGCATTCACTTCATTTGCATCAATTAGAAGCTTGACAATAGCTTCATTCCCATTCTCAGCGGCCCAAATAAAACCAGTCCGGTAATCTTCATCTGTCAAATTTGCTATCAGTTCCCGAGTTTCAATCACGCGGGCTGACAGATTGAAAATAGTCATCTCTTGCCCGGATGCATAAAATATGTGGTGTAACCAGTATGTTTTTGCGTAAAGGTAGAAATGGAATTGATCTACTGATAAGGGCTGAACAGCTTTTCGCGCTTCCGCCAGGGTCTTGCTTATGTCGAAACGAGGCTGCTTCCTGGACTTGAGAAGTCTCAATGCGAGACTCTGAACAGTGCTTGAAGACGACCCAATAGTAGCGCCGATGACAGTAGATGGTGTTGACTCTATCATGACTGGAGAAATTTTCCTCTTCGATAACTCGCTCCCGAAAACACTGTAGCTGAGGTATGTGACGACGATATCCGCAATTGTCCTTTGCGCCCATTCAGCCGTGAAGGCCATGTTTTTGGCGTCTTTGAACTCATTGAGAATAAATTGCTTAACGCTGTGATGCACAAATCGGACAGTAAACTCTTCTTCGTCGACAATGATCAGGCTTCCGCAACAAGCTAATACCGAATATATATTGTTCAAGGACCTGGAAGCAGTCCACACATTGTCTCCAGGAACAACGCTAAGCGCTTCTCGCAACTCATCGACCGTCAGAGGCCGATAAGCTGCTAAAACAAGTTCTATTATGCGTCTCTGATAGGACTGTCTTGATTGGCCTGGTTGTCCAGATTGTCCAGATTTGCGTAGAATTCGGGAAAAGGTTTCTGAGAGATCCTTAGGAAGGTCTGCTAGAGCATCCTGAATGGCCTGATCTGTTTCCATACTACACAAGGACTGTATTTGGAGGGCTACCCAGAGGAACATTCCTTGTGATCCTTTTAAGAGGGCATCATGTATTTGCAATATAAGGGTTGGATCTCCTATGACAAGCCTTCGGCTTTGTAGGCAACGTTCCAATTCTGCGTCGATAAAAGCTTTAATGTCTGGATTATCATCCGGAATCGAAGCAACACGGATGTCCACAAATCGTTTGGCGATTGTTTCCAGTCTGTTATTTGGCTCTACCCTTATTGAGATACAGAGTAGGACTTTAAACGTTTTCTGGATCTCTTGGAATTCATGAATCAATGCTTCTCTGTCCACATAATTGCACTCATCCAGCCCATCGAGGATAAAGTACACTTTTCGATCAGGTGGGAAGCCGCGAAAAAGTAGTTCGAGTACTTTCTTCGTATCCTCGGTTGAAAATGTCTCTTTGCATACGTCCGCCACCATACTGAGGTCTGATATTGTGCGTAGCAGTTGTCGCGCCAGAGAACCAAGAATCGTCCGCGCCCTTAGGCTCTCAGTGATGTCATGCCTGCAGAAGAAGTATGTAACTACAGTCTCATCGTTCCCGGCGTAAATGCTGAGATCGTCCACAATATTAGCGAGCAACACAGACTTCCCTGATCCTAGCTTACCCGTGCATAGAAGTGTGCACGAGTTTAAAGAGATTTTCCACTCCTGGTATTCAGCAAGCTGTGTGAACAGGGTTGAGCGTCCAACTTTACGGGTCTGTTTCCAGCTTGTTTCATGGTCATACTTGGAGCAGAAGTCCAGCACTCGCAAATTTGTGGTAAGCTTCTGCTGATGGGACACGTATTTAGAACGCTTGCTGGATAGAGCCCTGAACTGTGAGTTCTCTTGCGCGTCCGTCAGGTTCATCTCTTCCTTGATTGAATTCGCCCAACGGTCGAGGTCCATTTGGAAATTCTTCAAGTCCAAGTCACTCAGAGTGGATGCGACTTGCTGGAGGACTGACTTTTGCGTAAAGTGCAGCAGGTGCCTACAAAGATTCACTACCACGATAAAGTATTCCAAGAGCAGTGATTGTAGACTCTTAGATTTTGGATAAAGTAGGGCCATAGTTTGGTAACGCGGGGCTGAGCGGCCAATATCCATGAAGAGATTGGATAACTTTTCCAGGTAAGATGGGAAGCTCACAATTGCCTAGGAATGAATGTATTATTAGTTAGTGTATCCATGGTTTACTAAGAGTGCGTCACTAAGAACAGAATACTAACAAGTAACGACATGCGCACTAGTGACCAGACGCCGCACGCTATTATATTCTGCGAGCCTCCAACTACAACATCTCCAAGGGCAGCAAATTGCTGGACTCCATGTAGGAAGTTTGTAAAGCGGGGCCCAATGCAACGACCACCAAGCTTTGTGGACATTTGGCGGTCCATCTCGGCTGTGAGTCGCATTACATCGCTAGTACCTGGAGGGGAATTGAGCAGCTTGGAGTTCGACGTGCGTAAGGCACTTTTTTGATTGTTTGAAAGGTCTGCCTCGAATCGAGAAACAGCTTGAGCCAGTCGAATTTCTGGCTTCAGCCTTGCAGCATGTGCAAGAGAAGTCGACATGGGGTGATGATTCAGAGGCCTCAAGATCGATAGATTGCAGTAGATATTGATGCGAGAGCTTCCCTCTATGAGCTGAGAGGGAGGATCGAATACAGAATTGGAGATTGGAATGTATGAGAGCTGTTGCCTGAGCACCACTTAGCGCGCATGGATCAAATCTGTGGGCCAAACTCACTACCCAAAGGGCTCAACGTCCAATTTTCCTGTACCATTAACAATTCACGAGAGAATTATGACGGCTAAGCACGCAATTGAAGATATGAGTCGAGGTATGGACGAAGAGGGAGGAGTCTGCCATGCTAGCGATCAGGCTGAGATGCCCAGATATGTTCTCGAATAGGTCTAGCGTGGTAACGGTGCTTGGCGCCGAGTGAACACTATCGATATTGTAAGCTGTTAGAATGTGGAGTGGTAAACAAACGTGAGATGTAAGAGTTGTCGAATGAGTTGAGAGCAGGAGCTCTTTCCATACTACGCTAAGTCATGTGATCCTGTATTCACCCGGGGTTCCCCCTACAGTGGGTGCTCCTTCCAACTTAAGCAACTGCTCTCCCAGCTCTCTACATCTATATTCTCTTGAATGTGGTAAATTCCGATCGATTCCAGCTTTCCAAATAAATCCTCTGGATCTTCTTGGCGCTCTATCGCCGTAATGAAGACCAGCGTGCATCTCCGTTACAATCCCACACAATGTTTGCTGTGAACCTTGCTGCCGAACTGTATGACTTTTATAAATATTTATATAAGATGTCTCATTGTATTTAAATACATAATCCTCCTAAGTTACCAAAAAATTCCATCGTGTTTCTGTAATTTTAAATATTATTCAAATCAACGGAATAAGATGACAACGCACTCATTCTATCCGATTTCAGTTTTTGCTGTCATCCACAACTGATACCTGAGCTTTATCCGGCGTCGATCCATCGTTCCCAAGATCAGCAATGATATGACCCATGCCCTGTGATTTATAAGATTTAAATTTCCAAGCCGCCAATTTAGCTTCAAACAGCTCATCAACTTCTTCCAAAGATCGTGCCTAAAAATCACGTCAGTAAGAAATATTGAGACCATTGTTAAAATGAACCCAATGCTTACTTTCAGTTCCGGGAAAAAGAAGAAATCCCACACAACGGAGAAGGCAGCTACGGAGCCGAATATCCAACCAATGTTTAGACCCATGTGCGGTAGCAAATATGGCGTGACGAATGTTACCAGGAACGCGGCTACAACATCGCAGGCTGTGCCAAAAGCCTTGAGAGAATTAGCTGCTGGATCCGGTCATTGTAACGGAGTGCTTTTCTTACCATTGTCTTCTTACGCATACGAACACCGCCAATCTCAGCGCCGGTAAGAAACGCATTGTTGGAAGCAGCAATACGCGTGAATGCAGGCAATATCATGAAGCAGGCGATTAATGTATTCGCGGCGTTCTGGTTCAGATTCTTAACGGTTCCAAGTCCAGCTGCTAGATAGAGCAAGAAGGCGCAAATAGCACTCCCATATAGAAGCAGAACACGTCTCCCAGTAATATCGAGCAACACGAGACCGATTCCGCAGCCAACAACGCCGACTGTTTGCCCAATGGTGTTATACGTGAAGGACTTACCGCCCAACCCCCTTTGAACATAGAAGGTGGCGGCATATGACTGTACAAACTGGTTCCCGTTGGTTTGGTGAGGGCAGAAGAGTGTAGAGCAGATCTATGTTATGTTAATCAATCCGTAACGTTGTAAGATGTGCTTCTTGAAGGTATGGAGATATCCAGCTTGCATACGTACCCATATCCTGCGAAGGTAGTTGCCTCGAAATAGATCTAACCACGAGCCCTGCTCTCTAGCATGCGCATCTTCAATTGTCTTTTCTAGTACGTCTGCCTCGACCTGGGTTGCGCCGCTTTGAACATCATGTTTAGTCCGTATGCGGTCGAGTGACCTTTTTCCCTCTTCTTTGCGACCCTTGAGAATAAGCCATCGAGGCGGTTCCGGGGTGAAAGGCACGAGCAGAGCAAGAACGACTGCGGGTATAAGTTGCATGCAGGTTGGGATGATCCAGCCCTTGTCGGCCGTCTCAGTGGCATAAGCCCTGGACATGCCAGCGCCCCAAAGATTGCCGAGAGCAGTCACCATCATGATTGATCCTGCAAGTAAACCTCGAGTTGCTGCTGGCGAAACTTCTGCATTATACGCCGGGGCTACGTTCTCGACAATACCGACCGCTGCATATGCGAGGATGCGGCCAACAGTGAACTGCGGCCAGTTATAAGCTGTGACTTCGACTGGAATGGTAGTGGTTAGTTATTGCCTATGTAGTATGTCTAGAGTCCTTACTGATGACGGCGATGATTTGAATGGCTGAAACAATGTACATTGAGATTTTATATCCCAATTGTTCGATCAACGGCTCCGCGCCCACACAACCCAGAATCTTGCCGATCCAAGGCAGCGAATTCATCATTGATTGACGCGCAGCAGGTAGTTTGTAGACGCCATTGGCGTTCTGAACGCCAAATCTTCTCAGAAAGGACGGAAGTGCTTGCAAGCCGCCGAACGAACCGGTATCACTAAGAGTGGTGAATTAGCTTTTTGCCTCACACCTCCTTTGGAGCAGGAAGACTTACACCCCGAATAAGACAGCTCCTTGGAAGAAAACTAGTGAGCTCAAGATAATTGCAGGCGTCAGTTGGCGCCACGCCTGTAAAGACATTGTGAAGGGCAATGGGGTTGCGGTTCCAATGGCTAATTGATGGTCTCTACAATGGACATGCTTGAGCAGTATGCCCTTTATATCATCCTGCAACCTCCAGGCTTGTCAGTGTCCGAGCACGTACAAGATACTAATTCTCTCCACTGGGGTAGTGCGGGATTCGCAATTGGCCTGGCAAATGTTGTAATTCCTTTTCTTTGCCCCAGAAGATGGATGCCCCATATCCGGATGTCGTCGCGCCTAAAACCCAGATGCCGAATAAAACTACATTAGCGCACTGATGTCGGCTTGGTCTCTGCGTGCGACTGAAGCAAGATGCCTCCTACATGTTGCTACATTAAGACAGCTTAAGCCATCGGCGTTCATATTTTAGTCCCCGTGGTAGAGGCGCTAACTTGCGCAGAAATTGAGATCCGGGGTAGCATGGTGGATGTGAAGATTTCACGTAGGAAATGCTAACGAACGGAGGCGAGCGAGATCCGACGACATCCGCCGACCATGAATTGGTACCTTGCCCTGATCCCTGCCTGTACTCCAATCAACATATCATCTTAAAAAAAAATTGGGCAAGGTTTGTTCATTGTTTGACTCGTATAAGCGAATACAGTTTTAGTTAATATTTATTGTACCTATCTTACATCAAAGGCGTAAGGGTAAACATAATCAGCCCTCGTAGCAATTAAAACTTTCTGGACGCTACTATCTACTCAAAAATTATGTACTCTTATCAGCTAGATCTTCCGCTTTACTACCTGGCGAAGCCCTTAGTTTTACATGGCGCGATGTGCAGCTGGGGAATATCTATGAGTTCTCAGTAGTGTCATCATAAATCTTTGGCAGGATGCATTATCAAAAAAATTACGAGCAGTTTCACAATAGAACATTTTCCAAGAAGTTTCCATTCGATTTACACATCTTGGTGTTAAAACTATTCTTCACACTAAGAATGGCATTTACTTGAAATGCGGCAATTCCATCACACCCAGTTCGGCCACATCCCTCCCTCATACACGTTTCCAACCAGCGGTCCCTCACTACTCAAAATCTGCCCAAGCTCGCACTTCGAAAAGGACACCTTGGGCTGCGTCTCATAAAAGGCGTCGTACCTCTCGCTCAGCGCTTGTTCAAGACTTGTAACATCGCCCTGTGGGTGAAGCACGGACCATGGGTTCGTGCAGGTCGACGCTTTGCAGGTTTTGAGCACGAGAAGGAGGGCGTCGAGACGGGATTGGACCGTGGAGATTGAATGGTTGAGGAGTTGGGTTTGGTTGTTTGAGGATCGGAGAAGGTTGTTTAGTTGTCCGGGGTCGGTCTGGAAAATAATTATTTAGAGCTGAGATTGGTGGGAGATGGGGGAGGAGAGTCGGGGAATACGACTTACAGTCATGTCATACAGTTCATGCTCGTTCGTGCACCAGACTGAGTACATGATGTTGTAATCTTTGCCGCTGATGCGCAGGGCTTTGTACGTGTTGTTTAAGCCTCGTACTAGATTTGCGAAAATTAGCCACAGGGGTTCTTGGAAAGGAGAAGATATTCGGGGAAGAAAAGCACCGCAATACTTACCACCAAACTTTCCCTCCTCGATCCCGACGCCCCAAAACTCCACGTTTACATGCTCGCTCCAGCTTCCGGCTTTTTTCTCCGCTTCACCAATCTTGCTTCCGGTGACAGGGAACGGCTTTCCATCAAAGTCTTCCCTGAGCTCAATGCCCGCCAAGTCGAAAAGCGTTGGCACGATGTCGGTGTGCGTAGTAACAAGGTCTACGACTCTTCCTGCTTCGATGCCTGGGCCGCGGATGTAGAAAGGTACATTGATATCTTCTTCGAAGGCGCAGGTCTTCCCAGGCTGGAGTCTGTGTTGGCCGATGTGGAACCCGTTATCGGAAGTATACAAGATGTATGTGTTGTCAAGAAGGTTTTTCTCGGACAAATAGTTGACCACATTATCGACTAGCTCATCAACAGCTTGTAGGGACTGGATACGAGTGCGATACCATAGATCGTGGTATTCGATGACTGTGTCGTTCAGCCTCTCAAGATTGAAGATCCAGCCCGCGCCACTTGGCTAAAAGAACGACCAGTCAGTAATCACGCTAATTTCAAATGTCTTTGGTTCTTGAGCGTACCTCCTCGGGATTGAAGTTGCTAGTCCTTGGGGCTTTGAGGTCAGGGAAAAGATGTTGATGTCTAGGTGCTGGGTCTGGCGGCGTAAACACTGAACTCTTTGTCACGGCATGCGGTGCAATTGGTGCAATGCCAACGAAAAAAGGCTTCGAATCCGAATCCTTTACCGCTTCATCTAGGAAGCCGAGCGCTTTATCGTTAATGAGATCGGTGTTGTAGTCGTCAGGAAAGTTGGATGGAGGCGAAGTATTGCGTTGGAAAGTCGCATTCCAATATAGATAGGTTCCCGGATCAATAAGGACTGCGCAAAATTAGTGGATTTGGGTGGAATTGAGGCTGGATGTTTTACAATCAGTTCCGTTCCAGCCTGCAGGGAAGGGATTGTTGTATGTTGAGGTAGAGTGGCCGTTCATGAGTTTGCCAGTGTAGTAAGTGTTGTACCCAGCTTCTTGCAGCCACACCGGGAGGTATTTGTCGTTGAGGCCCTGTGAGACGAATTTTGTATATCCGCCTGCAAAAGATGAGCTCTCTATCACCCTGTGCTGAATTTTGGTTTCCATGCAACGTACCGTATGGGGGAGAAACATCGGTAACATTAGTGTTATGTGCTGCCTTGCCAGTGAGAAGGCTGACACGTGACGGACAACAAATGGCAATAGTGCAATAGTGTCGTCGATAAAACGTTCCCTGCTCTGCTAGATGCTTCTGGAGCAAAGGCATATAGTCTGTAGACGATAGGTGCAAATCCTGATCATCAGTTATGATGAAAACAAAGTTCGGTTTGCTTTTTGAGTTCGAACCATTGCTCAGGCTCGCACTCAACGTCGAGCTCGAACAGGCGCTGAAGCCGGCAATAGCACCGAGCCATAGGCACAGAAGCCTGGCTGGGAGACTGGTTGTAAACATGTCGGATCCAGGAAAGTTTCAGATACGACAGCTGCTGGCTGGTTCATTGGATGACTCTGCTCTTTAACAAGGCCTCGCAGCTATTTATTGTTATTTTGCGTCATGGCTGCTTGAATCTCGGAGAAAAAAAAAAACTCAAGACCCGGGAACTGGATTATTGGCGTAGGTCCAATCCATGTTCCATGTTCCTTGTCCCTTGCCATTTCATAATCGCAAGTCACTCTTGCGACATCGACGGGATTCCAAATGCGGGTTAGTGTCATTGGGGCATACGCAATATGTAGAAACTGCCGATACCATCAACAACATCACACCGCTCTTGAAGCTCCATAGCCAAGGATGGCCCCATAGCTTTAACTGTTATAAGCCTTTGTCCGCTAAGTTCACTATGTGAGATGTCAACCGTCTCCCTGCATTTGTAGTTCTGCCCGTACCTGACAAGCCGAACGGTAAGTGCTTCTTTCAACGCCGGTCAAATCAAATCCCGCGGAGGCTTGCCAATCAGCAAGGGGACGACAAGGCAAGTTTCCGTCTTGTCATACCAGAAAGAGCGTTTTCTTCTTGATCATAACATCCGCTGAAGTTCACATATGCGTTCTATCAAAGTAAAAGTAGTTCATCTCCACACATTGAAGGTCTGAACTTTCAACACACGGCAATTATAGAGCAGATGAACCCTTTCAAGTATACTGAAGATACTGATTTCATCTGCATCTAGTAGCAAGAAATGACTTTCCATGTAAATATGTAATTTTCCTGGTAGGCTAAGGCGGGCTAAGACTATCATTGAACTTTCGCATCAGCGGATAGCATTTTACTTTCAACATCATTTCTCCACCGAAGATAAGGGCAGATCAAAGAACATACGGTGTAGGCTGGTCAGGGTATTACTGCACCTATACCACCAGCTAATCCGATGAAAGATCCCGCTTTTCACAGGAATAAAAGTTGCAATGCTTGATAAAAAGGCTCAGCAATAGTTACCTTTGCTGACCCGACACCTTTGTCCAAATTACGAAGTTAGGCTCCCGCCAAAACGTTGCGATTATATTCGCGATAGGCTCATTCAGGTCCTCTCTCACAGCAATCCACCTTCACACAAGCGAAGGTCGGCCTTCGAGTCTGAGTCTGTAGAGTAGAGGTAAAAGCACTCGCGTAATAGTCTCAAAATGCCATTAAATAATACACATCGCATTAACCGTGATTCATTACCATACTTTAGCTTAAAGTCGTAGTACCAGCCAAGCAGGCATTTGGCTTAGTTTGGTAGGGTGTGGTCTACACTGCCACCGTACCCGCAATACTTTTCTCCAACACAGACCGCTTTTCCACAATCTGTTTCATCAACTCCTCCGTGTTCGCTTTTGACGCCGCAGCATCAGAATAAATATATCGAGTGGCATCGTCCTTGTACTCATTGGGTGGCCTCGTTGATACACTCTGGGCACTGCATTCCGCAATCTGCCCTTGAAACACATTGTTTTCATCAAGGACAAAACCTTCAACGGCGCGTACGACAGTTGAAAGCGGAGTGACGTACTCGGCCGGCGTGACGTCTGTAATGGCATCTGGCATAATGTTGGTTGGGACAAGTCCAGGACATACACAGTTTACGGTAATCGGCTCTCCGGTCTGAGAGAGACGAAGTCCCATGGCGCGAGTCAGTCCCACCACCTATTACTAGATCAACATCTTTCCGAATGCATGAAACAAAATGAAAACTTACGCCGTGTTTGGCCGCGGTGTATAATGGGATCCGCTCGCCAGGGTATAGTCCGCACTGACTGCTAGTAAACACCAATTTGCCACTAGGGGTTGAGTTCTTCCGGAAGTAATGGAGAGCTAGATAACTGCACCAAATTGCGGATTGCAAACAGATGTCAACAACCATTGAGTCGGGCTTTTCAGGCGCGCCGTTTGGAAGTTCTTTTGCGGGTGCATACCAGTCAATACGATCGCCAATGCCCTACAGAAACACGTCAATGAAGGAAGCTCTCGCACCGCGGTCTTATCTCGTGTGGAATAACGCATACCGCATTTGCATATACTGTTCTCCATTAATAGATTGAAGCAACATAATACCGAACAACAATTCATACCAAAATCCAGCCTCCCCCATTTCCCCCAAGACTAAACGAATGCATCGGAGAGCTAGTCCCAAATAGCAACATTGCTCTTTATAAAAAGAACCTGAGCACCAATGGTATTTGCCACATCGTTTCCTCTTTCCTGGTTGAAATCGAGAATGGATACATTCCACCCAAGTTCAACAAGTCGCTTGGTCACGGCGAGTCCCATGCCCGACGCTAGCAGAGTCATTGACTATTGTTTTTCATAATGGTATACATGAATACAGTCTTACCTCCGCCGGTGATAAGTGCAACTTTCACATCGGATGGCATTTTGAGCTACTTAGGGGAATGATACGCCAAGAAGAGTTATTTTTGCTGAGTATTTGAGGCAGAGCTGCGGACTAAGTACCATAGGCATGGGATACAACCGAACCGCTAGAGCGTGCAACATCTGATAAGTTTATATCATTATTCTTTCTCATATTTTAATCTCAAGTCATGAATCAGTTGCAACATTTCGATTCTTCACACAACGATCAGATACCGACGTGTGATATTCGCATTCCATACAACTGCGGGGAACACGGTTGACCATCTCAATCCAGCCGAGGTATGCTACTTTCTCTCTCTCTTCAGTGAAGCTGCAGTTGACTTTGTTATGCAAAATGACATTTCATATTCTCATCCATGAGGGGTACTTTTAATCATCATCAGGAAAGCCGGTATTACTACTATGGAATGTATTTACGCCATAAAGCGTGCTGAGAAAACATGAGGAACGTTTTTTAATGAATATACCCAAAACCATTGACAAAAGCATCAAAAATGATTGCAATATGGACATTCGCAAGGCCTCCAATGTTTCTTAATTTCTTCCCTCTGAAACCCATGCATTATTTCATGCTAGATCTACAACATCAATAGGAATCGCCCAGGATGCGTGGGTTTGTAGTCCACGCGCACCGAGCGACGTCGTGCGGGAGACGTTGAACTAACGACGTCGGTCTTGCGACTCAACCCCACGGGTTTCCCCTCTACGCGCACCCGGACCGTCGACCATCAAGAACTGCTAGAGCACAATGATGGGAAATATGCATCCTAAAGTCGATATTGCGCAAATTTACTTTTAGCAGTTTTATATAGCAAGTGTTCAGGGTTTTGGATAATTAATGGTGACAATGTTCCTACAATTGTGTATGTCGAGATGGTGAAAGAGTATGTCACTCTTTGCAATGTCATCCTCGGGACCTAAAAACTCGGGTTTTCGGCGAAATGGACGCTCTACCATTCCGGGAAATATAGTGTTATTGGTGGGCAGTTCAAATTGTATAAGATACTCGCTGTCGGACGGTCTCCCCGCCATTGATTCAGCTCTTCCGCCGGCAAATCATTAGATTTGCTAGTAACGTTACATATCTCAGATTTTGACTTCCAGTCTTGCCAGTTTTCATCATGCAGCGCCGACAGCCTCTAAAATCCAATCGCCCCATCAGGGTCGTTATAGTCGGCGGCGGAGCAAGCGGTCTTCTAATGGCCTACAAATTGCAAAGAAGAAACTTCGACGATGTCTCATTCCAAATATACGAAAAGAACCCCGATATAGGCGGCACATGGTTAGAGAATCGATATCCAGGTAGGATTGAACAGCTCCCTCTTAAATGGAAGCGAGTTGAGTTGACTTTTAAATAGGTTGTGCCTGCGATAATCCATCACATACATATGTTTGGGTGGGTCATACACATTCGACAATTACACATCAGAATCGCATCTATTAACGCGCATTAGTCTTTTGATCCAAATCCAACATGGTCATCCACCTACGCCTCATCCACAGAAATCTACGAGTACTTCAAGAAATTCGAGTTCCGGTATAACCTAGGAGAGAAAACATTAGTAAACCATCAAGTTGTTGGCACGAATTGGGACAATCAAGCTGGAAAATGGCACGTCAAGATCAATGACCTCGGATCTGGCAAAATTAAAGACGATGTTTGCGATATTTTGATCAATGCTGGAGGTATTCTTAACGCATGGCGATGGCCGGCTATACCGGGTTTGCAGAGCTTCAAGGGACCTCTCGTGCATTCTGCTTCATGGGATCAGAATCTCAATCTCAAGGGGAAACATGTCGGGTTGATTGGGAATGGGTGAGTTTTGAGCCGGTCCTGTTTCTAGCACATGGCTGATGTGGTCCCAAGTTCTTCAGGAATCCAAATCTTGCCAGCAATTCTACCCGACGTCGCAAAGTGCACCACATTCATACGTGAGCCAACGTGGGTAGCTGTCTCGGGCTTCGCGGGGTTTCAACCGAGAAAATTCACGGATGCGGAGCGCGCTGAGTTCGCTGAAGATGGTGATAAGTTGCTTACTTTCCGACGGTGGCTCGAACATAATGCTAATCGCACCTTTGGCTTGTTCATTGACAATACTCCAGAGCAGAAAGATGCTCGTGAAGCTTTTGTCTCTACGATGAAGGAGAAACTCCAAGATCCGTATCTAGAGGAGAAACTAATTCCGGAATGGGCAGTAGGCTGCCGGAGGTGAGTAGAACCCAACACATATGGACTAGCACGATACTGAGGGTATAAAGGCTCACTCCAGGCATTGGATATTTGGAGTCCCTCAAACATCCCAAAACTACAGTTGTGTATGGCGAAATAGACAGAATCTCCGAGGCAGGCTGTGTGACAGAAGATGGGAAGGAACACCCAGTAGACATTCTCATATGTGCAGTAAGGCTACTTTTCATACTCAATTCAGATTTTCACTGATGTTAACAATGCTTAACCAGACCGGGTTCGACACGACGTTCAAGCCACGATTTCCCGTAACTGCGAATGGCCGAGAACTAGCGCAGGACTGGAAAGATGAGCCCCGGAGCTATTTGGGCGTCGCAGCAGCAGGGTATCCGAATTACTTCATGTTCCTGGGGCCTAATAGTCCAATCGGAAACGGGCCTGTACTTGTCGGAATCGAAGGTATGACCATGTGAACATTTTGTTGCTTGAAGATTCTTGTTTTCTAATTGTATCATGTCATTTTAGCCCAGGCAGATTACTTCTGCCAACTGATCACCCGGATTCAACAACAAGGAATCAAGTCCATTGAACCGACCGTCGAAGCCGTAGATGACTTCATCGCATTGAAAGATAAATTCATGCAGGACACAGTCTGGCAGCAAGACTGCCGTTCGTGGTACAAGGGTAACACGATCGGCGGTAAGATTATCGCCCTATGGCCGGGAAGTACGATTCATTATGTCGAGACGCTGAAGGAGGTGCGATATGAGGATTTCAAGGTCACGACTTTTGGCAACCGGTTCGACTATCTGGGAAACGGCAAGACGAAGATCGAGATGACGCCGGATGCTGACCTGGCTACGTATATTCGGTCGAGCGACGACGCTCCGATCATTGGATCAAAGCTTGTGTACAAAAAAGCTGGGCCGGAGCTTGAGGCATTTGACAACCTGGCGGCAAAGACTGCGGAGCCTTTGGTAAAGGCGCGCATTTGAGATACTGGTTAGTGTGTTGATGGGCATTGCCCACATTGAGACCGCCTCGCATGGACCGAGCTAGTGAATGGTTGTGTATACTCTCGATAGACGTGATAATTTGCGATGGACAGCGCATCCAGCATATGGAGTTAAGAAGTTTCCTGAATGAATGCCATGAAGAACAGAGACACCCCATCTTAGATCCAGCTATGAGAAATCTTGAACTAGTCCATGATTGGTGACAAGATTTGTCTGCTAGCGCGTCTTTCAATCATCTACATCACCAATCGAAAGAAACATCTCTACTTGTCTTATCATCTCATAGGCATCGTCATGTCTCTCAAGCCGAGCGAATTTGTTCTTCCACGTCCAGGGAGTGCGCCTAGGGAGCCAAAAACACCTATCCCAGCACCAGCTGAAACATCTTTTACCAAAACATTTGGTACTCTCTTACCGCCTGCCACATACCTGCAAACCGCCAACGGAAGAGTTGCGTACTACGAGATTCGCCCTTCTACCTCTACATCATCCGACGACGATTCCTCTGCACCAGATCGTGTCCTTTTGATCCATGGCGTACAAACGCCAGCTCTAGGAATGCGCCCCCTTGCTCACGCCTTGCACAAGTCGTTTCCCCACGCACACCTTGTCTTGATTGACCTCTGGGGCCATGGCCTGAGTGAAACGCCTGTCCTGTCACACGAACCAGCATTGTTCCATCTGCTAATAGATGCTTTGCTGGACGAACTTAAGTGGTCTTCTGTCCACCTTGTAGGGTTTTCTTTCGGCGGGGCAGTGACAGTGGGGTACGCCGCGTCACGGCCAACGCGGGTGAAGAGCTTCGCTCTCGTTGCGCCTGCTGGGCTTGTTCGTCGTGCTTCGGATTTTTCGGTTGAGCAGCAGGGCTATTTACGTGGTGAGGACGAGGTTGCGGCTCGCAAGTGGATCATGGAGTTGCTCGAGGGAGGCACATTAGTTGTGCCGACGGATTGGAAGGAAAGAGTTGGCAAAGGCGAGGTTGTTGCGGAAGGAGTTCGAGATTGGCAAATGCGTAATCATCTTGGACATGCGGCTTCGGTGGTGGCAATCTTTAGAGATGGTGGTGTGTTAGATAACCATGCCGCTTTTGAAAGAGCGGCCAGTACCGGCATTCCTGCAATTGCAATCCTCGGCGGCGACGACGATATTTGCAATGAAGAGGCGCTTCGTAGGGTTGGATTTACAAATGTGAATGTAGTTCCACGGGTTGGCCATGGTTTGGTGAGAGAAAGGGTGCCGGAGGTTGCAGCATACATCAGCGATTTTTGGGCGAGTCTTAATTGAACAGCGGAGGGCATACTCATCATTATATTTCATTTCATTCTATGTCAAGTTTTTACTTTTGAATAATGCCGCCTAATTGCAAGATGGTGCTCACTGCCATGGCTGCACCAACAAGCACTGGTCTATCGCGAGGCCAGCCAACCACTTCCAACGGTATAAGCAGATCGCATCCATCGATAATCAGCTGTTTATATACCAAGAGTTTGGCTTTTCGACTACCACTCGCCGCTTCATTATGTTCAACTTTGACGTCCACATGGCCATTCCCCTTCATCCTACCCGCTGATCTTTTGCCCTTTCGCTGCTGCTGCTTTTTTGTACGTTGTGATCCTATACTCGCCGCCCACAATTGCCAGATGCCAAACGCCAAACTACAAACGATGCCGTAAGCCCAAAACCGGTTACACTCCACAGTAAGCCACGGGCCGGGTCGTGATTGCGTCACGCCCATGGCATCTGTAATTGTGAACATTTCCAGGAAGAAGTACCAGCCCATGAATGTATGTTTACATGTTGCGAGAAACTTTGGTAGGCTGGGCGCGGTGCTGGAAAAAGCAATCTGAGTGGCATTGAAGCTATCAATCCACTTGTGGAGCCGAAAAAAACGACGACCTGGGATCGGTCAACACTCAATATTGAGAAGACAATATATGATTATAACATTAATTATTGTCATTAGTCAAGCATTGCTGAAGACCGATGTGGGAAAAGACCATGAAGGACTGAAAAATAACGTACAAAGACTCATTTCATTCCTGGCCAACTCCCAGCCAGCTGAGCTCGTCGACGAAAATTGCAACGCTGCTGCGATTCGAAAACATGATTGCGCAAGTCGGAGCATCTTCTCCAGCGCAACTTCAATTGGCTATTATTCTTCTTGTTCTTACTTGCAAGTTATTTCTTTCGAAGACATCTTACCTGTGCTATTTCCCATGTCCGAGATCCAATTTAAGTGCTCCATGACTGCCTGTGTTTAGCTTCAGGAATTGATAATTGGTGCTCTCAGGAGTCTTCAAATTCCCCCATCAATTGGTGATGGAATTGATATCGTGAATGATATTTGCAGGTACCAGTAAGAGCACGGAAAAGTCTGCAGGGCACCACTTGGCGCCAAGACGTCATCCGTTGTGGTGATGGAGAGTTGATGTAAGCTAACCGAGTCCATGCCATGGGGGTTTATGAATGGGCAAAGAGAGGACGCGCTGGATAGGCTAACGATAACACCAGAGGCTACTCCAGAGCCCAAAGTTGCTCGAAAAGAGCTATCTTCAAGGCACTTGCGACCATATCAATTCGACCAGCGATCACAAGAGAGTGTTTTGGGGTTGGCTATATGGCCTGTGTGCGTGTACCTGTAGAATGCGATATATTGATAAAGACATAGGTGTTCATTTATTTATTCATCCAATGATCCTTTTATTAATGAATCCATTTTTTATTCATTTATTTTTCCAATCATTCATTCTGTGTTATTTACATAATGAACCAAAACACTTGACAAGACCGGAATTTAATTGTAGTAGGCAGTTATCTCGTCATTCATTTCAATCTGATAGCGGCGCCAGAGTCTGGTCTGTCGAGGAGGCTCCTCATGCGCATATTCAGGGTCATGTTCCAACTGATGGAGAAAGGCCTCTTCCGCCTTTCTGCGCTGTTCACTACCTTCTTCGCCCCACTCCATTTGCATTTTAATCATTTCACCTCCAATATCCTCCTTTATACGCTGTAGTCGAGTGTCATGTTCAGAAAATAGCATCTTAAGAGTCTGGGTTGGAGGCTTTAGCTCTACGGGGTGATTGGCTTCGCATGCATGTAGTGCCCATTCCCGTGGTGTCTTGAAACGAAAATCGCACTCTGAAACAGGGCAGACGAATGGGACCTGGGGGTTTTGTGTATAATATGCCTCTATGGCCTGATTGAGTAGTACCGGTCGAGCACATAATAGATAGCCAATGCGGGTCAGATGGTAGTTATAGCGATAGAATGCCCCCACAGGCCCACGGAAAGTTTTGGTAGGCGGCAGTACCTTTTGTGTTGTATCGTCAACAACAAGCTCCCATGTTGCTGATTGACTGCCCCCGACCTGGTGCCAGAGACTGATTCTACATCGGTAATCGACCACCGTCTGGATGCATGAAGTTGACGCGCGGATTCTAGCAGGACATCTTTCAGCCAATGTGGTAAGATCAGCGGGCGCTGCTTCTCCTGCTTCGATGCAGCCAAATGTCTTCAAGACAACGGTTGTTGCGCATGGCAGGTAGCGCTGGAATGTCTGCCAGAACTCATCTGCTAGTCGCTCCGCTACATCCGCAGCGGGCCGTCTTGCAAGAGGTCCACGGCGATCCCAAGCATGGCCTCGAAATACATCTCCAGTGTTAAAGTCTACCTCGACATGCTTCATGTGGGCAAAGGCAGCCACAGCGTCGTGAGTGTGGCCAGACAACCCTCCGGCTTGCAGCCATTGGCCACTAACAACATATCGTGAGCCAGGATTAGACCAGAATAGCTTTCTAGCCTCGTTTCGCGTAGAAGAGGAGACATGCATTAGCTGGAAAAGTGTTGAACTGCTGCAGAAATAGAGGACGCGCATCTGGAGCTCTGTGGGCAGTTGGACAAACTGCGGGAAGGAAACGTCCAGCAAACACGTCCGTTCTAGTTGGACATAGTCATGGAAAGGGATGTATATCTCGTTCGTACCGCCTACATGTAGATTCCAGTTCAGCGGGTCGGTACACGGGCGTTGATACATGATTTGAGGCATGATGTATCCGGTAGAAGGTGCTGTAAGGTATGGCAATCAATAAGTGCGAGCAAGTGTTGGAAAGAAATTTAGGTGGTGTGGATTTGTAGAGTAAGTGGCTTGTCAACTAACAGGTAATAAGCGGAAATTCGTGTTATTGTTATTGTTGAATAGTTTTCTCCGTCAAAAGCCTTGGCTTCGTTTACTTACTTACCTAGGTTAGGTAGGTACATCCGTGCCTCGCCCACGCAGTGCCAAGATTCTCCTACACTACCATGGCCGACGGCGAAGGCGGCGCAGTACAGCTCTTGGAAAGCGACGACGGGACACTGGAGACCAGCCAATGTGTTTCTATGCCTCTATCCTGCATAAGTTTGTTTCCCGTGCTCTAAGTAAAGAACACACTACGGACATACCTACGGTATATGCATAGATCTCTCCTACGGCGAGAGCACTTCGGGCCTAAAAACGCAGCGCTTCGCATGCCGCAGTATCTGGTCAGTCCATTCCTGCGCCGATGGCGTTCCACAAAGCAGTTTTCCGTGCCCCCGGGCGTTGGACGGATTACCGCCGCGGTACTGTTTCTTCCCATGGATGTCAACCTCGCCCAGGACACGGAACATACAACAAAGCGTTTGTTTGGATGTAAATATCAGTGTACTTCTATGCTATCTTAGCCAGATCACCACACAACAAATCCTTACCTATTCTCGTTCCACCTCATAAATCTTCAAACAGCTTAACAAACCATTTCTTCTTTATTCCTTTACCCATCACCCTCCCAGCAAACACCGATTCTACCTATCATGTACCTGAAGTTCGCAAACGTGCTAGTCAGCCTTCTTGCTTTCAGCCAGGCAAAGTGGGCAACACAGGCGTACCAACAGCGGCATGACCACCTACCAGCTCATATCATACCAGCCCAACATGAACACTTGAGCATTGGTACCGAGGAATCAAAAGCAACATTGTCCAAACGTGCTCCTCCTCCAATCCCAGCATTACAAAACTGGGGCCAGAGCACTAGCTTTGGTACTACCTGGACAGGTTATATCAAAGAGCCAGCAAATTCCGGATGGACTTACGATACGATTACGGGCATTATATACAACGCATGGCGTGCGACACAGAGCGGCAACCGACCGCCGCCAACATTGGTGGCAGGGCTGTGGGTCGTGGGGGTAGGCATTTATTTGGGAACTGTACCCCATGGTGAAGTTCACGGAACTGTAGGCAGCCCGACTACTGTGCAAGCAAATATGGATAGCTATCTTCGAAACGGAGCACCAGTCATGTGGCAATGGGCCCGTGATAGGAAAATAAAAAAAGACAACTTAGGAAGACCACTAACGAGAACTAAGTGGCACGCAGAGGACACGGCTATGTACATGTACGAACGCGTGGAGCGTCCTACGGGCCCCAAATACCCGCTGTCCTATATGTTCATATATGGGCAGTACGATGGTGTTGACGCTACTTCACTAAAACCTCCTTGCGGTGGTGGAAACGGTGAAGATGCAAAAATTACAGTGCCTTGTACGGAGATATTGTTTAGATTAGATGTAACTCCTGAAAGAAGGACACTTCATGTTAAGGTATAAGGAGCAGTATATGGGGTTAGGTCTAGGGGATAGCTTACCAAGAACTTATTGACAATCAAAATTATTTTCGTAGGCGCATATATAGACAATGGTACTACGGCTAGGTAGTCTAGTATAGGATATAGAAATATTGGATTCTATGGCAGGATAGATATTAGATTGTTAGGTAGTATAGAGTAGAATCATATTAGCATGTTTGATTTCAAGTAATGGGGCCAGATTTCCTATAAGCTATTGACTAACTTTATCAGGATTGGTCTGTCTTTTGGCACTCTTCTTGTATGATTTGCTCAGCTCATTTGTAACTCACTGAATGTACTTTCCCCAGCATGGATTATCGTAGTTGGGGGCAATCTCCGGTAGCAGCGTCTTCTCTTTGCTTCTGAGTTTTTGCCCACTGCCCATATTCACAGGAGTTTTGAGATAAGATACCTATGGGTCTTGCGAGGATATCTCAGTTCAGTTAGAAGATAGTTGCTACCTTCTTCATATCTCCCATCTCCCCATAAACTGCGACAATTCTGAAATTAGCCCAGATAGTCTCAATGTTCTCCTACTCAACTGTCCTTTCGAACCCAGTGACTACTCGATGATGGGCCTGAAGTGCTTTCTCGTACTTGTGCAGATTGACATAAACCATACCTAGTTATGATAGTGGCCGAACTTTCGAACATGATCAGCACCCAGCTCATTTTTTAGAATGTCTATGAGGTATCCGCCCCGTTCTCTTGCTGTGTGTCTCAAGGCCCTTGACCAATTCTAGTTATAATTCTGATACCTTTTATCTTCCTATTTCTTTAGATAATTATTTTTATCCTGTGTATCTAGATCTTTAACTCAAAGAATAGGATTGGTATTACTTCCGGATAAGCTTTCCAATTGTAGCAATAATCTACACCGTTTATTTAACTCTTACTAAACTGTTCTCTACCATAGGTAGGCCCACGTTACGAGTATATCTTTCTACTGTACTAGCTCATAAGTCTGTGACCCTCGGTTAACCCCACCATCGCTAACCCACCTACACGAAAAAAAGCGTACTATTTACTGAATTATAACTTGATGATACTACGTACTATTCTCTTAGAAATTAGTATAAATTATTTACCTAGAGGAGAGCTTTTAAGAAATCCGCGACCTTTAATAATTACTATTAAATTAGAAAGATAGAAAAATAAGAATCTTGTCGGACCTCGGTCCTCGTACGTGTTACTAGGTAAGTTACTAGGTAAGTTACTAAACAACTTACCGAGTAACTACTTAGTATATATATATATAAATAGTTTTAGCTAGCTAGTTAGTAGTAGTATTAGATAGTATTACGTAATAGCACTAGTAGATTCCTAGCTAGAAAGTATATCTCTCTTTAAGGAATACTTCCTAGTGTAACGGGCTGGTCCCTGAGGGCAAATGCCAATTTCTCTAGAAAATATAGAATTAACTTAATAGCTTTTAAGATCTATAGAATAGACGGCTTATATATATAAGGAAATAAAGGTAATGTGAGGGATGCCTAGCAGGCAGGTGTAACACGTGAGATGTAATAGGCTTATATGAATATATAGAGAGATAAATCCTTAAGGGAAGCTTAAGGGTTTAGAGTTTAGAGTATATTTATAGGTTATAAGACCTAACTAGTCCCCGTTAGGGGCTAAGTACTTCCTATAGGTGTTACAATAGTATATAATATATGAAAGTAAGTACTTAGTTATTTCCTATTTTAGAAAAAGGAACTAGGAAGATCTTAAATATTCTTAATAGAGCTTATAGTAAGTATACTATACTACTTATACTTATAGAGGTAGTAGTTATAAAAGGATTTTACACTAATAATAATAGTATATAGTAACTTAGTTTAGATAGCTTACTACGTATAAGAACGTCTATCGTAAGGGGCAATGGCTAACTGTATGTCTAGACACTGTGCCTTTCTCGGTAAAGACAGGCTTGCTTTCCTTGTGTAATCTACCAAAGAAGATGTCATGACATTCCTCACGTGGATTCTGGACGTTTATCCCCGCATACGGAAGAGGAGCTGTGTGCATGAATATTGGAGAGTCTGGTGTATGCTATACCGAAAGTCGGTCGGCCACAGCCTACACGCTAATGTGACGGAGGAGGTCAACGATGTAAGAGTCCGTGTCGCTTCTCATTAGAAAGTAATACTGAGCAAGGATAGGACACCAGTGGGTACCTGACCCGGAAGTACAATCTCGATATTAGCACGCGAGTAAAGTCGGTAATGAATGTTAACGACGTCTATCTTGTGGTCCATCATCACTGAGTCTAAGACACCTCTGTATTGCTAGATGAATGACAACGACTGCAGCTTGGCTCCGGCAGTTACTCAGAGAGCTCTTGAGTTCAAGGGAACAACTGGCAGCTACTATCATCTTTGAGGACAAAAGGGGTGCAATCCAGCTGGTTCGAAACCCACTGTTTCATGCCCGAGCGAAGCATATAGACATTCACTACCACTTTGTAAGGGAGGCGCAAGCGGACGGGGAGGTGGATGTGCAGTACACCCCGACAGAATGCCAGATAGCAAATAGCATATGGGCTGACAAAGGCACTCGAGATTTGGTGATGTGAATAGCTTAAATCCGCGAGGTGTGATATACTAGATGGGATTAAATCTATTATTATAAACGACACCGTCGCTTTATCTTTTTGCCACTGCCCTCGAAAGAGTTATCTTCATCGTCGTCCTTGTTGTACTAGCCAGCCACCCTCTTTTTCAGGGAGAAATATATCACTGCAATGGTATGGGTGTAGGTCAGTTGGATTCGAGCTGATGATGTTGAAAGAAGGTGCCATAGCAACTAAAATTAAACGCTGAGCCCAAATCACACGTAGATACAGTCGACCCTAAAATGTAGGCACCGACCGCAGGACGTCTAGGCACGCGGCAAGATACCGTGTAGCCAACTGCAAAATTTCAATAATCGATTCATAGGCGGTCAGCTTCCAGCCGTAAAATTGGACAACCAAAGTAAAATTAAACAAATATGCAACTTGTGCAGAGGCTCTGTCTAAAATGACACTGACTTGCAGACCTTCGCACCGAACCGATTCTCCAGACTCCTCTCCCTGCTAGGTAAAATATAGGTGGTACCGAAAAATTTGCAAGAGTAGCCAAGCTACGAAGTTGTCGGAGTCTCTGTCGAATTGCCACCCTGGACAATTATCTGCTTCTCCTTTCGAAATTTGCTGACCGTTTCACTGGACAGTTTCAGGGTGTCCGTGACGATCTGCGATGGTGTCAAGGCGAGCCACTGACTCAGTGCCATATCTATGGTAGGAGAATGGTTAGCCAAGTTCTTCTTATAATATTTCATAATATACACTATCAGCTCACCAGAGAAATGATTTGCCTGAAGCATTTCCAGGAATACTAGGTCTTCATGTCCCACGTTCTCAATGTAATGGCTGTTGCTCCGTGGGAAATAAGCAACATCTCCGGGCATATAATCAAAAGTAGTGGCTTCCTTGGGCGGCGTGAATAATGTTGCTCTTGCTTTCCCGGCCAAAAAGAACGTCCACTCGTCGCTTGAGGGATGCCAGTGAATCTCGCGCATAGCACCTGGCTTAACGGTCACAAGTGCCGCGGAGAAGTTTGAAGCTATTGGGAAAGTGATGGGATCAACAATCTTGACGCTGCCCCCAGGGAGTTCAAGAGGTTCCTGCTCAGAGAAGTGATAAGAGTATGACTGGGATCCAGATAGGATACCAGCTGAACCGGTTACATTCTGCAATTCGATATCCTTAGGTGCGGGCGTGCCTGGGAAGATAAAAAGCTCTCCGTCTGGGATATCATCAAAGGCAGAAGTTGGTACATCGAAGTTCTTGGATAGAACTGCTTTCTAATGAAGGCATTAGGGCGGCTGACGTTCTCCTGAAACATCCCACTTACTGGATTATGTGCGAAGATTTCAGTGGCGAGGAATGTGTTGTCCTCTGAAAAAGAGCCGTCGTCAAAGATAAGTAAGAATTCCGTACCATTATCAAGCCCTTGGAGGGAGTGGGGAATGCCGCTATGCCTGTTAGCAGCGCCAAAGTATTCAAAGTGGACGGTAATTACGCTGGGAAAAACCAAACATCTCCCTTGGTCAAATCGTCCACAAATGTTCGGCCATTCTCATCCACAGCCTTGGAAATGTTAGACAGGGTTCGGATGGGGACAAATAGACTTACCTGGACTCTAACACTTCCATTCAGCACCAACGCCCATTCAGCAGCAACGTGCCAATGCAGCTCGCGATAAGCGCCAGGTTCGAGCCGCATATCCACGCCAGCCATCAGAGTTGCAGCTGGCATGACGTTTGTATTTTCCTGTCGTGACCAACCGGCACTGCTGATTCCCATCCTATTTACGTTAGATTTTAAACCTAGCGGGTTTTCTGTGTTTTTGGATGTTTTACTTAGTGTGACTCAGCCCTAGAAAGGAAAACCTGTGTTAGCATGCTATCGCTGCGTCTTCAGAGTTGATATTCCACGTACCCATAGGCCATTGAGCATTAATAGTCTGACCATGATCTGTTCCCGGAGGTGCCAGTTTATCGCTATTCATCTTATCCAGCTCGGGGTTACCTGTCCCAACATTAACGTTCGGCTGATAGGTCGACCAGGACCATTTTCTTACGAGGGCCAGGGTCAGTGCCGCCTTTCGTTCCACGGATCGGCTGAGGGTTGTCGATGTTCTCAAAGTCTAGGAACAATCCTAGGTCTGCATCCTCCGTTTGCCCGGGCGCAAGCTCAAAGTCGATCGCGGTCGTATCCTCATCGATGAGCACATTTGTGGGCGAAAAACCGAGCAACTCGGGTGGACCGCGTAGTGGGTCAGAGCCTTGGGTTTGTCTCTTAACCAAAGGCTTATCATCAGTGGGCGTTATGGGAATGCTGAACCCCTTAGCGGCGAGCAAGGTAAAAAGAATGATGTGCTTCTTCGTCAACATTTCGAGTCGCTGGCTGCGTATCACTGAGGGGAGGTGGAGAAAAGAGCAACTGAGCACGTCGCGAAATTGACAATGGCTCGGCAAGTGCTAAAGGTATAGGGCGAGTGAGTCAAAACTGGCGTGCTGAAGTGAGCGTGCTAAAGTGAGTGTGGAGAAGCAAGTGTGCTTGATCAAGTGAGTTCAGGTGGAAATAGCCTCATATTTATACACATTCCATCGTGTCTTCTTCGATTCAGTTGCATGATATCATTAATTTCAAGCATAGCCTGCAATTTGTTCTCTCCTGTAGACTATTAGGATACAGGTTTCTTTGACACTTCCAAGTAGGGATATGAGCTGCTTCATTCGCATGGGAAGCTGGAGATAGGCAATCATTATAGCCCATAGTAACGCTATATTTAAATGACGTAGCATTGATATTTTTTGCTAACGACAAGCACATGGGAACTGAGCTTCAACCGAAGTTGGTGTCTGCCAAGCTCTGACTGAGTAGATACTTGGCTGCTGCGATACTGCGCGGTTGATACACCTGCAAGGAAATACCCTTAGAAACGGCGAATAGTATACGGCCGAATTCCATACAAGGGCTTCGCTGCAAATCAATTTCAGACACGGCAAAATTAGGCTCATCATAACAGCTAGGAATGACCTAGGAGAGCTGTGGCTTTCCCCTCTGGGCTAGAAGAGCGCAGAACATGATGCGCAGGTCTAAGCGGGCTCATCGGAAAGGATTTGTAGAGCACGAATAATGTCAGCTGCGTTGCAGCCGCCCGCAAAACACCAACAACGACCGACCTTAAAATAAGTGAAAGCGAGATGGGTTACGGGATATAGACGCTCCGAACAGGTCAAAAGCTGTATACAGGGGCTCGAAGAGTCCAAGGTTCCCAAAGTACCCACATTGTGTCGGTAACCCGGATCATCAACAAACTTTATTCTAGGTTAAAAAGGCTTGAATTCTGTCGAAGCGTTTGCAATGCTAGATAGGCCCACTACCCGGCCCGAAAACGAAGACTAGTGGATTCATGCGCAGAAAGTTCCGTGAACCAGTGGACCAGTGGAATTCTAGTCATAAAAATCACCATACCTCACAACCAAGGAAACTTCGTCATACTGTTGGGCCGACCTGGTTAAAGGGTACCGAGGATATTCATCTCCATTCCATTCCGACCCCGCCCAAACGTGCCCAGGGTCCCCCCTTGACACGTTTGGGCGGGTACAGTAGGAGAGGATTGAGCATTGCCATGGTCATGGTCATGGTCATGGTCATGGTCATCTCGATCGGCAAGATCCACAGCGATTAACTCCGTAGTGCGACGCTATTTGCCGATCCAAGCCAATCCTTACAGCCCTGACGTCAATGCACGTGGTGCTTAGACAAGGCTGTACATAGGACCATCGCTAAAGTAGGCATACATTGAAACATAGCCCTGGCGACACATGTGCATCTATCTCTTTAGAGTAGTAACAAGCTGGGTTAGCCACATCGTGTTTACAAGGCATGCATTAGGTAAGAAAACACCCAGTCCAGTCGCTTCTACAATACTCTCACCCATGCCTGGGTACCGAACGGACCGAACCCCTCGTCAAAACTCTTGTCAATCTTTCCTTTTTCCTAAGCACCAGACAGGCAGCGTCTTAATGTGAAACGAATCCCCGCTAGACACGGGCGGAGCTGTTGTGCAACTCCTTTGTCTTGAGAAGCTCTACCGAAGTCCGGTTAAGCGTACCAAGATAGCGGACCTAACTACAGCTCTTTTATAAATAGAAGTATTTTGAGGAAAAACCCTCGGCGGGGGCCTGCTTGCTATAGAATTTATCGGCTTTAATTCTGCCAATTAGCCTATACGCTCGGTCGCGCTGCTCAACGTCCTTATTGGCTAGGGGAAGTGCCCTATCCTCTAATCAACGAAGTGTTAAGACTGAAAGGTCTAAGGTTTGGTTTTCGCGGAGCTGTCTATATAAGGAAAGATATTAGTATAAAGAGTATAGTAGTAACTAGTATATTATTTAGAGTAACTTAAGTTAAATACAATAACTGGATGAGTTATTATATTAGTCGATATATATAAAAAGTTAGACATAAATGGTTTATCTTAATTACTAATAATAAATTTAAGTATTTTATAATTTTATAATATTTAGTTCTTTATTATATATACTAACTGTGACACCTATCTTAGCTCCTAATGGGGCCTAGTTAGGTCTTATAACCTATAAATATACTCTAAACCCTAAACTCTTAAGCTTTTTTAAAAAAAAATTTCTCTCTATATATTAATATAAGCCTACTACATCTCACGTGCTACACCTGCCTGCTAGTCATCCCTCACAGTAGGCCTCTTCTTCTTAATATATTATTCCTTTCTTCTCTTCTACCTCTTGTATATTAGAATTCTAGCTCTAAAAAGATAAAAGGCTACTTAATAGTAATTAGACTAAGGTTAGAGGTTTCTAGAACTGCTCTATAGTTTATAATTATTTAAAAAGAGATTAGGGTTAAATTCCCGGTCTGCGACACTCTCCGCAAATTCTTGGTTCCCAAAAACCCCCCGAAGCTCGAAATTGATGAAGACGAACCAAAAAAGGGTACATTGGAGATGTCATTCGCTGAGATTCTTGCTGATGCGTATCCCTCTTCAAAGAAATACGCGGATGAATTCGTTATTCTTGATTACAAACCAAATGAGGTGGTCAAGATGCACGTAAGTCTACTAGCAGTCCTGGGTCGGAGCCCTTGCTAATTTGTGCACAGATGTTCGCCGATGTGGATATGGTTACAGACGACACCTTTGCTGCAAAAAAGGATCACAGCAAGGCTTTAACCTATCTACGAGATGCTCTTGCTGTTGGTCTATACATGAAGAACAACGAAGTCATCAAGATATTCAAGAAACAAAAAACCCGTATGGCAACTCGAATCAGAAAAGTAGGCGAGGCTATCAGTTGCCAAGAACCCAAATTCAACAAAGACGGACTTGACTTAGGAGAGGAATGGGACAGATACATGGATATGGAATGGGCTGCTGCCTCAAATAAGCTGGAAGTCTGGATGAGTGACAAGACAAAATTGATGGATGAAATACTTCAATGTAACGAGCTCAAAGAAGAGACGGAAGAGACAGAACGGAGGAAAAACTGCAATATACTTTCATTCATCAACAAGAAATGGGAAGAGGTTTTAGATGGAGGTGCCTTTAATAAGGCACCATGGAAAGAATCCGCAGGGGAGGAAATCGAAGGGGAGAATGCCAAAGGGAAAGGGAAACAAACCGCAGGGCAAAAAAGGCCGCCGTTGGGATCACCGTCAGCATCTGATATCAAGAAGCCTGAGCCGAAGTCTGGAAAGAAACCCGGGTCGGGTCCGGGGTCGGATAGCAACTAAGGGCGACAGAAAGGTAGTGGTGGAAGGAGTTGTTCCACATCTGACTATGGTCTTGTCAACAGATGTCACAAGAGCTCTAGCCACCCAAATGGTTTTTTCCAGTCTCTAGGATCCTTCAACTCATCATAATGGTGGGTCTTCGCCGAAGCCAGCATCCATAAACATGTATCGATCATACCATTTGTGTCCAAAATTAATTGCCCAGTGATCTACTGCCTCGTTTCCATGTTCCAGCTGGCCGATTTTATGGAACATGGAGTGTAGCGTCTTGTCCGGCCGCCAATACCCCGTCATCCACCAAAATTGCCTCGAAGCACAGTTTTCCTGTCCCATTCCTTCCAGCGACATATGCTCTCTGGGCTTCGTATAGGCAATGCCCCAGGCTAGAGTATTGCGTCCTAGATGGTGGGCAAACTTATTGTCGATTTCAGTCAGAAGGTTGTCATAGTATTCGTATGCGTCCGAAGGATTAAACTCGAGACCTGCCCATAGTATCGCCTTTTGTAGGGAAGGCATGCTAGCAGCTGCCTTGGAGAATGATGCAAGAAAAGGGTAAAGGGTCTTATCAATGGGCGCTATCCGGAACTGGGTTTTGGTAAACGTGTTGTAGGGGTTTGCGTACAAGATTTCGTCGTAATGACGGTCCATCGGGTTTGCTTCCATCGGCTCGTAATGTGCCTGGGTAATTTCGTAGCTTGAAGAAGCATCAGATCCTTCCCCCTGAGGCCCCTGGAAATACCAGGCCCCGGATGGACTGCCAGGCATGAACATCACATCAAGACATCTCAAATTTGGCCAATGAGGTGTAGTACCATCACTCGGCCAAAAAAGAGACTGGTCTGCAGTAACTCGAAGGACCATAGTTTTGAGTTGATAAGAAAGTACTCGTAGGCTGGTACTAAAAGGATCGTACTGACGAGGAAGGACAAGATTTGGGAGCATTTCACGCTGGTCGCGATATAGCTCATTCTGGGGATGGAAGTTGAGATTGACGTGTTTCAAGGAGGTAGGTAGGCTGATGTAGTCCAATGATTCCGCAAAGTCGTGCCGAGTGTCGCGATGGGGCCCTGCCCAGTCTTGTATGTAATGTCTTTCAATTTCTTCAGCTGAGTTTATGCCATTATAGACGGAAGTAAGACAACAGTCTAAGCGCTTTAAATTTGGAAGCTTAGAAGCAAGGTCCACCACAATGCGTAGGTCCAGTTTTGATGGCGCATGGAGGCTGATCAAGGTAGGATCCCGATGCCCGAAACCGAGAGGGTTAAAATAACCTCCATCCTTTATGCAAAGATGGTGAATTGAAGAAAGCCGAGGGAGCGTCTCTGGATGAAGTAGATGAACACGCCAACATATGCAATCCCGATGACGACTCTCCTCGGCGGGAAGATGGTGAGGCGTAATTTTTCAGCTATTACCCCAGACCCTATTTGGTCTTCGAGGCATTTCAATGTCCTGAAAAGGAATTCAATCTGGCGGGTGAATAGCCTGTCCTTCTCAAAGAGATCATCAGAATTTTCGCGACACCCCTTATCCCGGTTACATTTGCCGCTAACCATGGGAAACGTAGGTAAGAATTGAACGTGGCGAAGGTGGCGAATACGGTTACTAGTGTACAGCTGTAGAAACTTATCGGCATTATCCTCGTTAAGGCTGAACTTTGCCAGAAACACTCTTTCTACGGAGTTTTGAAATGCTTTAGACACAGTAAGCACTTGCTTTAAATCCTTCTCAAGGATGAAGTAGCCAGTAATATGGTCAATGAGTTCTTGCGAAAGATTTTCCATTGTGAGCGAATTTGACTTTGGGAAGACTAATGTATGTTTGAACAAAGAATCTGTTGGGCCTGGAGGTTGGCTTGCCAATACCCGGCCTAACCTCGGGCCCTCCTAGTCTGTCCTACCAACCCACTTCTTATGCATGTGACTTGGCCTCTTAGTGTTCGCACCCCTATAGTTACGCAGTACAATGTGCATGTATATAACTGTTGTTATTGTAACGTCAGTCACTACGTGGCGAGACACTACCAATATTTTCAACACAACAAATTTAAAAAGAGACTACAGATGAAGCTCCCAAAAGTCTTTGCCGCCCCCTAAGTTACTCTGAACAACATACTAATTACTACTATACTCTTTGTGTTAACATCCCCTCTTGTACAGACAGCTCTGCTAAAATCAACCCTAGACCTTTCAGTCTTAACAGTGGGGAAGAGATGGGCGGAAACCCTGGGTGGGCGGGAACCCACTCGGTTAGCTTACCATAGGTATTCAAGGCTGCGAAACTGTTTCAAAGGCTTTCTGTTGGATTTCAAGCCTTGCTTGATTTCTCAGCCCAGATAGAGGCCGATAAAAGCAATCGGTACCAGTGGTGGTTTCGGCCCTGGGCGGAGCACCCAACGCACACGCAAATTATGCCACCTGCAGCTCATAATGAAATAACAACAATTGCTGACTTCGCTGGTAAATCCTGTCAGTTCACTTGTGGAATCCAGGAGGAACGGGGCGTACAATGAAACGCTACTAAGCTTGGCAGCAAGGCGGCCTGACGAAAGAAATGGAGTAGATTGGGGGCCAAAAGTCAGCCATGAGTAGGTATAGGTACCTACACCGCCCAGACTGTACATTTTCCTTTCCACTTTGTTTAGTGTATTCCTTTCATTCATGGACAGGGTTGTTCGTTGACCTACAATGTCCAATTCGGAACCCCTGATACGTTCATCAGGAGGCTTGACACGAAGTGACATTGGACCAGGCGAGAACGATAATGGCAATAAACTTTACGAACCCGATCAACACAAAACATCCCGACACAAAATATGGAGTATTCCCATCCAAACCATCACTATTCTCATCATTGGCTGTGTGGGTGCACTTGCCCATCTTTTCTGTAAGTGCGAGTCGGACACTGCAAGAGTGCTATTTCGAGAATCCAAAACTATGAACCTACAATACTAACTCATCGTCTAGACTATCGTTCCCTAGTTGACACACCCGTCGACAGCCCAGTACGCATATCCCAGCAATGGAACATTCGAATCGGCACAGGCTTAGCCTTTGTCACCAAGACCAGCTGGACCGTCGTGATCCTCACATCCCAGGTCCAGCAAGTTTGGACAACTATCGAAAATAAGAGATTGCTATCAAAGACCATGGACGCTGCCTTTTTAGCGCCAACCGATATTACATATTTACTGCGGCCAAATTTGCTCAAGGTAGCGAGAACTGCCACATTATTGGCTTTGGCCGCCTGGGGAATACCAATTTCTGCGATCATCACACCCGCAACATTAACCGTCACGAACCACGTCTCTTCAAGAACAACCCTGAGCCCTGTACCAGCAGTAGACTTTGCAGACTACAGGAGATGGGCCCGCTTGAACGCCATCGGCAATTTCTCCGAATGCTTTAACGAATACTACCAAGGACAAGATTGCAATGTCACCGAAAATCCACGCAACAGACCCATGATGGTATACCAAAACTACAGCCCACAGGTTGCCATTCACGTCGTGAACAGCGCTTCTTCGGGAAGGATTGAAGAGATGACACCCGAGTTCACAAATTCAACCTACTCGCTCCAATTCGATGGGCCGTCAATTCGTTGTCGCAATGCGACAGTAAGACGAGATGAGTTTAGAGCTCTAAAGTCAAACAGTATCGGAGAACTGCGTTACCAGGCCTTCATACCAGCGATCAACAGGGCTGGAGAACTATTCGCTTGGTCAATGAATGGCACTGGGCGCCTTGGGTTGGGACTTGAGTTGTGGATGGTGACGAATTCAGTCGTGTTTTCGAAGACAAAAGATATGGATTACCTGGTAAAGGAGGCACATATTTGCGCTATGTACAACGCATCATACTCGGTCAATGTTACTTTTGAAAATGGAAGACAATACCTGGACACGAAGGTGGAAACGATGGAGCCCATGAAATGGCAGAATGCCATGCAAGTGCAGGGAGTCGTGCCAACAGTTGAAGAAGGCACCAATAACAGCATTCCAGTCGTAGTCAATACGAACGTGCAGCGCTTTGCATATCAAGGACTCTGGTTATCGCTCATGGAGCAACTATTGGAACAAGAATCGATCGAGAAGACGCGAATTATCGGTGCAAAAGAGTTCCGAGGCGACTTTCAAAACATGGACGATTACAACATCAGAGGGTATGGAGGCGGTGTCCAACCTTTTAAGCAGAACAAGACTATCACTGAGATGATAGAGCAATTAAGTGACAACATCACCCTTTCATTATTTTCCAATGACGCGTTTCTGTAAGTCTACATTCAAAACTGGCGGTTTTTTTTTTTTTCGCACACTGACTTTTCTCAGAAAGCCGCAGGGCACATCTGCGAATATAACCATCTTTGAGACGGCTAATATATATCGGTTCGATCAAAAGACGCTCTTGATATCTTATTGTGTTGTATTTGCGGTGACTATTGCGTCAACGGTGGTTGGGTTTCTTGCTTATCGCAGCAATGGCGGGTCGAGAAGTTTTACGTATTCAGCACTTGTGGCGGCGTTCCGGGAAGGGCGTGTGTATGCCGAATCTACACACATCCGCCTCCATCAGAGACGCTAGCAGACCTCTGAATTGCCTGTGTTGCTTCAGATTAGAGGCTGTATTTGATGTGTGCTAAGTGTTCGTAGAAGAGGAGGTCATAACTTGGACTAGGTAGTCTGATGGTACTCAACCCTACTAAGAGTTCAGACCCATTGACAGTCATAATTTAGTTATATACTCCAAGGAAATGCTTTAATAATATTCCGAGGGTATGTATGTATAACTAGAAGGTAATCAAGAACGATTATAGGTCTGGAAAATATCTTGAATCTGCACAATAATCATCAAGTGGAATGATAGCAGGCGTTTGTGCTTAAACCAATGGAATAATCATATAGAAATTAATGAAGCTTGAACCATAGGAGACGATCAGGACGAAGTTCCAAACCAGAAGAGAGAGATTCTTGAATAACATGCTCGAGGCCTGGTGTACCAAACAGATTCGCTCGATGTCCAGTGAGTATCTGTCTTATCAACCAATTGTCCACCCCCCTACAGGAAGCGAAAGTCCCCACGTCATTGCAGAAATCCATGTGTGATCGTTGCATCTGGCACATGTGATTCGGAAAGACCGGTTGCTTGCAATAAGAAACCCGGCTTGTCCGCCTCCACTAAGTCGAGGATTAAGTGCATCCTGGAAGCAAAAGAGGCAAGGAATGCTACTGAATGGTGCTAATGCACGCCTTTGGTCTGGCTGACTCGGGACCTCTTCATCTTCATTCCTTTCTACAGCTACTTCCACAGCTTGCTCCAGATTTTGGTCTTCGTCACTGACTGTTCTGATCTCGTCACCGTCGTCTTCGAGCCTCGAATATGGTGCATCTGCGACGAAAAATAGCTCGGATTTTCCAGTTACCCATTTCGTCCCACCTTCCTCAAGAAAAATGCTAGTATAGAGATGGTTCGTGTATGAGCCGGACTCCACTGTGAAGCTGAGAGGTGGCCGATCTTGCGTGTCATGGGTAGCCGTAGAAGGTGCCATGCCAGCTGATACGCTGCAGAGGGAGGCTTCCACAGTTTGCGGCAAGTCTTGCTCGCTGAGGCCAGCTACTGATTTTGTTTGGATAGATATGTGCTCGCAACGTACTTCGCAGGGATTCTGCAGCACAAACGTTGCCTCACCATTGCTAGGCAGGAGTAAGCTTCTCGTGCAGAACTTCCAAACTCCTAGGTCAGGACGAAAACAGATCGATAGTTTGGTGTCAATATCTATGAAAATTCGTGCTTTGGATTGGACATTGACTTCATAAGAATCTATCTCGCTTCGGTGGTCGGCGAAATCAGAGTCCCATGCTTCGCTTTCGTCATTGAACGTCGAAGATGGAGGGCTTTCGATACTAGGGGGAGATGCAGGAGCTTCTAGGTCTAGTGGACCCTCCAAATAATACGAAACAGGGGCGGGCAAGGCGGGCAAGGCGGGCAAGGGCGGAAATCGCCCGTCAAGGTCGTTGTTGAGCGTCATTAGGAGTGCTTCAATATTTTCTGAACCATCAAGACTTGCCCCATCTTCCATCGTGGTCAATGATACTGAAGCACCGCTAGCGTTCTCGGCCTGATCGTGTTCAGAAGAATTCTGAGAATGGTGCAACATTGTGATCTGTTTGCCGCTCATACCATCCCCCTCGGCGAATGTCGGTGTTGCAGGAAGGTTTTCGCTGATTTCTTCCCCCTTATCGCATGGCCTGGGTTTACGCGATTCCTTCTGCCTTGACTTGGATTTGCGAGTTTTCCGGCTTTTTGGTGGTACTTTCTCCCAATTGACTGTTGGGTCGCGGCAGTCATTAAGTCGTTGGTTCAGTTGCTCAAAGGTCTCGGTTTGATGATTGAAATGCTCGCGTAATTCTTCTGAGAATACCTCATGTTGGATTGACCTACAATAATTAGCTTTGGGGCTCTTTATGTGAATGGTAAAGTATATACATACTGGACCTTGTAATGATGGATCAATAAGCCAGTTAATGCTATACCAAGAGATGCTTCCATGCTTTTTGTTGCTGATATCAATTCTTCCAGCTGGTCTGCACGTATATAAATCTGGACAGTACTCCTTGTTGTGCGAAAGAACTTGCTAAGAAGTGGCAAAATTCCCTTCTCCTGTTTTTTAGTGCCTTCTAGACGGAGGATCTCCTTTTCCAGGCGTGCAACAAGGCTTTCGAGGTTGTCTGAGCATGTTATGAGTAAATTTTCTATGTTACCATCCTCCGGTAGATGCAGATCATGTAGATGTGCAGGCAATTTCTGCTTGGCTTTGAGGCTTCTCTGTGCATTAATGTCCCATGATTCAATATGCCGATTTATTATCCCACTGCTCTAGAGCGCGATAAGTCTATGTTTCAATGCGGTTGAGATTGGAACATATACTAACTAGATAGACTCCATTCAACGTTTGTTTTAAGCGCTCAAGCCGCTGTTGGTGGTCTTTGAATGCGTTCGCGAGTTTTCCAACTACAACTACGCATTCTAAAAGTGTGGCAGATCCTGCCAATAGTCCAACTATTTCAGCCATACAAAAGTAGTTACAAGTAAGGAGAAGATAGATTCAGGTGCAATGTCTTTTGACGAGCGGTATTGCAGTAAATATATGCGAGAATATACGAGCCCTACTCCCGTATGCTCTATATCATATGGATCAGGCTGAAGACCGGTGAAAAGGGCCGGTGAAGGCATCCTGCAGGCTTTCAACCACAGCGAGGTAGTAGAGGAGGGGCTTGCATCAACAGCCCTCGCGCAACCAATCCTCCACTACCTAATCGCCAAACCCGCATCATGCTGCATGGTTCACATGATTCGACTATGGAATTTCATTGGAGCCAAGAGATTCATTTATGGAGAGAGTTGGGCTGGCATACGTCGAACGATGAGGCCGTCCAATACCGACACTTACATCTCTCGTGTTTTGGTGATATGCTTCAGCTGCTGCCAAATTTGTCAGTCCAAATATACATTTAATATATACAAGAGTATATGGACAGTGGTGAAGACCAACACAACTTTTAGTTCACACGCGGGCGGTACAACTCGACCAGATAGCCTAGTGCCTGGGATAAAAATGAGTTAAGAGCACTGCCTGGGTTTGGTACTGAATTACCTATCCTCATCTACACGAATTTCTTCCACTGTTGATAGATCAGAGCACACCAAGACTGTCTCAGTCAGTTAACACAAGTAATTTTCCCGTTAATGAATTCATTCCTACCTTGACACCTCTGGATAAAATTACTTGGGAGATCCATGATCCACTGGTCGCCAAAGTGCGTATGAGTGCAACATCTGGATAATTCAATGGTCGGAGATGCTGAAGTGGCCTCCTTGGAAAGTTTGTTATCTTGCATTACTTTAACCTTGCAATCGGACTCAAAGTCTTCTGATTTTCCGGGGCAGTAATAGTACCCAGATGTTTTAGTACTATGTTGATGATCCATGTCCATGAGGTTTTCGTCCAGCATCAGTGTTTCTGGGCGCTCGTCCAGTGCTCTGAACTGTTCGCTGCACGAGAGATTCACATCAAGAGTGTTGACAAGACCAACGAGGCGTCGCAGAAATGGGTCAGCACTTCGATATTCGACTTGAATGTTATAGGCTGTCAAAGATAGATAATGCCAGAAGGCTTCTCCGTGTGGGCTCAAGTCCATGCCTTGTGTGGGAGTGACATATCAACTATTCGGGGCGGAAAAGGGAGCCGGAATGTCAGGCCGACTCTTATTTCAACATCTGAAGGTGCCATAGGTACTATATCATTATCATTTCCATCAGGCCATGCTTTGATAGATCATCAGGATCATCAATGCATTGGTTTCTCGAGGTTTCGATGCCATGCAAGACTTCTCCGAGGCAGGTGATATGCTTGAGTGCTAAGTTGGTTTTTGGACTGTTCTGGACCGCAGCCTTCCTTGCAGGCACCCCTCACTGTCCGATCGCCACACCCGCGTCATGCCGCATCTTCCAGTCTCCGAAGATTTATGTAGAAGGACTTGAGGCCAGCATACATCTCACAGTCAAGATATCCAATGCCAAAAAGTCAGACACTGGCATATTCGATGTGCATGCCTATGCCTTGGAAATGCGCGGAAGGCTTTTATGTCCCACGAAACGCGAGGCATCAAGACTCATCATCCTATCTATCCTGATGAATTAGAACTGAGCCATAGATTGGGAATTGAAGTAAGAGTACTTACGGCCTGCTTAGGATCTAGTCTTTGTGGGGTCTACGGTCAACCTAACATGGCCGGTCTGATCAGGTCATCCCACCATGCGATTAGGGTAATGGATCCAAACGATCGCCGATTCTATTCACAATTGCAAATCCTGAATATGGCATCAAGCAACCAAAAACGATATGACTGACCCTGGTACTCACAATCCGTTTGGCATCTTTGGACATTGAAACAGCATCCCGACCACCGACACATTTCGCAATTTATCAATAGCATGCCAGTCATACAGCTCTATGCCTTGGAAAAGAAATCCGACGATCCCGATAATAACGCTTCAAATGCGCTGGCGTCCCTCGCTTTATTCGTCCCAGTATGCGGACTCATCTTCGGATTTGGGTAGATGACGAAGCCGAACTCCCAGAAAGGAAAACTTAGTACTAACAACACCACACAGCATTTACAACATCTTCGCCAGTCAAAGACACATCCGTGAGGTAAATCCAAGCGAGGCGCTCGAAAGATTGAACAAGTCGGCACCGCCCCGGACGCTGAAAACCTGGCAGCAAGAACACACTTCGGATGCTACAGGTCAACCAAGCAGCTATGCTGAAGAACGTATAACTTGGTAAGTCGCATCATATCTATTTGAGGCCGGAGGTAGTGACTTTTCAATAGTGTTATCTGCCTCGAAGGAATTAAAGGCAAAGATGTTATTAGGGTATTGAACTGCAATCACATGTATCATTCACGGTGCTTTGACAGGTGGTTCACTGGAATGCGTACTTATTGTCCACTGTGCCATCGTATTGTCTTACCAGCCGATAGCACTGAAGATCATGCCCAAGACCAACAATGATAATCCTTAGAATACTCCATCAGATGCTTCCATGATTGAAGATCATAACTCCGCCAAGTGAACAATGGATATTTTTTCTTCTCCAACCACTCAGCGAATAGACATCCTACCTTAGCTCATTAGAGCTGACACCCAAATCGCCATCATGTAAGGCAGAGAAGAAGGAAAAGCATCACATGATCATCTACCGGAGCAACGCGGTGGTGGTGTGAGATCAGAGCACACTTTACATATAAAATTCCACTCACTTGGATCATCTCGTAAAGTCTGCCAAAACCATAAACCAACGAATAACAAGACCATAAAAGAAAAAGCCCACCTGTTTCCGTGTCAGTCCAACCATCAAAACCGACTTTACATATGGATTCCGAAAACCTCTTCGTCGTCAAGAAAATCTTCATGGACCCCAAGAGTCCACGCGAGCCGTCTTTCCAGGTTACTATTCCTGCAACTTTTACACATCTTCACGCAGCAAAGGAAGCGGCCAAACGTCTTCTTGTAGACGACGGGTATGATGTGGAGTTTTTCCCGATATACGATATCAAAGGTGCAGGACATGAATGGCATCATGGAGATGGGGTCGTTGTGTATGCCGAAGGTCCATCCGGTGAACGGTTCCAGATTGAGATTGAAACAATCCCAAATGAGCACAAGCTACACGCTGACCCGTCAGGAAAAGTGCGAAACCCGCTCTTCCACGTCGTCCAGACGATCACCGATGTTAACGACGATCGTTCTGGCACTCAGCGCTGTGTGATTGTTGAAGGCACACACATCTCGAAGCAGCAGGCCCTGGATCAGGCTGAGAAAGTTCTTTTAGATGCCAACCTAAGTAAAGAAGACTACGTAGAATACGATTACAGCAAAGATGGGGAAGAGAGTCCTTATGGAGCAGATGTGGTTGTTCATGCAGTAAAGGAGGGCGGTCAAAATGTGTTAGTTTCTGTCATTGCAGCTGCTTCGTGATGGATTTGCAGATCTGTGTATCAATTCATACATGTATTATTTTCATATTAGAGTCAACGCTTTCTGTGATGAGAATCGGCGATCCAGTTCGCGTCAAAGAGGCACACTGCTGCCAATAGGGCGGTGACGGATGATGAAGCGGATTCTGGGCCAATCAACTCATCGGCCGGAGCATGTTCCGGCAGCTGAATGAACAGCATCAGGCCACCCTGCCCCATTTGAATAGCTAAGAACATGTACCCGAGTGTAAGCGAGCCTCTAGGTTTGAGAACCGAGCATCTGCATGCCCAGTTTCTCTCATCCGGGGTGCCGCCCAGGTCCATAGTTGGTTGGATTTTAGACTGTCTCTGATTCACCCTGAGCTGATGTCTGTCATTAAACGAACGGTATTCACATGAAATCATGACTTAGACGAACCATAGTTCTCCACATTCTGAAACGGAACAAAGGTAGAACAGAACAAAGGTAGAGATAAAATGGAATATATGGGGATGAGTCCGATTTGAGTAATTCCGTCGACAGCATTCCTTCACACACGGCAGGAGTATTCACTATGGACCACTTGCTTCCTGATTGCTGCTACACAGGCCTGATGAGCAACAATCTCCTCTCCCAGCTTTTTGAAGACATTTCAGATACTGCAGTTCTTGATCATGAATACTCCTACGCTACTCATGATTCCTTCCTTGCCAGAACACCTCATCTCGGCAGCGGTGTGATGGCGAAAAAGTCCGAACATCGCGATACCGAAACAAACCTCAAATCAGAAAAAGACGACCCAACACTGACTTCCTCTGGGCCACCTTCATCCGAGAACACTCGAGTATCCATGACAACTGGCACTGTTCCCAGCAAGCAAACACCGGAAAACCCACGCCCTTCACGTAGTGGCGTTAGTCAGGAAAGCGAAAAGATGCCAACAATCCCCAAAATAATGTCAGCCCCATTGCTGGAGGCCCAACACATTTCATCCACCAAAAAAAGACAATTGTCATCTCGCCGCAAGCGCAACCGCCAATCAGGGCGGAGGAACAATTCCGAAAAGACACCCCAGCGTCTTCCACACAAGCAAATAGAGCGCAAATACCGGGAGCGACTCAATGCCGGTCTTGAACAATTGCGACAGGCTGTTCCGACGCTCTCTATGGGCAGCACATCTGAAGTTATTGGAGGCCCGAGAATTAGCAAGACGCGGGTTCTAAGCGCGGCTATTGATTATATCAGGCAAGTCGAGTATGAAAGAGATAGGCTTTTGTATGAAATGCATAATCTGCAGAGTATTTCTGGGTAGCATTTAATGGATTGTGTTGTCGTTGTAGGCATTGTGGAGAGTCTGCTATCTAAGATACTGAAGGCTTATCTATCTTTATACAAAAATAATCTTAATGTCAGAAAGTTAACTTATACCATAGGCATGCTCTAGATATTGATTGAATTAGGCGCAGCTCAGTTTACAACTTTTTGACACTGAGTTGAGATCATATGCCCTATCTTATCATCCTCGGTATCTTCAGCATGCATATTTTGTACTATAGCATCTACCAAGACGGCAATCTTCAATTTCCGCGCCTTGCATTATGCGATTCGAAAACCTCTTTTTGGTTAGTGATCAAAAACCCTTCTTAGTCAAACACCGCTTGGCATACCTATTGTATCATGGTCTGGTATGGAGGCCTAATAAATAACTGGTGGAAAGACATAAAAGCCAACCAATTATCAGGCCTCCATAGTTAGGGTTCATACGAGGTCCTGCATTTAACACAGACAGCTCCTCGAACCGAGCGAGGCTTTGAACACAGCCCCTTAACTACCGTCCAATGACTGTGCTTTAAACCAGCCGTGTCTTGTACAGTATATCGACTAAAGATACTCTTTGTAGGTGGCATGCGCGAGGGACCTGAGTACGTGTAGGTATCGCTATCTTTTTCTTTACTTGACTTTTCGGGCCATGCCCCATGTGGAAGTTGGTCTAGGTAGACTGGCCCGTTATCAGCCTCGCCGCAGTAGACTTGTTTAATTGTCAATTATTACTGGGGCAATGCAAGAACAGGTACACGACTCAAGATGTGACATCGATCGCTTTTATAACCCCGACATTGACATTGTGTGAGTGTGTTGGACGCTCATCACTGCTTCAAAATTGGCATTTGAATCTCAGTGCGAGTCTGAGGAAATAAAGAATCTGTTTGCACAGCTGTCGAATCGCGCCGACCTATATCTATGCTATTCAATAGATAAACCGCGTAAACGCAATTGGATAGGTGGATATCTATTCGCAGCTGGGCGGTAAACAAGCTTAGCATTATTCCCGCAACGAGATACGTCCGATCGACATGGTATCCCAGCGAATAAAACTTCATTCTCGAATACAAATTTAACTCCGCGGGCTCTAGCAATACATTCAGGTTCGTTGGACTAATGCAAACAGAGAATTGCTTGCCGACTTGAAGGGTTCTAGAGTGACCTTCGGGCTTCTCCGTGGTTAGGACATGGCACGTATGGTTAGCTATTATGTATTTAGGCCACCTATTCCAACTCTACACACGGCAGGATAGGTAGTCTAGGCCTTTTTTTGTGTGAGATTGTTTCTACGAAAGTCGCATGATCCTTTTAAACGATTTCGCAAATCAACCACACTCGTGTTGTGAAAAATGCACAGCGCTCTTTGGAGAATTTGCTAAGCCAGTCTGCCCTTAGCTACGGGATATGGATTGAAATGCCTGCAAAGGTTGACATGCGATCGTGATGGCAAATCATGAGGGAGGGTGCGCTCCATAAATACCTATGGTATATCTTGACTTATCCGTCACAGCATGCACTCTCTTTCTCGGCCAACACAACACACGCGACTTTTACAGCCTCTTTCCGGCAAGCATGCGGCCTATATCGTGGGTGAAGGCAATCCATGCCGCCATACTCTTTCAAGCGGCTCATGCTCAAATTGAAGCCCATCATTTAATGAGTCCCAAGGTTTACCACGACGATGTTATGTCGATGCAGGTCTGGGTCGACGGACATCTTGTCTGCAAGGGTGCAGAGACTATAGCGTTTTCTAGCGATGAAAGCGACTGGTGCATGCGCAATCATGATGGACAGTCGAGTAATGGAGATTGTGCGCCTGGATACTCGTGGTGTGCTACGAACAATGGTCGGACAGGAAAGTTGGAATACTTTGGTATGTTCAACCATGCCTCCACCATTCTCAGAGAAGATGACTCATCACATCAATGAATTGCGTATGCTGACACAAGTGTTCTTTCTGCGGCAACAGTGGACTCCAAAATCGTCTGGACGTCACCGGAGATGGAAGCCCTCGAGAAAGAAATCTACAGAACGGACAACTGCGAGCCGGTACCTGTGTCTAAGCCCGGTGCTGATGAAAAACCACCGATCCCATGCTACGACTGGGAAACTTGTGGAACCACCCATGGAGACTTGAACAAGTGTAAGTTGTGCGATGGCAAAGCAATCTGCGAAGAAATGGAACTGGATCCACCCAAAGTCTTTCCCTACCCAAAGTACTTCAACGCTCTGATCGTCGGCGATTCCCTCACACAAGGACACGAGGGAGACTATACCTGGAGGTATAGACTATGGGAATGGCTGAGCAAGGGCGCTGGAGGAAGACCAGGCGAGCAGCTGTGGGAAGTTGACTTTGTTGGGCCGTGGCAGGGCACTTATCCTACCCCAGACGAAGACGATGCCATTCCAAAACCACCGCCGCTCAAAGGTGAAAAAGAACCCGAAAGCACGAGGAAGACGTCTGGGGGTGCGTATGCTAAGGACGTCTCCTCGGACTTTCCAGACCGCCACCTGGCGCGTTGGGGCATGGCTGCAAAAACCGTCAAGGATGCCGCAATTGCCTCAGTCGCCTCCTATGAACCTACTCATCTGATTCTCATGGTCGGGTTCAACGATATTGGCTGGTTTTACAGCGATGCAGAGGGAACTCTCAAGACGCTTGAGGAGATAGTCAAGGGAGCACAAGGCGTCAAACCAGACATCAAGATTCTAGTAGCAAATATTGTGCACCGCACTGCCATCGGGGGTCGCGAGGACCTCGTGGAGATGACAACAGCCATCAACCAGAAGCTTCCTTCCCTAGTCAACGATTGGTCTACGGATGACTCCGTTGTCAAGTTGGTCGACGTCGCCAGTGCATACGATTGCGGCACGGGAGGCTGTCCAGACGGCGTAAGTCTTTCCTCCAACAGCTTCACTCCCTCACTCAGAATCAACTACTAACAAGAACCGCGACCAATTAGTACGACGGCCTTCATCCAAATGAGAGAGGGGAGTACCACATTGCAAGAAAATTCTCAGAGGTTATATATGACACGTGGGGTATTGGCCAAGGCCACCTCAACATGACGAACGTTCAAATACCTTCTCGTGCACCAATACCGCCCTCTAACTTTGCAGTGTTAATGGACCCTATCGGAATCAAAGCGTCTTGGGACAAGGTTTTTGGTGCATTTGGCTACGAGGTACGCTCGCGTCTAGAAGGATCAACGGACTGGGGTGCCCCCATCCGGATTGACACAAATGCATATTATCTGAATTGGGTGCTAGATGGGCGTAAGTATAACTGCATCTACTTGAAAACATAACATGTTGCTATTTACGATGGATAGATGATGCGGGACGAAGCGCTAACTTGAGTGTGTTAGAAACATGGGAAGTCACAGTACGTACCGTTATGGGCGACGACTACAAATCAGACTGGCTCAAGGGGCAATCTGCCCGCGCCTTTCCCACAGCTCCAGTAGGGCCGGAAGGTATCGTCACGACACCACTAAAGGACGGCATAAAGGTGAAATGGAAAAAGCCTACTGACTACCCGGTCGACGTATACGGCGTGATCTGGTACGACCAGACCGAGGTTGGCTTTGCTCAATCGCTAGGCACGAAGGACACTTCTGTTGAAATTGAAGGGCTCGCTCCAGGACATCGCTACACGGTTATGGTCCAATGCTGGAACGCGATTGGCGGAGGTGCTCCACGAGCTTCCAGGGAGGTCATAGTCGGGCGCGGCACACCAGCGATTCCAAAATTGACATCCGTGAAGAACGTTGATGCAACAACGGTTAAGCTGACCTGGACAGCTGACGAAAAGAACTCCGCTGGGTATCGTGTGTGGGTGCGTAGCTTGAAGAATGGCAAGCCAGCTGAAGCCGATGAGTACGGAACCACGTCAGAATTGACACATACTATCTGGTTGTTGTTTCCAGGGACTTGGAACTACGAGTTTTGCGTATCGGCGTACAATGGTGATGCCGAGTCGCCAAAGTCCAATTGCATTATTCCTGAGGAGTGGAAAGACTGATGCCCTTCCTTGTTAGCCGATAGTAAATACGCTCTAGTATAGACTTGAATATCTTTTCTATCTATGGTATGCACACAATTTATTTACCATGATGATACGCTTAATTTCCGTAGTCACTAATTGTAAAAACAAATTCACCTATGACTTGCCGCTCTGCGGTGACCGCCGTTATGACATGTGGAATGTTGCGCGGTCTCAGATGGACATTGCTTCTTTCACTAAAGACTTCATATAATCATTAATGCACAGTAATCACAACAATGACATACCATCAACAGATAAAGTAAAGACATTTGGTAACAATAATTCTATTCCGATTAAGAGGCTAGATAATGAATTCCGAAGGCTTTTTTAAATTACAACAGCTTCCTAAGACCTAGCCTTGATGATATCAGCCGCCTTCTCACCAACAGCATACATAGTAGATTGAATATGCTGGCTGGGAACAAGGGGCAGAATAGACGCATCGACAATAGACAGCTTCTGCACGCCATAAAACAGCAACTTGTCGGACACACATCCACCATACTTCTCGGGCATCATGGCGCATGAGCCGCTGGGATGCGAGAGCGTGGGCCAGATGCTGCCAACCGCGTTCATCCTGTCAATCAGCTCGTCGTCGCCAACGTACTGAGCACCAGGAGACGTCTCGACGAGCGAGAACTTGGCGACCTCGGGACGCTTCCAGACGGTGCGGAGGTAGCGCACGCAGGAGGCAAGGACGCTCTTGTCAACGGGGTTGCTGAGCGCGTTGTACAGGATTTTGGGAGGGCCGGACGGGTTGGCCGGGTTAATGGCGACGGTGCCGCGGGCGAGAGGCTTCTCGAGGGCGACGAGGACAAAGGCTCCGCTGGCGCCGACGGGGTATTCGACGATGGCGGCGTTCTTGTTGGTGAAGAGCGAGGCGAGGACTTTGCGCTGGGCGGCAACGCCGGCGAGGAGCTTCTTGCTGCCGGAGTAGATGGCTGGGAGGTAGGATTCGGTCTTCTGGGCCTTGATCTGCTTTGCGAGGGTCTTGAAGGAGTCGGGGGCGACTTGGGGCAGGGAGATCATGGCAAGGCTGTTTCCACGGGCCTGAGTGAGAGGACCGGTCTTGGTTGCTTCATACTGGGCCCACGCTGAGGCGTTGAAGGTGGCATTGGTGGCGAGCGATTGAGGGTTAGGGAAGCTGGCGCCCGAGGTGTTGAATACAACAGAGGTGTACGGATGGTCCTGGAAGTTGGCGCCTACACCCTCATGGGCAAGCTTGACGGGGATACCGGCAGCCTCGAGGACGCTCTTGGGGCCAATTCCACTGAGCTGGAGCAGCTTGGGGGTGTTGATGGAGCCGGCAGCAAGGACAACCTCCTTCTTAGCATAGACAGTTGACGACTGTCCAGTGACCTTGTTGGTGATCTTGACGCCGCTGGCAACGAGCTTCTTTCCACTGGCAAACACGAGCTCGGTGGCTTCGGTGCGGATCAGGAGCTTGAGGTTAGGGCGCGAGACGATGGGGTCGTAGTAAGAGTTACGAGCCTGGGATCGCTCGCCAGTCTTGGGGTTCATGGTGTTGGGGTACCACGAGATGCCAGTTTCCTTGCCATTGTCGCCAGTGGTCTTCTTGACGCCGGCACCTTGGTAGGCGGCGAAGAAGGACTTGATGTCAGGGTACTGGAAGTCGGAGATGCCCAGCTTGAGAGGCCCCTTGCCGTATCTGCGTTGTTGCATCAGTCTCGGTTGGCGTGCGGCTGAGGGTTAGGGGACTTACGCGCTGGCGTCATATGTAATATCGAAATCTTTGATCGTCTGGGCGGGAGGAGGGATGAACTCGGTGCCCTTCTTGAAGTAAGGGTAAATTCCCTTCCAGCCCCAGCCCGAGTTGCCCAGCGCCTCCCAGGCATCGTAGTCGGCTGCAGAGCCGCGGTCGTACATCATGCCATTGACGACAGAGCCACCTCCAAGAACAGCAGCAACACGAACATTCCATGTCTTGTTGTTCAGGAAGGGCTCGGGCTCAGAGACATAGTTGGGCCACAGCAGCGATGTGTTCAAGGCGCTGGCGGCGCCATAGGGGAGGATTTGCTGGAAAGGCAAATCGTCAAGACCAGCCTCGACAACGAGAACGGTAGCTGTACAAAAGCACGTTAGCACGTCAGTGGCATTCAATCATGGACCGATCAATCTCAGCCTCCAGCCCGGAGGTGCATGTACATGGCCAACATACTCTTCTTGTTCTCGGTCAATCGGTTGGCAACAATAAGCCCCGTCACGCCACCGCCGACGATGACATAGTCATAAGTATCAGCAGCGGTATCTTTCTCCACCAAAGTCTGGCCGCTGCTGGGAAGAGCGGCAGCCAATCCCAGCAACTGGGCAACAGCAATAAAGGAGCGCATTTTTTGAGACACGACCAGTTACAAAGAGCGTGGGCAGCAACAACGGAAGGAGGAAAAGCACAAAACAAACGAGTGACAGGATGGGCAGGGTCCGAAAACGCGGCGCATGGGAAAATCTACTGTAGCAGGCGCTCAGTGAACTTTAAACTCTTCGGCTGGCTGCCATTTGCAGGTCGTCGTACTCCGTATGGACTGTAGGGAATGTTCTCTATGCGTGGCTGCCCTGCACGCCACCCACCAAGCGAGATAATAGGCGACCGCGAGTCAATTGCCGAATCACACCAAATTGCCCTCGCCCAAGTAGTCCCAGGTAGATTCGAGTCAGGGGGGAAAGAAGAGGGGGCATGGCTTCTATTTGAACTAGAACTTGGGAGATTACCTATGGAAATATGCATGATTGGCTGTGTCTGCTCTGTGGCCGCGGGATCGGGGATACAACTCGAATTGGGTACAATAGCACTGGGAAAAAGCCATCCGAGCGGACATTTTGCGCGGACAGGTTTTTCTCCTCTAAGGCTCGGCCCGCGACGTTGGATTCGCCCTTCAATTTAAAACATGAATTAGATATTTTACCTAGCTAAGTTCTTTGGCATCTCACGAGCTACGTCTTTCATCCTGTTGTTGGTCGACATGGCCAGCATCCTACACTGCGCGTTTGGAGAATTAGAAATAGGAGAATAAAAAAGGGGAACAGAGAATGCAGATACGAATACGAATTGCTCCCCCGCTTTCCGACGTCTTGGATTCAGGATTACACATGGAGTGCTCTCCGTTCGGGATTGTGGCGCACCTATGCTGCAAACTAAAAATCCTTTGATGACGCCTCCACCGTGGGCGCCCCGAGCGGAACCTGCTTCCCCTACTTAACTGTCTTCCCACAAAGGGTTCTACTTAAAAAATGCTGAGGCTTAGGTATTTTGGCATCTCCATTGACGGCTTGTCGATAGAAAATGCAATGGTTCACGTCCCACCGAGATCTGTGCGCGCATCGCTCCATGCCAGATTTTGACAGATGTTAACTGCATTTAAAAATACCATTATTCAATCGCCCGCCCGTGCAGCGTTCCTATCGTACCATTACCTTGGGCTGGACTCATATCGAATCGGACGGTTGCGGGAACTTCCACGAGCCTGGTGCAGACAGAACCACAACGGGCAGGGTGCGGACATTGCAACTCGATACGTCTTCAGGTATTGCGTGTCTCATTAAACTATCATGATCCAAAAAGACGAAATAAAGAAGAAAAGGCAAAGAGGAAAGAAAGACAACAGAAGACTTCAATGTGTAAAAGTAGCACCGACTTCAAAGGTCGAATTGGGCATCCCCACAGAAGAATGGAAGAAACACAAACGCCTGCAGAATACAGTAGATACTCACGCTGATCCGAATGTCACTGGGCGGGTTACCTGGGTACGCTGCTAACCAAAAACCCGCTTCGTTTCAAATTTCCCTGCAATCCTCCAGGGAAAAGGTCCGACTGGGGTAGCACTAGTAGCCCGCCTCACAATGCATGGCGTAGACTACTTACGGCTGGCCCTACTCGCGGATACAATTACAGTACCAAGATCATCACTCCCATTGCCTATCTCATCATTCATACCCGAAGCAACACCCACCCCTGAAGCAACCAAGAAACCAGTGGCCAGCGGGATAGGGAAGGTCCGTAGAATTTTCCTTTGCTGCTCCCGTCTCGCCTCGTGAACCCAAATCTCAGGCGTCAAAGCTCCCATCAGGCGCAATCAGACACAGACAACGTGTTCCCGCATGTCTCTCGCCACCCTGGAGACCCATTACCTGGGCACTTAAGGTCCACACCACCGGTTGGTTGGGAGAGGGGTTCTCACCGATAATACCTCCAGGTACCATACACTTTACATTTTCGGCGGTTCCACTGATCGAGTGCTGTTGTGTTGCCCACACACAATGGCGGAAGAATGGCCCAATCGTGGGCCTGAGATTCTGGGGTCCTCACTGAGCATCATGATTCTCAGCATCATCATTCTAGTATGGAGGATTGTGTACGGCATCAAGAGCAAGCGCAAGATCATGGTCTGTGATTACTTGCTGATCGTTGCTGCGGTAAGTTCCTCACTGATCTTCGAGATCACGGATCTTCGATCTGGTGTTGCGCAATAACATGGGCAAAAAGTTCGCTGATCCCCATCTTACTGCCACGCACAGAACAAAGCTCCAGTCTTCTGGATTGTTACATAAAAAAAAGTTTAACCATGCTGACAGTATCTCGCAGGCGCTCAACATCGCAACAGCGGGCATCCGTGTCAAATATGTGTCTCATGGAATGGGTCGCCATATTAGGGATCCGAGTATCAGCAAGCCTTACGACATCCTCCAGTACAGCTACTACCTGTGGATCGGTCAAATCACCAACCTCATCGCAGTAACGCTGCTGAAATGGTCGATTTGCGCGTACCTGTTGGCGCTTCCTTTTGGCCTGCCATACAAAATTGTTGTATGGCTGTCCGTGGCCATGGTCTTAGTTTTCAATCTGACAATGCCCATGCTGGGTCTTTTCGGCTGCAAACCATTTGAATCGAATTGGAACAAGGGCATGAAAGGGAAATGTTTTTACAAGGGTGGTCAAGCCGTCACGTACGTACCATTTTCAGTGTCAATATTTCTGGTTCGATATACTTTGCCCGCTAACACAAACTCCCATACAGTTACTTGCAAGGTATCACCAACATCCTCACAGACGTTGTGTATGTCGTAGCTCCAATCATCTACCTCTCAACCGTGCAATTAAACGCGCGCACACAATGGGGTCTAAGAGCCGTCTTCTGTCTCGGTTTAATGTAAGTCTTCTTTTCCTCGTACCGCGCAATCCAATACAACACAATACAATACTCCAGCACCTCAACTCCACTCAAACTAACACTCTCCACCAGCGCAACCGTCTGCTCCATCTTCAAAACCGTCGAACTGCGCAACCTACACAAAACCAAAGACCCGACCTGGGACGGCGTCAACCTGGCCATCTGGTCCGCGACCGAACTCTCCGTCGGCATCCTCGTCGCCTCGCTCCCACCCCTCCGCCGCGAATTCGAGAAGATCCTGCGCAAAGTATTCCCCAGCACCTTCGCAACGAGCAAGCGCACGCCCAGCAACGGCATCCCCATGTACAACGTCTCGCGAATCAGCAAGAAGAATCACACACGAGCGACAGGACGCAGCGAACTCGGGCTCGACGACGGAGACAGCGAACGCAGTATTCTTCCTGAGGGAGCAGATACCGGAATCACGAAGACAGTCGTGCACGAAATTACTACCGAGTCAAGGACAGATAGCGAGGGAGGGAAGGATCTGGATGGCCCGAATCCCCATATGAATCCCAATCACAATAGGATGAGCAAGCAGTGAAACGGAACAAGAAAAAAAGGAAAAAGATAAAAGAAACAAGAAAAATCCGATAATGTCTTTTTGTTTGAACGGAGGCCTGTATGCGAAAGCGTTATTCTTCCTCTTTCCTCTTTACTTTTTTTGCTGAAATGCAAGCGCGCATGGTGTCCTAGGCGTCCTTTTCGAACCTTAGATGACATGACCGTTGCAAGCTGGATATTGCATGGCCTCCCTCCACCCTTGTTTTTTGTTGAGCCTGGAAAAGTAGATGTTGTATACCTTCTTTTTTTTGTAGAAATTTTTAGTAAATACACATGTCACGTCATGTTTAATCACTCCTTTTTCTCACGAAATTACGTAGAGGGAATGTTATCAGCTGCATTTCTTTTCTCCTGCTAGGGCTGTGTTTTCCGATTTGTTGGTGGGTTTTGGGCGGAGCGTGCTACACCAAATGTTTTGATACTGGCTGGGGTCTTGCGGGAGCAAATGCTGCTTTTGCTCAGAAGTAGATTTTCAATGAAAGAAGGAAATTAGACTATTACTAAATGATTTCAAAGTGGGAGTTTGAAATAAGAAATAATCAGTGATCTAGAGAGACGTTTAAAATTCAGCTAAATGAAGATATTTGAAAATAAAAGTTCATACACGTAGTTAATCGACGAACTGAAAAGAATAAATTTAAAAAATAAAAAAATTTCGGCTATAGCATCAACACTTATGTTGACGGAAAACCGTATTCTCTATCTTTTCTGTTATTCAGTGATTGCCTGAGGAAAATAAATAGGGCGTCTGGCATAATTGTAGCCCTCCACGCCTCGAATCAGATTGAGGGCACCAACACCTCCTCCCACCTCCACTCACAAGAAAAGTGAAATCCGCCCATTACCTCTCTCAAACGCCAACCCACGAAAACTCTCCCAAAAAGGCCATCCCAACCCCACCACGTCCTCATCCCCATCCTCCGGCAACATCCCCAGCAAACACACCGTCTCCACCCCATCATCTCCCGTGACATTAAGCTCAAAAGTGTACTGGAACGGCCCAAGCGAGATATTCCGGCCGCCGATTCCAAACGTCCAGTCTGGGAACTTGTCTCGCTTCTCGCAGTCGAATTTCTGAAATAGTATGCCGAACGGCTCGAGATTGCCGAGCCAGAGCATGAGTTGCTTGCCGAAGCGGCGGGGAACGAATATAGAGGGCCATGTTGTGAGGAAGTACGCTGTTGCTTCGCTACTGTCGTAGAATGTTGTCAGGTTGCCGACGCTCATGCTTTCAAGCGATGTTGCCCATGGGTACTTGGTAGACGATTTCAGCGGGAGGTGAAGCGCGTCTTTTTCGTCAAGGCCGGCTGGATATCCGCCGAGGATTAATTCTCCGCCTGTACGCGGCTCGTAAGGATGGCGGAGGCCGGGTATTGGTACGATGGAGAATACATCTTGGTCTACTAGTCCCTTATCAACGAGGGACTCCCACGGTGACGGGAACGCTGCTCGACGACCGGAAGCCGGTGCGAAACCCAGCATCGCGCGGTATCCAAAGTAGAAATCGATGAATGTTCGCGAGCGGATTTCCGTCGCGTCAAGGAACGTTTGGCTGGGGATGGCTATGCCATTTACGTTTAAAATGTCTTGTGCTATGCTGCCCTCGAATATTGCGTTTGCGTAGACGAGCCGGGAGTGTTGGTGTGTGGTTTGATAGCTAGTGGATGCGGAGGAATTGAATGCAGTTTCGTTGCCGGATTCACATGAGTAGCTCTGGCATTTTGTGTCTTGGACGACGAATGTGTTCCAGTTGATGTCTAAAATGGCATGTATTGTTTGAGGCGGTGTCCCAATGGTAACATCCACACCGTATCCAAACACTGAAATATCCTATGGTTCTTGGTTAAAAAGGCATCGATAGTATGTTGAGGTTTCATCAACTCACGGAAAGCGGTGCGGACCCAGCCTCAGTCTGGAGAACAGATTGAAGGGCATGCGGCCGTTTCGAAAATGCCGTCTTTTGTTCCTGCTATCATGATCATCAATTCTGCGTTCAGTTTGGCTACTTGTTCATGGATCTTCATGTCCTTACCTCTTGTGCGAGAAATTTGTGATCGGACAACGGCAGCCGCACCACAGCTGCCTGAGAGATTAAAAAGTATGTAGATGTGGATGCAACGCACCATAATGAATTCGAAAGCATGTTGGTTGTAATCTTTTTAACCCGCTTGCTGAATCATGACTTGTCAAGACGGACCGCCAAATTGGCGTCGTAGTTTACATATAATATCAACTGTTGTTGCCTGATTACGCCGTGAGCCACAATGTTTGACAACACGAGCGTTCTTGTTAGGCCTTCCTCCGGTTGATATATCCTTTGGTGGCTCAGTAAAAGGAGATCATGGTACGCCTTATGAGATGGCAGGCCAGGTTGGATAAGTTTCGGAATGGCGTGACTTACACATTTGGCTAGGTAAACTGGTGGCCTGACACAGCATATTTAATATGGCAATATGAGTCTGGGGGCACATCATTAGAATTACAGTCACCTATAAAAGGCTAATGTATGAAAAATTGTATCCATGTGGCATTTCTGCGGCATGTAGCCAGTACCTTATGTCCTCATGGCTTTCTGCCTACTGAGATTTCAACCGCCGACGGAGAGAGCACATATACGGCTTATTCAAAAATCGTCACAGATCCAAGACTATATGTACAACAACTTTTATATTTCCACGGCGGATTCTTTATTATTTTATCACAGCCTTGCTCAAAATTAAACCAAGGTAGCAACATTGATTCTACTCCGATAATGACGTCATGAGGGGCAAAATGTATTTCTCAACGGACAACTTGTCCAGCAACCCGCAACGCACAAGTGAGAGCTCTCTGTAACGTTGCGGAGATAAAATCTATAGCAGCAGCAAAACCAACAATTAATTCCATTCCCAAATCTCAATACATACATCATGGTCAGACCATAGCCGATAGCGGAAGGTCAATAGACCGATCGGTCCATCGGCGTCCGAACAAATCTTGCTTTCTCCGCATTTACAGTATCTAGCACTTGAGTCTATCTACTTGCAATTAACAGACATAGCAAATCTGCACATTCTGTCCCCAACTCTCTCCTATACTCTAGACTGAATCACTTCCCCGCGTAGTCTACCTTCTGAAATCAGTGCTCAGACGCAGCCATGTCCATGTCCGTTGAAGAAGCCGGTGTGCCTCGCGCAGGCTTCCCAAGACCCTTTCCAGACACCCCAAGCAATGTCCTGGAGCAATTTCGTATGCATGGGAAAGTTGCTGTGGTCAATGGAGCTGCTGATGGTATTGGGCTTGCGGTGGCGGAGGCGTATGCAGAGGCTGGTGCGAGTGTGGCTTTGTGGTATAATTCGTACGTTAATGTCAGGTGTTTGAAGGAAGCACGTATTGTCGTGCTGATATACGGTGAAATCTAGTAATAAACAGGCTGTGGAGAAAGCAGACGAGCTTGCTCGCACTCATGGTGTGAAGACTCAAGCGTACCAGGTTGATGGTAATACTCCACATGCCCCCAAAGCACGTTTCTTCGTACATCTGCTAAGAATCAAATAGTCTCCGACCCAGAGAGTGTGCAGAAGACAATCTCTTCTGTCGTCAAAGACTTCGGTTCCGTCGACGTCTTTGTCGCGAACGCAGGTAAATGCGCACATATATTCAATTCACACTCCATACCCTAGCTAACCACGCACTAGGAATGGCAATATCAAAACCCATCCTAGAACAAACCATCGACGAATACAAAAAGCAACTCTCCGTCAACGGTACACAATAAAAACCCCTCTCCCCATCTCAAAACAACACTAACACCATCCTATTCCCGTAGTCGACGGCGTCGTATACTGCGCCAAATACATCGGCGAAGTCTTTAAACAACAAGGCCGCGGCAACCTAATCATCACCTCAAGCATGAGCGCCCAAATCGTCAACGTACCCGTCGACCAACCCGTCTACAACGCGACAAAAGCCTTCATCACGCATTTCGGGAAATCGGTTGCGCGCGAGTGGCGAGAGTTTGCTAGAGTGAATGTTGTGTCTCCGGGCTTCTTTGAAACGAAGATGGGGGCAAGTCCACTTGCTATTCACGAGGCGTATCGGATGACGCCGCTTGGGAGGCAGGGACATACGAAGGAGATTAAGGGGCTGTATTTGTATCTTGCGAGCGATGCTTCGACGTATATGACTGGAAGTGATGTTTTGATTGATGGGGGGTATACGCTTCCGTAGTTGTGATATGCTGCGTGAGTAGGGTAGGACAAACTTGATAGGCATGAAAAACTGCAAGGCGTCAATATCATCTTCGGGCCTAAAATATCAATCTACTATCCCGGGCCATTGGAATATTGTGAGTATGACTTCATTCTCGCCCATCTGGGCAATGGTTAACACTGAGAGTCGCTGGTAGTTCTATTATCAAGGGCTCTAAATTCGACATGATGTGAAGCCTATCCTTCAAAGTAGAGGTCGGCTTCCACAGCCCCCAATGAATATTCATGCGTCACGACCGCTTCACCAGAGTCGGTATATATCCTCTTGAACATGTCAGCCTCAGCACTGTGTAAGAGATAACGCCACGCGAGAAAATACCTTGCAAGTAACCGTCTCAATGCCTGCATTCGGACTACTCAATTGCTGGAACGCGATCTCGCCGGGACCATCATGTATAGCATCGATCCACATGACTTGAGCCAGACAACTCTTCACGGCCATCCAATCGAGTCCCAAGCCAACAAGCGACCACGCCTCTCTAACCCAAGCGATCTGTGCACCTCCAACTGTCATGGCAGCAATAATTAGCACCCATACACGTAGAGAAAGATCCTGAATGTCCAGGCCGCCGTTAGCTTCCGTGAATGCTTCATGAAGTTGCTCGGCTGCCCAGTTATATGGAATCTTCGGTCCAGGCGCTTTAAACGTCGTAGTGAGAAAAGCAAGCACAGTAAATCTCACCAGCTCCTCACACGGACTCTCAAGCGCCTGCGCGAGATGGCAAACGCGCGACTGCAGCGACGAAAGTATGTTATGGAATGTCGGAGAATTGCACTTCGTGTGCTCGAGCACGGCGCGATTCATCACTGACGTGAGGTACTGAAGGTCCTGGAAGATATTGCGGAGCTTGAAGTCCCAGGTGGCAGGGGGCCTATAGAGTCCCACGGCTGGCTCGTAATGGGCAGGCATAAGCGCGTCCCATGATACCGTTGGATGCAGGAAATATGGGGTTTTGCCGGAGCTAAGAGTGAGCGCGAGGTCGATGCTATACCGGCGGATTAGTCACCGTTCATAGGACCAATTGACTGCTCGATAACTTACCGGTCGAGTTTGAAGTGTAGTTTCGGTCTACTCAGAAGGAAATCTATGTTGCCTCTGAGCTGTATGATTCTTTGCAGCCCCTTGTAGTGGACTGCCGCTGCCCAGAAATCGCCGAACATGGCAGACAACAGTGCTAGATTGATGACGACGTGCAGCACCGTCTCATCCAGATGCGCGTTTTGGTTCTCCATTTTCTTCTGTAGTAAAGAAAGGGTTTCACGGAGATGAAATAGGGTCTTCTGTCCAGGTTTGCCATCCCATCCAGGGGTGCTGAAGTCGCTCGCCGCGTAACTGACGCACAAGACAGTGTGCAGAAACGCCTTATCGGAAAACAGCCACTCGAAAGGAACATTCTCCATCGTGCCAAAATCGAGCCATCGGCCCAGGGTCGACAGATCCAGATCGACGACATTGTACGCAAATGCTCTAAACACAAGGCCCTTAGCCTCGGACCCAAGGCTCGGGTTGGCGAAATGGACAGTCTCGAGGCCACCTATTGGGGACTCCAGCAGCGGCGGCAGCGTTGTTTTCATTGGACCGTGTGCTTGCTGAAGTGCCATTTCTTCCTCTTTGGCTAGTCTTCGCTTTTCCTGTAACGACCTGCGGGATCCCTCGCGCTTATTTTTACCCTGCACACAACGACGTCGTATCTGTAGGCTCTTGCCCGGCTTGGGATTTGATGCCGGATCCACTGCTACAAACTCAAAGGGTGCAGACATAGTAGCGATGGTGTGAGAACAAGAGGAAGAAGAATAAAGCAAAGGTGGCACTTGTAGCCAAACTGCTATCCAGATCCAGGTTGCGGCTTCTGTAGTAATGTAACTGGCTAGGGGGTTATTTAATACAAGACTGCTTTCCTCTTTTCTCTTAAGTATCTGCTGGTATGCTTCTTGGCTTCGTCACAGAAGGATCTTAATGCAGCGATGAGAACTTCTCAGCTGTAGCCAGATGGTGGTTATTCCCGACCACGCACAGTGCTCGACAACGCTTTTGAGATTTCCATCAGAGATCCACTTACTGTTTGGGAAAAGTGATACCAGAGTATTGACCTCATTAGGCAAACACTAGACTCTTTCGCAGTCGTCAGCTGGGCGGCTTAGTTGCTTACGGCATCGCGTTAGATGCGGCTGAGGGCTCACTCCTACAGCAGAAGCAGCCGTTGTTGTGCTTGCCAAGTACCTAGCCAAAGAGAATGCTTATTATGGCTCAAATCCGCGGATATCGGAATCCGCGGACGACGTACTGGGGTTGATTGGGATGTTCAATTAACAGATTGTGTCTTGATGCATGAGATCGGCACCTAGGGAAATAAAACACATCATTGCCATCGGCAACAGGCGAGCAAAAACACGGCATTGGCCGTTCTTGCGCGAAAGATCGTCCGTATGCCATCCGTATGGTACATAGGGCTGACTCTACATCTGCATCTACGGTATACTTATCGCCGCAGTCGCTGTGAAAGAATTGCTGAGGTTTCTTGTAACTTTTTCCAACGCATTAGAAATTTATCTACTTGAGAGTTTTTTTAAAATAATAGCGGACATAGCAGGATTTAACGATCTCTTGAATCATGGTGTGGTATACTGGGCCGAATCTTGCGATATATAACGCCAGCACTGCTGCTTGTTGGTGCACTTTTATCGCATCGTACTATGGGTACGTGTAATGTGCTCAGTTCTTTAATCGCGACAGATATGCAATATTATCAGCTAAAGATCATATTTACAAATGCGGCCTTGGTTTCAGTTCTTTGTTTTCGTTCAGCTTGTGAAAAAAAAAAACAGGTCTCATCATTAACATTCTCAATCCCCAAATCTTTACGACTTGTATCCTACAACATGAAATTCTTAAGCTTACAATTATTAATAAAACACACAAAACCATATGAATGAACATCCAAAACCAATCACAAATCTCAAGAACCAGTGCACAAGACTACATATTGTGGATACCGGGGGTACAACGCATTACTCCTATAGTATAAGAGTAATGAATCCACGCATTCCTCATCCCTAATCTACGGCAAACTCTCTAAAATATCCTCAAACGCCTTTCGAGAAATCGTAAACGTTGGTACGTTGGGCATTGCGCCTGGCGGCCTAGGAAACACCGAAGCGTCGACCACTCGGAGATTATCAACGCCATGCACGCGAAACTTTGAGTCGACGCAGGACTCCTTTGAGTCGGGGCCTATGCGGCAGCTAGATGTTGGATGGTGGCCAAACACTTCGTCCCTAAGAGCTTGCTTCATGTCAATCTCTGGATTCGGCATAATGACAGTGTAGTTCGTTCCTATGCTGTCGAATGCGCTGAGTAGAAGCTCGACTCCCTCGTCGAGCGCTTGGAGGTCCTCGTCGGCACGCTCGCTGAAGACGTTGAAGCGGATTTCGGGAGCTTGTCTTGGGTCATTAGAGCGAAGCGTCACTGTTCCTGAGGGGTTCGCCATTTGCATCTTGACGAGCGATGTAGTCCAGTGGTTAGGAGATGCAGGCGCATCAGACATGCCAGGAAAGAATCCATAGCCGGAGTATCCAGCAAGACTCAGTAAGAATAGATCTACATCGTTGTCCCAGCTCACGCTGCTGCGCCATGTCGAGTAGAAAGTGCCGCCGAGTGAAGTGTATGGGCCGGTAGCGTTTAATTCCCATTCCACGAAGCAAGGGTCTGACTGATCGAAGGCTCTTGTGCAGGGAGAAGCTGAGGCATTACCCATCCACGAACTATCCGCTTGGATATTCACCGGCAACTCGTAGTTATCCTGCATGTAGTTACCCTATACTCGCTCCGTGGTCAGAAATTGCGCGAATACTACAAAGATATTGGTGAGGAGAAGAGACTTACCACTGCGGGCAAGTCAACAAGCACTGGAATGTCGAGATCTTCAAGCTCCTGACGCGGGCCGATACCACTGAGCTTGAGAATCTGAGGAGTGTTGAACGTCCCACCTGATACGATAACCTCTTTTCTAGCGCGGACGGTTCTTACGTCCCCAGATTGCGAAGCGTCGTAGAGTCGGTCAGCGGAGTACAGGGCCTCGCCCACCATGTATTCAACACCCGTGGCTTTTGGCTTGCCGCTTCCTTCCTCAAAGAGGATCTTCGTTGCCAGAGAGTTGAGACTGAGGGTCAAAGGATGGCCAGCATCAATAACACGATTGATGTAGTTTGCAATGCTACTTCTTCGCGCGCGAGTAGTGATAGCTTCAGGTAGTGTAAACAAAGCTGGGCTTGCATAACGGTCATTGTCCAATCTGTTGATATCACGGTCGAGTAACTCAGCCATATGTTCTACGCTTTCCGGCTCAATACCTTCTGTCCTACGAAACATCTCTGAAACGTAGTCAACTATTGATGGAGATATTAGACCGATTGTGGGATCGTCGTGTCTGTTCTAAAAGCAGTCCATTTCGTGAGTCAAGAATGAATTCTAGTGGACATTGCTTGACTTACTTCGAGATAGCCCTCAAAACCATGTCCTGGAGTGCCTTCGGGCACAAAAGTCGCATTTTCTAGGTTCATAAGGTGCCGCCGCATATACTCATGGCCCCAAGACTCATCTCCAGTGAGGTTGGCGATGTAGTCCCACTCGTTATCCGGAGCCCAGGCAAAGTTCATTGCATTGACCTGGGAGCTGCCGCCCAATGTAGCGCCGCGGGGATAGTAAACACCTAGGCTATTATCCAGAACTCGTCAGAATTGAACCTAAAGACATACCGGCATTACAAGTCCTAAGAACTTACGGTTCTGCATCATCGGGTATAGGGCTGTCTAATCCTGTATGTAGAGAGCCGTTGCTCAGCCGGTAAACGTATTTCAGATCACGACGCGCTTGCTCGGGATCTGCGTGGTTTTCGACAAAGAATTGCCACGCGTGAGGAGAGTTCTCAGAGGCGATTGTTGATCTACATAATGTATTAGTGTTGTCAATGACATGATGAAGATTGACCATACCCCACTGGAACTTGCTGCAATGGTGAATCTGACGAGTCACCACCAGCCTCAATGAGAAATACAGACAGCCCTTGAGTAGCTAGATTGGCTCTGTGTCACTTCGTTAGTTCAAGTGATAGGACATTGAACTAAAACAGCTGGGAATCGTACGCGAGTGAACCGCCGCCTGGGCCGGAGCCTATGATGACATAGTCGTACTCATTACCAGCAGAGCATCCTCCAGCTACTGCTAGAGTAGCACTTGCCAACAAAATTCCGCAGCGAAGCTCAATCATGACTGTATTTGCGATCTTTCGCCCGTGGGTACTGGAATGCAGTGATGACTTGGGAAAATATTAAGGAAACGCGTCGCTATAGAACTTTCATGTACACATGAACAACCTCCTTTTATACTTGTTTCTAGCATTGCGTATGCTGAACGGGCGAAATTACACGGTCTGAGGTGTATAGACGTGTTTCTCGAGTATGGCCACAAGTGGATATAATCACCCTCTCGGTCTATGCCGAAATGGGACATGACTGTGGTTGTAGCAATATGTGGACGTCATTTTGTAAACTTCCACATGGTGTTTCGTCCGACTGCGCATTGTACAGCGGATTTAAGGAGTTAATTATTATCCTTGACATCGTCTGGTATTTTTTCAACTTGATATGCTACTTGTTCCAATGTACGATCGATTGAATGCGGAGTTCCAGTTCAACACAAATTTTGCATCAGTATTGGCCTCTTAATTTATGGATTCAAGTGCGGCGGACATCACAACACCAGCTACGCGGTAAATGAGCGAGAAATGCTGAAGCTTTCATAACAAGTCCAAAAGTTTCCTAGACTAGACTACTCCATACATGTGATGACAAGTCTCGCAGCCCAGAGTCCACACTACAGCATACCCGAGCTTAGAAACTTACAGGACATGGAAGATACTGTGGCATCTATGTCAACACATTCCAGAACTTCCACACAGGCAAAAAGACCTAACTTTCGTAGCCTAATCCTCCCGATGCTATTTCCTACGCAGAAGTAAAATAGTACCGAAGTATGTGTAACGCATTTTTCGCTTGTCTTTGGGATTCTTGGTTTCCGAGAGAGCGGGTATAATATGTGGCTCATCGAACTGTGCTTGAACACCACCGTGAAGAAAGCCGAGATGCTCGACGGTTGTCTTGAATACTGCTTCAATGCCATATATTGTCTAAATGATGGGTCTGTTCAGTTTTCGCTAGTTCTCCTGCAAACCCTGCATCTGCCACGCAATTATAATTTCTGAACAACCCACACGTCTTTGCATTTCCACCTGCGGGTCACTATCCCACATGTCATCCATACCGCCGACCTGTTTTCGCTCTCAGAGAAATTACATCCATTGGACGCCTTACGAAGAGCTTGCTTACGCCCGAATCGAATGTAGCTCTGTGTGGGTCATAGGCCCGACTCTCCACCGCCAAGCGCACTTACCTAAGAGCTAGAGTTAAACTATATCTAGGTGGAGCGGCAGGAGTGGAACGGTATTTTCTAGTGTGTCCGGACCGGGGAGAGCGAGAATTGAGCTTGAGCTTGAGCTTGAGCTGGAACTCGAGTTGGAGCTATCTTACTACAATTACACAAAAGGGTATCTGATTTCGTTGTGGTGGTTGGGTTGGTCATAGGTTTTCTTTGTACTTTGGTCTTCCTGTGTGCGCTAATATCTAGATGTCTCGGATGACTGGCCCGAAGAAGAGTTTTGTTTGCACTTTGTGTGGAGATTTGAGGATCGGTTGTCGGGGTGGCTGTGCAGTCGTATCTTCTTACCATGGTGTCTCTCTTTTGATTGCGAGTGTTTGTTAGCGGTCTCTTGGTGACCTCGAGATGTTAGGGACACGCACTCACCGGTGCCCATTGACCACGGCAAGGTTTATGCCTTTAGCATATGGACCACACCAGTTTCTCCCGCGTGCTGGAGAGTGAAGTGGAGATGGGCGGAAAGGTAGCATGCACGCATGCAGGGGTAGAGCTGGGAAAAGGGTATCGCCTGATCCGCAATCGCCCCTGGGCGCACGGAGACGTTGAGGCTCATGCCGTAGTACCGACCGGCTCTTCCGGAGCCCAGACAAGGCGTTGAACCTCATGTGAATTCCAGGTACAGTGCTGTTGGTCTATCTCAATAGAGATATAGCTACTGTACATACCTATGGTGCTGAGCAAGAGCTGTCTAGGGCAACACTGCTGTGTGAAAGCGATGTAGCCACAACGCAAAATGCTTTCATGAAGTGTGCTCGTGGGGCTTTCCTTCGTATCGCCTTTAGCGCATAGGACACAGGATCGGCGGATCAGATAATACATTGTATTACCCTCTCGTGCAACTGTGGAGTTGAGCGATTAGCCCACGCAAGGAGAGGAAGTTGACAACAGCATCTATCCATAGCCACGCTTAAAGGAACAATTAGCTAGAAGCTTCTTGACCGTAGATAGAAACCTTCGAAATGCGGAATGGACAGTCCCCTCTTGGTACCTGAGTCTGAGTGTAGCCATTTTGGCCCCTCTGAAAATTCATTCGCTTGCGCACGTACAAGTACGTATGCCGCCAATGCACATGGGACCCACACATACATACATCAATGTACCTACTTACGGCTACTCTCTGGGCTGGCTCCAGTCTTTAACCCTGCAATCCCAGCCGTTTGTTCCAATCAAAATGCGTCGCTAGCCACCAGGCTACAAGACAAGATGGAGGATGGCGAAAAGAAAGAAGCGCCGTCTACCTACTAGTCAGCCTTGCAACCTCGCAGCCATCTACCATATCCGCATGGAGCGCCGAAAGGATGGAGCCATGGAGCGAGCCAAGTCGATGGGAGCCGAGTCTACGACCTTGGCTTTACGGGTTGTGGTCATAGCTGTAGTTCCCAATAAATGCTCATAAGGCGCATCGTACCTATTCGCTCGCGGGATTTCTCCAGTACGACCCTCAACCTGGTGCTCTTTGGTGTAGAGACACATTCGTTCAAGATGTTGGGTGTACGTTTCGGCGCAGTGTTAGCACTAGCTTTGGTTTGCGCAGCACAAAGTAAGGCGACTTCTTCCTACTTCTGGGTTTGCCACATTTCTTTGGGCAAATGCTGATCTGTGTTTGCAGATTCAACTTCGGCTTCGACTTCATTGTCCGCCTCGGCTTCAAGTTCATTATCAACCGAATCGACGACGCTCACGGCCGCCGCCCGCCTCCCTACAGACACCACAGTCACGAGTACTCTTAACCAAACAGTAACGGTAACTTGTAAGACTCCCGCCTGCCCGAGACTATAGATATATAGTACATCTAACATGTACAAGTGGTCAGGAATGGCTCCATTGAACATTGCATGATCCTGAGCGATGAATGGTCATCTTCATCCAGCGCCTACGAGGGAACCACGTCATGGGTGAACTACACAACCAGCAGCTGGATGTCTACCAGCACGGTCTACAGCAACAGTTCCTGGGAGTGCACAATGACGTGCGCGAATCTCAACGCCGCCCAAACGAGCCTGTGTTACGCAGGGCCTAGGACTTGGAACATCTCCACGGTAGAACAGATGACTACAACCACCATCACCAGGACATTTATCGACGACTACCCTGTGCCAACGCCCAACTGCACGATTGGAGCCTCGGTTTGCATGAGCTTGTCCGATGCCTGGAGCGCGACGTCATCCTCGATCGCCTGGAATAGTGCTTCTTCTAAACCCCCAATTCCGGACAGACCATTGTGTAAAGACTGCAGCTCTACGGCATGTACTTTCCAGCACGTCGGCGTCAATTTGTACTTCTGGCCTGTGACGACTTCTGTCAGTCGGGACTATTGCACTGCATGGCCTGAAACCGAGTTTGTGCCTAGCTCCATCTGGGTGCCGGATGTTAACCACAGTAAGTCATGACTGAAGTATTCCGGGCCCAAATAAGTATTTCTCAAATATTAACACCAGCCTACAGGCTATGTCCCAACTACAACCGGTCCGTACACTGTCATCGACGGCATCACCATGTACCAAGGCAATGTCTACCTATCTATCCACGAGCCCATCGTAAGAGACAACTGTGGAAGTGAAGTTCCACGCGCAAGCCCCGGCCCTAATATCGTCACTATTGCCTCGTCCGACTTGTACAGTATTCGCGGATACCCGAATAATCTGTACCCGTACTCGGTCAGTTATGCGGATTTCAACGAGCCCGTACCGTACAGGTAAGCCACACACCACCCAAAGACCATTGTAGGTCTATTGCTAATATGTTGTTGCAAGTGCGTGGATGGGACAGAGCTACTGTATGAGAAACAAGGTAGCATGCACGGTAGTCTGGCCCGGAGAATACTCACCGCACATGATTATGCCGCCGCAGATCCGGACGCTGGATTCCAACTGGGCGAACTGCGACTACGAAGAGTATGCATTGTTCGACCCGCCCATTGCGCTGAAGAGTGTGGGAGACATGTTCTCGTCTGCAACTCCAACACCACCTTCGACTCCGGACCCAGTTACTACGCCTCCTACTCCGGGTCAGTCTGGAAATGATCCTGGGCCTACGGTTACGGCGCCTCCTGTTAGTGATCCGCCGGTTGACCTTCCGGCAAGTAACCCTCCAGTTGATCCCCCAGCGAGCAACTCTCCGGTCGATCCTCCAGCAAGCAATCCACCAGCGAGCAACCCTCCAGTCAATCCTCCAGCAAGCAACCCTCCAGCTGATCCCCCAGCGAGCAATCCACCAGTGAACCCACCAGCAAGCAACCCATCAAATCCTCCAGCTGACCCTCCAGCGAGCAATCCACCCGTCAACGACCCTCCAGCAAGCAATCCACCCACCAACGATCCTCCCGCAACCAACAACCCCCCAGCAAACAACGACCCAGCAACCAACTCACCTGGCCCTACACCAGGCCAAAACTCCCCGCAGAACCCAAACCCCAACCCCACGAACCCACCTACCAACCCTCAACCCCCAGTAGTCACAATCGGCGACTCAACCCTCACTCTTGACCCAACAGGTGGCGGCATAGTCCTCAACCCCAGCTCAACCCTCACCCCCGGCGCACCACCCGTCACCGTCGGCGACCAAACACTCAGCGTCGGCTCATCCGGCATCGTCGTGATCGGTCTATCCGGGACCTCTACCGTCCCTGTTCCTATTCCCACTAACGAAAACGCACCCACAACCCAACAAGTCACCGTCGGCGACGAAACCCTCACGCTGATTAATAGCGATCTTGTCGTTGGGCCAGGGACTACGATCGCGCCTGGGGATCCTGCGGTCACGATTGATGGGACGACGATCAGCGTCGGCACATCTGGTATTGTAGTTTCGAGTGAAGGCGGTGCGACCACGATTGTACCTACAGGTACAGCTACGCCTACGAATTCCGCGCCTACGGAGGAGTTCACTGGTGGTGCGGCGGCGCAGAATATGCGTGTTTCGAGCTTGCAATTGGCTGGAGTATTAGGTGCGGTGGTTATGCTGTTTTGATTTGATGGTAATGAAGTCATTTGATATGGGTAATGTGTAGTTTTTATGTGATAACTAAATGAAAGGATTATTTGATTGAGATGTGGAAATATTTTACTGTGAAAAATAAAGAAATGTTTATTTTTATGAATTGCGATTGTTTTTGCGCGTGATGGTTTGGATTCGTGGTTTTAGTGCGTTTGGGGTTTTCTAGTATGGAAACCCCTTCTCAAAGACTGACAATACGGACGAAAACATGCAGAAGATAGCAATAGGGATAAGGGAATACTATTAACCTGCCCTATTTCAGCCTTGCACACTCAAAAGAAGAGACATCCAAATTCCAATTACAAATAATACGCAGGCCATGTCTACTAAAAGTCGTCTCATTCGATCGACATGCATAAGATCCTGCGCTCGAATCTTTCGTCCGCCGCCCACGGCGGACCTTTACTCAGCGCTAACCACACACAGAATTTAATATAGTAGGACGCCGTATGTCACTCATGGGATTCATAGACTTGATTTCCGCCGGCTGAGTAGGTTCTTTCCGTTGTTCACTCCTGAATCGAAGCTTGAGGTGCTCGATGGATGCTGCGAATCATTCGTCCGCCGTGGGCTCCGTGTCTCCACCAGCCTCATCCCATGGCGAACAGAGTGCGGCTAAGAGAAGGAAGCTTCGGAAAGGCACGCATAGTTGCTGGTAAGTTTCATGCAAATGCGTAATTAGATGGTTGAGACGCAAAGCTTACGATTCGAATGATTGTAGGGATTGCAAGAGACGCAAGATTAGATGTATCTTTGCCTCTCCAAAGGACAAAGCCTGTGTCAACTGCCATCGGCGCGGTGCACCGTGTATTGGTCAGGACTTGCCAGAAGTGTCCTCGCCCGCAGTGAATAGCCACCGGAACATCGACAGCAAGATTGTGAGAGTAGAAAGTCTTTTGAACGATCTAGCCAACAAACTCAGCGGCGAGTCATCGAACACGGAAAAGCAGAATGAAGCTGCTCAGCAACCCAGTCCAACGAATAAACCCAGCCCCAATCATCACCACTCGAAACCAGATGAACCAGACTTGACGACAGTAAACTCAACAACTCGCACCCTCCGCCATAACCACGCATCTATTTCCGAGCTACTAATCGCCGCATTGCCATGTCATCAAGACACCGAGATTCTCCTCCGAGAAAGCCAACGCTCAGCCCTATACGCGCACATGCTGAACAACGAGCAACAAGGCCTCATGACCAAAGAAATGTACTGCAGCAAAACCACCTCTACACCCCCGATGCCAACATCTAAAACGCACCCCGTGCTTCTAGCACGCCAAATGCTATTCTGGTGCATCGTCTTGCAATACCCAAAAATCGACCGCAAGCACTCGTTCCGCGAACCTCCACGCATAATCATGAAGCGCATGATAACAGCAGTAGCAGACCTAGTAACCACAAACGACGACCTGCACGGCAGTCTCGAAAGCCTTGAATGCATAATGCTAGAAGGGATGTACCACACGTATCTCGGGAACCTGCGCCGCGCATGGCTGGTCTACCGGCGGGCGATGCTCCTCGCGGAATTAATGGGCGTACATCGATATCCAGCGCAAGTGTTGAAGTCGCTGGATTCAAAAATAACGTTTCATCCGTTGTCGATGTGGTATCGTATTGTGTATATGGATCGGTATTTATGTTTACTTCTGGGTTTACCACAAGGTACGACAGATAAAAGCATGAGCTTCATCGCCAATATACAAAAAGACCCCTGCGACATCCGCAGATTCGAACGAGCATTATCCTCCATCGCCGCGCGGATCCTCGAACGTAATCACAGTACGTCTACGCTTTCCTTTACGCACGACCGCGCCATCGACACCGAACTGCTCGACGTGTCGCGCAGCATGCCCGAGGAATTCTGGCATATACCGCGCTTCGAAGGCGTGACTCCGGGGTCGTTTGAAGATGCGCGGACCGTGGAGCCGTTTATTGCGCAGGTGTATTATTTTCAGTTATTGAATCAATTACACTGGCCGTACATGCTTCGCACAATCCACAAGATCCGCAAACAGGACGAGAGCGTAAACGGAAACGGAAACGCAAGCGTAAACAGACACGAAGACTACTCAACCATCGCCTGCGCAAACGCAAGTCGCGAGATACTTAGCCGCTTCGTAGCATATCGCAGCTTCAATCACTTCGCATTATGTTTCCGGCCAGTAGACTTAGCAGCATTAACAGCAGCACTAACGTTGATTCTTACACATTTGGATGTCCATTTGTCGCGGGGTGAGGATCCGCCCACGGTGTCGAGATGCATACTAGCGCATCAGCGGATGAGCGATCGCACGCTGTTGAACCAGGTGGTAAGGAAGCTGTGTATGGTTAGTGAGTTCAATGAAGATTCGATGAATCTCGAGGGCGCTCAGTTATTGGAGTCGCTGCTTAGGGTTGAAGCGGAGGCGGCAAGGGGGGAGGATTATCAGTGGACGAGTACGAGTCGGGGAGACGGTGTTGAGCCGCAGGATGAGAACGGGGATGAAGACGAAGATGGAGATATTGCGATACGGATACCCATCCCGTGCCTGGGCTCCATCTGCATATCGAGAAAAGGATGTATTTCCAAACAGGCTCCAAGCCACGCCTCAAAGAATCCTCATCCTCATGCTAATGACACCGACATCTACCCTGGAATCCCCCAAGCTCCAACGAGCCTCGAAAACATCGCCGCATACGACATGTTAACTCCTATAACACACGATGGATCGATGGACTCTTCTCGAACTCTAGACGGGTTAACGCCCGAGACGACGATATCGATGGGTGTGGATGCTTCGCTCAATGGGGTTTTTCTGGATGATGGGCCGGCGATTTCTGCGGGCATGAATGAGTGGACCTTTCAGGGTGTGGATATGGCGTTTTTTGATAGCTTGATTATGAGTGTGCCGGGGACGGGAGGTGTGGAGGGGGGAGGGGAAGGGATATGAGGGTGATTTGTAGGAATGAGGTATTGTGGAAGTATCGTAGTTGGTAATCAGATGTGCAAGGTTTTGTGATTGGGTTGATGATTTACGCCTAGATGACGATATTCAAAAATCATGAGAATGTGAAGTTCGATATTGATATTATATCTGGGTGATTGTGCGTTCCGTGAAAGAGAGGCCAGGGGAAGTAGAGATGTTCTGGAAAATGATATAGGTAACGTCCGCCGCGCGGCGGAAGCATCAAGGCTCAACCACCACGGAGCTAAGTTCAAGAAGCCGTGTTCTACGAGTAAATGCGACGATCGGCTTAGAAATCACTGTACCCTTGTGCATGGGATTCAAGCATAGTGAAGTGCAAGGCGTCCAGTCTCCTGTGGTATTTATTGTTGCTGGCAGCCCCATGGCCATTTTATCCCTAGTTGAGCATTCTCGTTTTTTTGTTGCCGTGCGTCGAGCTGCGATTTCTTGTGGAATCCTTTCAGCTTCCTCGAAGATTCTTTGGAACTGAAAGTACTCTTGCATTTTCAATTATCCACTGAAGAGGCGCTAGTTTGATGGCAATGGCTTCGCAACAATCTGTACCGGACGGTACTCGACCTACGACTGTGGATGACTCCCGCAAGACGTCCAATGACGAAAAGCCACCAATATCAACAGCAATGGAGGACGATACGACTCGAAGCAACAGTCTAGAAAAAACAAAAGAACATCCTCCAGTCGAGGCTCCGCCCAATTATCCTCAAGGCATTCAGCTTGCCCTCATCATGCTGTCTGTCTTGATAAGCCTTTTCCTGGGCGCATTGGACCAGGTTTGTTGCCCAAAGCCCACTATTCAATCACGAGAAAAATTAATCAGTTGTTTCTAGACCATAGTAGCCACCGCGATCCCTCGAATCACAGACGAATTCCATGGCCTAGATAAGGTTTCTTGGTACGGGTCTGCATACTTTATGACGTTTGCCGGGTTTCTGCCTGCCTGGGGAAAAGCACTGCGCTATTTCCCGCTCAAAATTACATACCTCGTAGCGCTCTTTGTATTCGAGCTCGGAAGCCTGATATGCGGAGTTGCGCCCAACGCCGACGTATTAATAGTCGGGAGAGCCATTGCTGGCATCGGCTGTGGTGGTTTGGGAACTGGTGCTTTCTTGACGATAGCGCTGGCCGCTGAGCCGCGACGACGCCCAATTCTCATGAGCATTGTCATTACGACATATGGGATTGCTGCTGTTTGCGGTCCCTTGATTGGCGGTGCGTTTACCGACCATGTAAGCTGGCGCTGGTGCTTCTATATCAATCTCCCCGTCGGAGCCGTCTGCGCAATCGCCACTGTGTTATCTTTCAACGTCCCGACAAAACCACTCCCAGCGAGCTTCAAAGAGAAGCTTCTTCAATTGGATATCGGCGGCGCTGTGATCCTAATGGGCGGCATCATCGCATTCACACTATCCCTACAATACGCCGGCCAAACCAAGCCATGGCAAAGCAGCACCGTAATCGGCCTCCTAACCGGCGCCATCCTGCTCTTCATCATATTCGCAATCTGGGAATTCCAACAAGACGAGCGCGCCATGATAGTCCCTCGCATACTTCGAAAACGACGCGTGCTAGTGGCAAGTCTGTTCCAGATCTTCTTCGCAGCAACGTACTTCATCTCGCTGTACTATCTACCGATATACTTCCAGAGTATTCTAGACGTCAGTCCGACTGGGTCCGGTGTTCGCAATCTCCCGCTCGTTTTGTCGATTTGTATAGCGAGCCTTACTAGTGGGATAGTGTTGTCGAAATTCGGACTTGTCATGCCGCTCATGGCTGGCGCGTCGGGCATCGCAACATTAGCTTGTGGGCTGTTCTACACGTTGAACGAAGGGACTTCGACTGGGAAGTGGATTGGATATCAGATACTAGGCGGTATGTCGTGGGGAGCAGCGTGGCAGTGTTCTTTGAACATGGCGCAGGCTGGGCAAGAACCTAATGACTTAGCACTGGCCAGCTCCATCATCCTCCGTATGTCTTTTCCCCGGATTCAAAACGTTTGCGGATGATATGGATTTTACTAACTGCATATTAAAGTCTTCCAAACAATGAGCGGCGCTATCGGTCTTCCTATCGTACAATGCATGTTCAATAACAAGCTCATAGAAACACTTGGCTCGACCGCGCCTGGCGTTGATACAAGCTTGGTTCTCGCTACCGGTGCCACGGAGATCAGACATGCTTTTAACGCAGAGCAAGCTTCTGGTATTGTGACGGCGTATCTTTCTGGTCTTCGGGTCGTGTGGGCGGCTACTATTGCGTTTGGAGGTTGTGCGTTTGTTTTTAGTTTGATGGGTGAGCGGAAGAGGCTCTTTCGGGATGAAGGCTCGAACAAGAGCGGTGATTCTGCGGTGGATGGTGGTGAGAGTAGTGGTGGTGAAGTTGATGGGAAGGTTTGAGTTACGGAGAAAATAGAATAGAGATTACATGTAGTGGGGTATGGTTTTGATGTCTTGCTATAGAGAGAAGGATTACTTCGTGGATGCTTGAAGTGGTTTTGGTAGATTCTTTGTGTTTGGTAGGATGGGCTGCAGTGTCTTGAGAAGAGATGAGATGAGGCCAAATAATACATGGAGACGACGTAGATTTACCTAAAGCACCGGTATCGAACAATGGATTTCAACCAAAGGCCTAATAATCAAATGTTGCAGACAAACTAAACCGGCTGCTGAAAAAGCCATCTAATAACATTTTCCACGCTTTCAAAAGCCGCTACTTAAACTCCCCATGGCCGCCAATACATGCACACCAGCTTTCCATCCCCTACGCTAAGTTCACACTTCCATACCGGTTCCGCAAGCTCCCAAGTCGAACCCTCCACCGGCCCACACAACTGCACCCTCCTCTTCACTTCCGGCGCCCCCTCCAAACTTTCCACCAGCATGACCCAAAGAAGAGTATACGACCCCAAACTCTCACTATCACTCGGCGGGTAAAAACTCGTACTAATATATACAAGCTCCTGCTCTCGTCCCTTACCTTGCCACTCCGGATCCAGCTGGAAATGACCGAGCGGGTTTTTCGTCGTTGGAGAACGATAGGTATAATAGTTCTTGGGCTCGTCTGGATTCGAGTAGTGCGAGAATTCTCCGTATTCGGGGTCCGGTTCGGCGTCTATGAAGACGGTAGCGCAGCTGGTGTAGAAGCGGATGATGTGACTGAGTGGCGGCATTGTATTAGCATCATGCTTGAAAGCTGGCATGTCATGATGGATGTAGTCTTCTTCACCGGGGTGACCTGGGATTCGCCAGCCATATCGTGATGGTTTGAAATTTGCGAATTGTGGTTTCCAGGCGCCTGCTTTCTCCGTTGTCGAGGGATTACTGAGGGATCCTAACTCTTCTGCTGTCCAGAAACTACCATACGGATCCCATGCTTGCTGCTCGACTGTCACTTCTTGTCTTGGCTGAGCCTCGTGCTTGGGTCGCCCGACACTGGGGCCTGTCGCTCCCCAGACGTGCCTGTATGCACGCAACATCGGTGTGAGTTCACATGCCCCAGTTTCTTCATTCAGCTTGTGGAAATGCCAATCTATATTCCAGATATCGCTTGGATGCGTTTCCATATTGCCAAAGTGGATGGGCGAGCCTTTATTGGCCCTCCAGCCAGCCCAACTCCAGCTCGGAAATCCTGGTCGCCGGTTTTCCACTTTGGATAGAGACTGCGTGAATGAAATACAGCGCGTGAATGAGTACTCTGGGATTCCCCAATGGGGCGGCCCGTATTCTGACTCCATAGATGCAAGGATGCCACTGAAAGCTCGAATGGAGTCACTCTCGAATGACAGTTGCCGCCGAGTGTACACTTCGATGAGAGAACAGAAATTCCGGCTAAACATTTTGCGATGGGCTTCATAGGCTGTATGTTCGGGTCCACGTACGCTTTTTGCGCTAGCGCTTTGCCGCTCCGCAATGGAAACTACACCGTAATTCTCCTCTTTTGGTTCCATGATAGTATCTTCGAACCAAGTTGTTGAAGCGCAATGGTAGTAAGCCTGAGATGGACTGAAGACCAGAAGGCGTCTTGAGAAGACTTTTTCTTGAAGACACCATGCCCTACTCTCCCAGCATGAATCTCCCAACGCTTTGCCAAATGTCCGCTTGGCGCTGATGTAGGTCGTATTGCCATATTTGAATGTAGCTTGTTGTGGACCCCGAGGCGCACTTATACCTGGGATGCCACTGTCGGCATTATCGGCGTCGCTGACAATGGTCAACGTTGCAGAGCTGTAAATTGCGTCCATGACATTCATGTGGTCTACCAGCTGCTCTTCATCATCTTGCAGCACACACACAGCATCCACCCATAGAAAAGCAAGGTTCAACTTCTCTGCGACGTAAATGGTGTCTTTGAAAGTTTTCGGTACTTCATCATTGTCATCGGAAAATGCTCCAGGTGTTGACAATTGCTCCAAGTTCGCGGTAGTAAGAAGAAGCCGCTTTGCTTGGCCCCATACGTAGCTCAGAGCAGCGTACTCGTCTTGGTCTTGGGCCAGAACAACGCATCGTTTCTTAACATCGATTAATCTGAAATGATCAATCTTTCGTCGTAGTGCTGGAATGCAGTGCCCGTTCTTTTGCTCTTCCCAGCTTTGCAAATGCACAGGCTTTTCTGATGTGACATGTTCTTTACAACAGGCTCGGAACCACTGCTGAATCAATTGCAGATTGGCTTTCTCGGTGACTATTCTTCCATAGAAGGTTTCTGAAGGCAGCTTATTGCCAGATGGCACGCTTTCGGACTGCGCCAAAGGGAGAATAAAGGTAACGTCGCTTGCCCAATGGGTACCACGATCGTCCTTCTTCTCCTTCCTTTTGTTATATAGCTTTATCATCGGTCTATGATAGCGATCATATTCCGAGTAATTATGCGAGCAGCCATTCCCGTATTCGAACTGACTATCAAATCTGTTGCGCTCGAAGGGTGTAGCAAGCGTCCCGCTGCTGTGCTTGGAGCCAACGAGCTGGGACTTCAGCACGATGAAATCTTCATCTTCGTACGCCATCCACGGGCTCGCGTTCAAAGATTCCAGGATGAAATTGCAGCATCGACAGTGTTTTGCACTCGTCTTCAGATCGCTGATGAACCAGACCCATTGCGTGGCACGCCATTTTTGCTCTCGGAGAAAGTAGTCTGCGTCTATTGTGTACCTGTAGCCAGAGTCGTAAACGTTGATCCAGCCATCGGCGTACGAGTATGGCTTCACTGGCTCGCACCATTTTTGGGGTATCTCGGTGCACTTTGCGCAATACGAGTGTGGTAGTTTCACAATCAGCGACTTTTCAGCCGGGTGCAGAGGTTGAGCGTCCCCGGGAAGATGATTAGAGCTGCTTTCCATTAGGTATGAATTGAGTTTACTTAAAGAAGGAGAAGACGTTTGAGAGTGTGGAGAGCTGCTGGGGAGGGAAGAGAGGTGGGGATATACGAGCCGCAACTAGCTCACCGGTGAAGGCTTAGAATGTCTAGATGTTATTGGTGGGGTACTATACCGGCAGCAATCGCTAAGAGCAGCGCCAAACGAGGCTTTGTTTCGGTAGGACAACTTACTTTGGGCATGAACTGCTCAATTAAAAGTCAAAACCCGTTCAAGAGGGGGTTTAATGCAACTGCAGCTATTGTTGTAGGTGGAGGCTTCGGCAACAGTTTTTTCTCTACCTATAGTATAGGCTTTCTTACAACAACCCTATCGTAGTACAAACCTAGTAGCCACGGAAGCTCACCAGCTATCAATTGATAGAAGCGACGAAACCCACAAGTACCCATGGACATTATAATGTCAATTCTAGATATGTACTACCTAGAACTGGTAATCGCTTAAACTCGAGATACTGACAGGAGTAGCCATGTTGCGTGAATTTAGACGCAACAGCAAGCATAGGGGGTGATGATAATTTTTCCATAAATATCGACACCGGAGGTAGGCTCCAAATTTTGAATACACTCTCTGGATGCGTGTTTTAAGTGGTAATAGCCTAATAGTACCATAGGTAGCAATATGCTTGGTAGTCGTTGTTTCGCCGTGAATAAAGGCTCCAAGCCAAGCAGGGAACAACGCTTGAGGCAATAACACAAGCATATTTGTTGATGCAAAGTGGACGAAATATTTAGAAATAGGTATATTGAATTATACAAATACAATCTTAGCAAAACTCTGTGTATTCGCAGAGTTACCATTGCTTGAAGTCAAAGTACCCGTTATCTTTTCCGGTACAGGTGGTTTTCCAGCTGGAAGTATCTGCATAAATTCTATGTAGAAGAGAAAAATGCTAAGCCAATAGATACCTAGGTTGCACAACACGCTAATAAAAAAGAAAAAGAAAATTTGCAACATAGCCGAAATCCTGCATGCCGGCGACCCACTTTGTCCGGGCCACCTACAAATTTTTCAATTCGCACAAGAGAAAGCTCCCATACTATTCCAATTTCTTTCTATATAGATTTTAAAATTTATAAGTCTTCCATCAATCAGCCAATAACTGATCGAGCAAGTCGAGCAATCAGCCTTTCAAGGTCCAATAAAGGGCCAGTCTGGCTGGCCTTGAACAACAACGCATCGGTGGTTTAGTGGTAAAATTAGCCGTTGCCATCGGCTAGCCCCGGGTTCGATTCCCGGCCGATGCAATTCTTTTTCTTTTTGCTTGTGAGCATGAGGTGGTGGGCGTTGTTGTGTGAGGCGGGCGAGGCGATGAATCACGTGACCAGTGCTTAACAACAGCGCCACAGCGGCCTCTTAATAGCTTTGACTGTGAAGAAATAAACAGTTAATACTTCATTTAAAGTTCTTTTTGGTTCTTTTATCGTATTTTGTTAATGGTGGGGGTATAGCGTCATTGAGATCGGCCTGTGTCCTCTTAACGAACCGAAAATTGATGCAGATACGGTACATGTATGGCAGAAACACTCGTTCTCTTATGCCTGTAGTTGCCATCTCTTATATTTCAGCTTGTGTCCTTTAGCTTCACAACAGAACACTATTTTTTTGCGGCGACCCAACACCTTTTTTCCCACTATCCCATCCCCAGTCTTCCTGCTCCATTCCAAGACGAATGACACCTACAGAAGCACGCCCAACATTCCAATCACATCTCCAACGGCCGACCTCATCGTATCAACATACGAACCTGAATTCTGCGCCTCCAAAAAAGAGCCTTTTACACCTTCCAACCGACGTACAAAGAATTCAACCGCTAATGAGGCCCCGGACACAATGTCCCATGCTATTGTGGTAGCATATCGAATATATGGTAGATTGCGACTTATTTGAAAATCTGTGGACGTTGGATATGCTTTCTGTCGCTAGTACTGGATTGGAAGTACTGAGTCTTCTATTTAGGGGTTGTTTAAGTGCTTGAAGGAGCAGTTTGTTGATTTGACTGTGGTTGTAAACAGTATATTATTCATGTACTAAGGACAATGGGCCAATTGCCTGGTTGAATAAGATCCCGAATCATAGTGGTACAATTGAAAAGGCTATCAATTTCCGAGTTGCTATATATTGTACCGCCTTTGCGGATGGTTGGTTAGTTTGAGGGCACTAGGGAGCGGAGGCATTGGATCATAACAAAGAAAGAATGCCTTGAGCGAGTAGAGGAGCTAGAGATAGAGTACAATGATTACCCACGACTCACAAATGAGGAGCGAGACGTAGTTGAGCAAGTGGATAACACAAATAACCCATGTCCTCGCCCAATTCAGCACAACCCGCAGCCCAAAAAACGCCACAACATCAAGCATTATTCCCGACGTACGGCAGCCTTCCAGAAACCTGACCACCGGCAATCAAGTACCGCGGTAACGGCACTTCGTCTTTTCGCCATCGAAGTGTTCGAGTTTAGTGTTCGTGCCCTGACACTTGCGAAAAGATAACGTAGATGACGTGCTTACCCATGAAATTCCCAACCTGCGAAAAAACCTCCGACACGCGGCCAATAGTGGTACATGACTGAGCCAATCCTGGTATCGGCATGGTCCACGCGTGATGGTCTGGTACTTGGTATAAGATCGGCGGTATGGCAGGTTCGGTACCTTGATTTTCAGAAAATCCTTCAGGAAACTTTTTTTGTGGTTCGTGGTTTCTATAATTTCAAGGCACGGAAGAGTTATCTGGCATTGAGGACTTATATTCTGCGTCATGGCTGAGCAAGCTGTATCACTCGAGTCTGGTAGTGAGAGGGAAGAGAAGCGCGATTATCCCAGTACGTATTCATCCTGCCCTATGTTGTGTTACGTTCTGAACACGGCTGACAACCCGATCAAAAGCAAAATGGTACCGCTCCACCTTTTACAACATGACCATCTTGGGTCTTTGCAATTTCGCCGCGCCAGGAATCTGGGGAGCTATGAATTCTCTTGGAGCCGGTGGAGCCGCCTCTCCACATCTCATCAACGCAGCGAATGCATTGACGTTTTGCTTGATGGTGGTGAGCTGCTACTTTTCAAGTGTAATAGTGCACTATATCGGCATTAAAGGAGCGTTGATCTTTGGAACGTATGTATTGTTTCTTCCATCATCAAGAAAAGCTTACTAAGTCACGGATAGAATTGGGTATGCGCCTTACGCCGCGGGTCTCTACACAAACAATCGATTCGGCAATGAGTGGCTTGTGCTCTTCGGCGCAGCGCTCTGTGGCATCTCGGCGGGCGTCTTCTGGATGGCTGAAGCTGCCATTGCTATAGCATATCCTGAGCCCTGGAATAAGGGAAAAGCTTTAGGATATTGGCTTACTTACCGCCTCTCTGGCCAAATCCTGGGCGGCGCAATTAACCTCGGATTGAACGCGGACCGCAACGAAGCAGGCAAAGTATCTTATACGGTGTTTCTAGTATTCATTGCCCTACAAGCTACGGGACCGTTTGTGGGCTTGCTCCTGAATCGACCGAATAAAGTGGAGAGAAAAGATGGCAAGAAAGTCGAATTGACCATTTTGCAAAACCCATGGTTTGAAATCAAGGAAACGACAAGGCTGTTCTTTACGAAGAGGTTTCTGCTCACTGTGCTCTGGATCGGACAGGCAGTGTTTGCGGAAGCAGTTTTCTTCACTTACTTAGCGTGTAAGTCTTCTTTTATCTATTCGCGTTCATGCAAGCTGAACAAGATTCGAAAGTATGGTTCTCTGTCCGCGCTCGCGCCCTAGGCTCCTTTGTCTCCGGACTTGTCGCCGTAATTTGCGGCAACCTGCTCGGCACCTACTTGGACCGCATCACCATCACGCTGAAAGCACGTGCTCGTAGCGCCTTCTGGACAATCGTGGTATTGCAGGGTGCATGGTGGATTTGGGCCACTGTACTCGTCACCCGGTTCCGCAACACACAACCCACATACGACTGGGCTAGCTCTGGATTCGGCCACTCATTTGGCGTCTTCGTTCTCCTTACCGCAGGGTTCCAAATGAACTACTTGTTCTTGTACTTCTTCATTACGAATCTCGCCAAGGATGAGCCTGAGATTATTCGCTATGCGGCGTTGCTAAGAGGAACGGAGAGCGCGTGGCAGGCTGTGAGCTATGGCCTGACTAGTTTGACGGTATTCGCAGAGGTTGGAGGCGTGTACTTCAATTTTGTGCTGTATGCGCTGGCTATTTTCCCTGCGTGGCAGGTTCTGAAGCACTTTGGTGCGGATAATGAGTCGATTGTGGAGCATCACTCGGATGGGGAGGGCGGTGTCCAGTCGGGCAGTGCGGACATTGGAAAGGACATTTCCAGTTGAGCTGGAATACTGTATGGAAAGAGCGGAGCTATTCAGCTTTGAGCCCCATTTGTGGCTGAGAAGTGATATATAAACGTATGTTGGCAAGTCTACTCTGGTAACTTCAACTGTCGACAATATACAAATTCTAATACAAATCATCGTTTGCAATGAGTACTTTCATTTGGGCCACTCAATATCCACTCACCACGCAATCCAAAATTTTTCTCAATTCCTATCAGGCCATTGAGAACAACATCTGATTATGAACTCGTCTCAAGCACGTCATTGCCCGAAAGTTCGTTGGGGTATCCCGAAAACCCACCCAGAACCACCGAGCAACAACCCAAAAAGCACTAAACAGCATTATAACCTCGGAATCCCTTATCAACAACTCGAACCTCCCCACCGAAATAAAGCCTAGATCCGCACGAGGAAATACGCGCAACAACCCCTCAATTATAATGAGATATGCAATAGGCGAATTGCGAGCAACACCGCTGTAAGCACATCATCGCCACTAACACCATCCGCGAAGCACTAACAAGCGCGACATCGGCCATCACCAACCAATTCAAAACCCAGAAAGAGGCGGAGAGCAAAAGAGAGAAAGAAAAGACGACATTCCCAGGTTCTCAAACGACATCGAACGTTACCCGCCATGGCTGATACTAAGAAGAAGCTGATCCTTAACGCATTCGTGGAGATGTGTAAGTTTTCACGTGATATGGCGATGGGATAGAGACGCGCAGTATCAATTCCAACATGACTCTCTCCTAACGACTAAAAATCATAGGCAGCGGCCACCAATCTCCAGGCCTCTGGCGCCATCCAGACGACCACTCCCACGAGTTCAACAACGTCGAGCACTGGGTCGAACTAGCAAAACTACTCGAAGAGGCAAAATTCCACGGCATCTTCATCGCCGATGTATTAGGTAGGCAAGGATAAATATACCAAGAATCCGAAAAGAGAAATACAGGAACAGTATAATTGACTTATTGTTTGTAGGCGGCTACGATGTATACAATGGGAACCTCGACGCTGCGATCCGCAGCGGCGCACAATGGCCTGTCAATGAGCCACTGGCTGTTATCTCTGCCATGGCTGCTGCAACGAAGAGTATTGGATTTGGTGTGACGGTCTCAACGACGTATGAGCAGCCTTACCATCTAGCGAGACGATTGTCTACAGTAGATCATTTGTCGAAGGGAAGGTGAGCTTCTTTTGTGGCTGAAAGCGTTAGTGAGAGCGATATACTGACTTTCGACAGACTAGGGTGGAATGTATGTCTAGTTAATATTACGGGATGAAATATGAAGAGGTATTAACACGGGTAGATTGTAACGAGTTATCTCGACTCTGCGGCGCGGAACATGGGTTTCAAGGAGCAGCTTCAGGTATGTCTTTAGCACACACGTGTTCGTGTTCATTATATCTAGTAACTGACGATTCTCGCACAAGCATGACGAGCGCTACGCCCAAGCTGAAGAATTCGTAAAAGTCATTTACAAACTCCTCGAATCCTCCTGGCGTGACGATGCCGTCATATTGGACCGCGAAAAAGGCATCTACACCGCACCCTCACGCGTCCGCGAAATCAACCACAAAGGCAAATACTTCACTGTCCCGGGCCCCCACATCGTACAACCAAGCCCACAACGCACGCCGCTAATCCTCCAAGCCGGGACCTCAAAAGCAGGCAAGCTGTTCGCGGCTCAAAACGCAGAAGCAATCTTCGTATCCGCCCACGCACCAGAAGTATGCAAGAAGAGCATTGCAGAGATACGTGAAACAGCATCCTCGCAATTCGGTCGTGATGCCCGAAATATCAAAGTGCTCGCCCTCGTAACCACCATCCTCGGACGCACTGAGCAAGAAGCCCAAGCCAAGCTCGCCGACTACCGCAAATACGCCTCACTGGAAGGCGCTTTAGCGCTATTCTGCGGCTGGACGGGCATCGATCTAGGGAAGTACGGAGATGATGAAGAGCTGCGGCAGGTAGAGAGTAATGCTGTGCGATCGACAGTTGAGGGGTACGCAAGGTTTTCTCCGGGCACGTCGAAGTGGACGAAGCATACTGTTGCGGAGCATGTTAGTATTGGGGGGAATGGGCCGGTGTTTGTGGGGACGCCGGCGCAGGTTGCGGATGGGTTGCAGACGTGGGTTGATGAGGCGGATGTGGATGGGTTTAATTTGGTAAGATTTGTTTTTCCCTTTTTTTTCTTTTAAATCTTCCTCTCGTTCTTCTTTTTGTGGCGACTGGCCTGCTTGTACTGACGTTTTTCTCTTCTTGCTAGGCATACGCAGTCTTCCCGCAGTCATTCAAAGATGTCATCGAATTGCTGTTACCTGAACTGCGAGCGAGAGGATTGATATGGGACGATTACGCTGTTCCCGGTGGCACTTATCGAGAGAACTTCTACGAGAAGCCTGGTCAGAAGGGGCCGTTGGATGAGCATGTGGCGTCCAAATTCCGTTGGAAGGCTGGCGTTGAGGCCAAGGACCATGTCATACCAGAGTAACCCGCCTCATTATAGTATGCAAAGAATGAAGACATTGCAATTTGCTGGCCAGTCTCTAACGTCGAGCAAATGTCCAGAAATAAGTCTCAAGCTTCATCAGCTCTAATAAACACCTTTATTAGCTTCAAGGAAAATTATCGTAAGAAGAAGGTAGTAGGTTATACCTAGCTTGGTTAGCTTCTAGGCTTTAAAGTATAAAATTGTCTTTATAACCTGTAAGAGAAGTTTGATGGTTTCGACTAGGTTGGTATTATTTCCGGGCTTTTCTGTAGCATAAGAGCCACCTCAATACAGTATGCAAAGAATGAAGACTTTGAAGTATCATTAGCTAGCGCACTTCACCATTAACTTTACTCGTCTCTGAATTTCCACATATTCTTATTCGATGATATTAAAACTCATCCACCTAATACCCCCCAACACCCCCCTCGGTATCCAAAACCGCAACACTCAACTGCGGCATGCTAAACTCAAACGCGCCATTCTGCCCCGCCGTCACCTCCTCCTTGGTACTCTCCACAATATTCACACCCGTACGTGGGTCATTATACATATATGGGTCGCCCACCTTATTCGTCAGCACCGTAAGCTCCGCCTTGTCACCCGGCTTCACGCCCTGGAAATGTACGGACACGGCAACATCTTCGCTGTTAGTGGTGTTGTATACCGCGCCTTTCCATACGAGCGCGCCGTTGCGATTGTCGTCTTTGCCAGCGCCCCAGTAGACCGGGCCGTAGCTGGAGTTGGAACTAGTGGGTAGGGTATGGGTTATGGGGTGGTGCGCAAAGAGACTCCAGCAGTACCATGTTACGGCACGGGTCGTCTTCTTGGGGTCAGCGGTGTACTGAAGGAGGGTGATGGGCCATTGGAAACGATTCTCGTTCTTGAGCACCGGAGCGTAGAACGTTCCTGGGATGCGATCGGAGTTGCGCTCGTAGCCGATGAGCGAAATGGCTTCGCCAACAGCGCCAATCCACCAGGGGTATTTGTAGAGAGGACCGTTCCAACGAGGAGGAGTAGCGCCGTTGACGTGCGTTGCGGCGACTTCACCGACGATGTGTCCAATGTCGTTGTCGAAGCGGTCGAACTCCATAACGAGTTCATCGGGCTCGCGGTAGGGATGGTAGTCCCCAATGGCACCAGGAGTCTTGGTAAAGTCAATACCTTCCCGCAGATTGGGGCCAGTGGTCTCGCCCTCGGGAGCTGGGTCGCTTGATGCGCCGGAGGCAATGACTTGGATATCAGGGTAGACAGCCTTGATGGCGTCGAAGAACATCTCGAAGCGGTATTCTCGGTAGGAATTCCAGCCGCCAGGGTAGCCAGCAAGCCAGTCCTCGTTGCCAATCTCGACGTAGTTGAGCTCAAAGGGTTCAGGGTGACCAAGCTCTGCGCGGCGCGCTCCCCAGGTGGAATCCGCAGGGCCGCGTACGAACTCGATCTCGTTCAGAGCATCATCAATGAAAGGCTGCAGGTCTTCCTTGGAAGTGACGCCTCCATCAAGGGCAAGACCAGCCCAAACGCCGAGGACTGTAATTTGTTAGAATACTGTTTATTACACTACATCGTGTCGCAGGGAAATACTTACCGATTTGCAAGTCCATATCCTCTGCCCACTCAAGGTACTCCATGATACCAAGACCGTGAGTTTGCTGGTACCCCCATACGCCTGGGAAGCCAGGGCGATCCTTCAGAGGGCCAAGAGTATCTTTCCAGTCCCAATACGTGGCATTTGTATTTCCCTCAAGCATATTACCGCCAGGGAAGCGAAGAAAGTGCTAATGACCAGTCAGCCACATAATCGTTCCTGAAAACTAAGCAGCAACAAGAGACTCACAGGGTTCATCTCAGCCAAAGCCTCGGCAATATCAACGCGCAATCCATTTTTCCTGTCCTTGTACGTCGGCGGGAACAAGCTAATCAGATTGAAGTCGAGCGAACCGCCCTCTGCCTTCGAAGCATCAAACGTAACTGCAAACGTATTGTTGGAGTTTGGAGCATCCTTTGTTGGCACAATCTCAAACTTGTGCTCAACCCACTCATCGGCAACAGCCTCAGACTCGATTTCCACGGATCCAAAGACGTCATCGGTCAGGTTTGACTGAAGGGATGCTGTAAAAGAGCCCTCGTATTTGCCCTTGACCCAGAAAGATCCCGTGTATTTTTGCTGGCTGACTGCAATGCCCCAATATCCTTCGTTCTCGAAGCCAATCTTTCCGGAGGAGTTGCTGCTGCTGCTGGAGACTCGCATGGAAGCTGGCAAGGCCTCCGAGAGGGGGGTTTCGAGGTGCTGGATGCTGAGCTTGGCGCCATTGATGGGGAAGTAGTGTGCAGTGGAAACTGGGTATCTCCGGCTGTACTGGAAAGCTCGGTTGTGGATCAATTCGGCGTAGATACCGCCATCGCCAGAGTTATTGATGTCCTACGAGGAGCTCAACATCTTAGCCCACACATTGAAGGTTCACGTAAACAATACCTCATGGAGAAAACCGTAGCCGTACGGATGGCCAAATTTGCCAGTCACATTGCCTCCAGAAGATTGAACAATGATGTCAACAGCAACAGCTGAGGCGACACACGTAGCGGCGGCCAACGTTTGTACAATGCGCACCATCTTGACGTTTGAAGGAATCCTTGCCCACAGGGTCAAACCCCATCATGTACGTCAGGGCCGTGATATTTAAGTAAGAACTTTTTTTTCCCAGCCCATTTACCCAGTATCCTGGTAGTGTCTTCTTGGTGCCCAGGCACAATATCCACCCTCTCGTGCCTTCATTGACCCGTTCCCGGGTAACTAGTGTACCCCAAGAAACAATTGTCGCTGACCACAGCGGCGAAAGCTCCGTGTCCGAGGCCTCATTCTCATAGCTCTGCACATACGCCAAGGGACGCGTTTTGTGCACACATGACGATTGGAGGAACTTGGATATTGACAGGCGGAGAAATTGCAGCGAACGGTACCAGCGCCGGTACTTAGTGGATGTGCAGATCCATGTTTTCCAAAGCAACCCCTCTCACGTAGAGCAACTAAGAAATGTCAAGCCTTGGGGGAGGCTGCGGAAGTGGCGTTGCTCCGATGAAACTTAAATCCTCCTGCCCGTTGTGTGTTAAGGTGCGGAGAAATTGTGCCTGACCGTTAATCAAAGCGGAAGTTTAGCAGATCTGCCCCACATGCATGACGCCATGAATTGCTGTTCGACTCCCCACACATTTCCCCATGCGGAGAACCCTGGGTTGAAAATAATATTGTATTGAGAGCCTCGGCCCTTTAGCCGGAGGCGGTTGGGCTTCCTGTTGAAGGTTTTGTAAACCCGCTGAAAGTATACTGCAGGTACACCGCGCAACTTCGGGCGACGCGCCGACCTCAAATACGAGCCGAGCCGTGCTTCATGCTCGCTGACGGATGCCATTTCCCCCGAGGTCGCGTAATTCCACGGCGTGCGAGCTCGAGCTGTTTTCCTGAAGCTCCCGCCTTACAGCTTCCGCCTGATCTTCCCTATCCAGCCCAAGGACAGTAGCATCGGTGTCCTGACTCAAGTGATGCGCCCGAACGAAGAAATTCAAGAGGAACGAGATGCCAGCAATCGCGACACACTACCCAAAAGTCAGTGTACAAGTAGGAACAGAAAGCCCAAGCCATTCCTCGAGCGTTGACAAGATACGCACCATGATCCACACTCCGCGCAATGCCTTAGCGTATCCCTCTTTGACTACAACCTGGTCACCGGGTGCCAGAGATCCAACCAAATCAATATTCTGGGTAGCGTGATCGCCGTTGAAGGTACTGGCAATTTCCTGGCCGATCAAAGCACCCATCTTTGCACTTTCCACGTTCATCAGATTTTGGAATATGACTCCGCCAATCACAATGGCTGCGCCGGTAGCAATAGACCTGAGGAAGCCCATGGTTGCAATGATAGCGGCCGTATCCATTGCCTTTGATGCTGCCTGAGCTGCAAGAAGTGGCGGCTCCATGTTCATGCCAACCCCCATTCCTGCAATAATCTGGTATATGACCAACTTTGTCATACTCTGCTCCACTCCAAGGTTGATGAGAAGCCCTGAGCCAAGGGTAAGCAGAACTTGTGCACAATACATGACCTGCAGGTATATTCCCGTTCGTTGAATGAACACTCCGGTACACGCAGCCGCCAAAGAACTCGAAACGATGAGTGGAAGAAGATGTACCCCAGATACTAGCGCATTGGCACCAAGCACTGATTGGGAGTACAACGGTAGATAGTAGGACAGGCCGACTAGAACCGAGAAAGTACAGACGTATACGCCATACGCTGCAACAGTAGAAACACTCGAGAAGAGGCGTAGCGGAATCACCGGGTTTGCCGCCAGTTTCCACTCATTTGCGATAAAGACTCCAAGGGTTACAAAGCCAAAAATTATGAGACAGATAACAGTGGCAGATGACCATGGAAAGACAACGTCGCCAAATTGAAGCCCAAGCAGTACCATCAGAGTTGCACCTATTATGAGCAAACTGCCGGTCCAGTCAATTGCTTTCAACCCAGAAAGCACAGGAGTTCTCGGGGTAGGCACATTGAGAAACAACAAAAGTGCGACGAAGACAATGGTACCAATTGGCACTGTAGAATGAAGAAGACGTTAGCCTCGCAAAGGATCATGCCAACGAGAAAGGTCCGGTTGCTTCTTCGGTGATCTCACTTACAATTCATCCAAAAGCACCATCGCCAGTCCGCCTTGGTAGTAAAGACACCACCAATAACCGGCCCGATTCCACTTCCCACAGCCCAAATGACTGATGTAATAGCAAGATACAGGCCACGATCCCGCATAGAAAAAGTGTCGCAAATAATAGTATTGACCATTATACCCATACCACTCGCCCCGAGACCTTGCACCGCACGGCCCAGTATCAAAACATTTACGGTGGAAGATAGCGCACATATCAAGCTCCCAGCAAAGAAGAGGACGTGAGAAGCCAGCATGATGGGTTTACGGCCCCAGATGTCGGCGAAGGAGCCCCAGATCGGAGTGACGGCTGTACTTGCGAGGACAAAGGCGCCGCCCACCCAGACGTAGCCGTTCGAGGAGCGGAAAGACGCTGAAATGGCTGGAACAGCTGGAGTCACCATTGTGAGATCCAGTGACGAAAGCACGACTGATAGACAGAGTGGCATCATGACTAGAGTGATGACTTTGCCGGAAAGGGTACCAGTTTGCAGGCCCTGTTCTTGGTCCGGAGAGTTGGTTGTTCGGTTATCGACATCTTGGAGGATTTCATTGTTCGTAGATGGATTCAGGCTAACAGGCGGAGGAGGAAGTGCCGTGATGGTTATTGTTTCCGTACTCATTGTAAGGAGCCGATATACGCAGAGATTCAAGTTGTGATGTTGGACGCGTGTGTCACTCCGGTCAGATCCGATCAACCCGAGTCGTCGTGCGCGAAGCCGTTATCGGTCTCTCATCAAACAACGTTGACCGCAGGGTATAATTCACGAGACAATTTGTCCAATGCAGAACGACGTATCAAGAGAGTTCAGCCCAAGAGGGATTGGTCAAGTGTTTCTGAGGTTGAGTTTATAAAGTGAGGATGCCTGATTTTGTGACTAATCATCTTGGCAAATCCTTCCTTCCACAAAGAGTAGACTCGTACCACTGGAACGCTAAGCCCAAAGTGGCACTTCGTAGTGAATACAGCTGATCTCTCCTGTTGTAGAATATTGAGAAGTTAGCCTTTAGATCAAATAGCTACGACCAGATAGTTTCGTGAGCTCCAACTGACTCTGAACTAGTAAGAACAGAACTCTGGGATGCGCAGCCTTGCTAGCTCCTTCGCCTCAGGAATAGGTAGTCTTAAAAGCTTGCTAGGTAATTTTAGTGGCGTCGACTGCATGGGCGTATTTTCCTATCTTTCCATGATAGGAAAAAACCAATTTTCACGAAGTAACAAACTTTAAGCCAGAAGCATCGGTATTTTCTATCAATTAGAGAGATTCCAAAATAGCTTCTGCTCAGCCAGTAATAGACAAAGCTCTGTGTCTATCTCCACAATCCGCAGGGAAAAGAAACTTATTCCAAAAACCTCTGCTACGAATCCGACCAAAGGCTTCCCGACAGTGCATAATCTGCTCTTTATTTCCATCTGGGTCCGTACTCAGGGCATCATAAGCAGTTTTCAAAGGGAAAAGAGCAGAAGCAGGACCGTAGAGCTTCGTGTCATCCTGTAGCATGTATTTCATGCTTTTGCAAATCTTGACAGCAAGCGCAAGTGCTTCGGAATTGGTTTTCTCGTTGGGTTTGCCTGATTCTGGGACATGACTTGTGTCCCCCTCATACGAATATGAGCGCAATTTGTCCAGCTCGAGGAGGCAGATGGTCTGGAACGCCCAAGTATGAGTTTGTGCATTTGCGGCCAACAGACTTGGAAACCAGAAGTACTCTTCGTCCGGCGGACGATTCGAGGCCTTTGATTGCTGGAAAGCAGTAGGGTTGCCTACCGTATCTCTTCCGAAACGGCCTTTCCATTTTGACAAACGCGAAAGAACCTCCAATAGCGCAGCCTTCACTTCTTGAGCTCTTAAGATAGCTATGTGATGTGGAAAGGTTCCCAATGCATCCACTTCCTCCATGATAGATGGGAGGATGGCTACATCACTTGTGAGCATTTGCATAGCGGAAGGTGGAATGTGGCGGAATGGCGTTCTCAACCACTTCTCTTCAGCCAAAAATGTTGATCTACGTGCAATTAGAGCTTGAAACAACTAACAGCTTTTGTTAGATGTAAGTATTCAAAGACAGCGCTTATTACTACCCACCAGAACGGGCCTGCAGCCTACGAGAATGGAGTGAAGGGCGTTGTTTGAGCTGAATAGCTGAGGAGGGTATAAGCTGAGTAATGCACTAAGTCCTCTATAATGCGCATGAACACCCTCATCTGACGTTGGGAGCATGAGCTGATGGGTACAGAATATTAGCAGTGATCATTTTTCGCGAGCAATATGCACATACTTCAGCCATGGCCAAACACGCAATAGCAGCCGCAACATCTAATCTGAAGAAGTCTTTGGAGGAGAGCAAAGCCCTCTTGAGCTTTTGCAAGGCCGTGCCATAGGTTTCGAGGCATGCGAAGCTCTCGTTTCTTTCTTTGTAACTTCTGTCAAGTATGACTGTTCCAAAAGCTCTGATTGCTAAGGAAACCAAGTCTCCGGATATTGCTCGAGCTGCGAGGTGGGGAAGTATTCCTACCCAAGCACCACAAACTTGGGTTGCGCTCGATTCGAACGATGATTGGTTCTGCTGATCTCTAGGCACAAATGAGTTGAGGATGACAGACGTCAACTCATCAGACGTAGCTGAATCGATTGGTCTAAAGACAGGGCACTTTCGGAACTGTAGTCGACCCGGTTTGATGATGCCAGCGTTAGGGATGCGAGTCGCCAGACTAGTATTTGAAGGTACCTCGGCTGAGTGTGTAGTGGATGGAGCTTTTGTAGATGGCCTTGTGGGATTTCTTGCTGAGTACGAAACAAAGACCGTGCCCAGCTCATAGCCTCCGCATTTTCGATTAGTATGAGAACATTGAGAACAGATTGGGCGCTTTCCGTCACACTGTATGTAGAAGTCAGTCGGTGGAGCGGCCATGAAATCGAGCATGTATGCACATGGAAGGTTCCAGTGATTATGAATGCTTACGCCTATCTTGTGGGCCCTGCAGGTGTGGCACACATTACTCTTCTTGTGCTTCATTCTACAAAGGATGGGCCACGATGCAGTTGAGATGAAGAGGTGATGATTGGAAAAGGAAAAGAGGGTGAAGGCCTAAAAGGGTAAGTTATGCCGCCAAGAGATACCCAACCTAGTACAAAAGCGGTCAAAGGCGACAGAAGCGGGGTCTGATTCGCAAGTGCATTTCAAAGCATTTAGTCTTCTCCCATCATATTTATACTGAAATATCCTGACTATTTCCTACCGGCATTAAATCCTCTTCATCTCTTCACTCTCAATTCCAAGTTCAAAATCCATCGACCATCCGAAATGGCACCCTCTTCCTTCCGCGAACTCCTCGGCATTCCCCCGAGCACCGCCTCACCCTCCGACTCAGCCCTCATCATCATAGACGCTCAAAATGAATACGCATCTGGTAACCTCAAAGTCACTAACGCTGCAGAAAGCGGAAAAGCCATTGCCTCTCTCCTCGAGAAATACCGTAAAGCAAACGGCAAAATCATTCACGTGCTACACAAGACACCTGATGGTGCGCCCATTTTCACCCCTGGGACCGAGCTCGCAGAGGAGTTTAAGGAGTTGACAGCAAAGGTATGTTTTTTGAGATATTTTACTTCCACTGTGGATTCTTTTCCCTTACAGGCTACACATGCTTATCGTTCATACAGGACGGCGAAGAAACCATCTGGAAGCAGTTTCCCGGCTCCTTTGAACAAACATCTTTGAACGACACTCTCCAGTCCTGGGGCATCAAGAAGGTAGTGCTCACCGGCTACATGGCTCATGTCTGTGTATCGACCACTGCCCGGGAAGCTTTCCAGCGGGGCTATGACGTGATTCTTGCGGAAGACGCTATTGGTGATCGCGACATTCCCGGTGTAGCTGGTGCGGAGCTGACGAGGGTTGCTCTGGCTGAGTTGAGTGATGTTTTCGGCACTGTTGTGAAGAGCTCGGATATCAATTGAAAGAAGAAATTAGATATCAACTATCATACCTATGGGAGTCATGCATAAGAGCATAGAACCAGTTATCTGAGCGAAGATAATAGAACTACGTAAATTCAGCATTCGCAATGCAATATCGCTCTTCATAATGTCCTCTATATGAACATTGAAATAGAAAAACTACTTCTCGAGGGCCTGACTCTTTTAGTCATCATCAGCAGCATTTGCAAAGCCCCTGGGTATCATAACATCAACACGATGGTCTCAAAGACCGAATATGCGAAAACCCTTACCACGCAGCAAATGCGCTCTCCTTCTTCTTAAGCCACCACGCGGACTCCCAAACAGCCTTCACGATATTATCCTCCCCATCACACCCCCTCAAGCTCGCCCTCCCCTTATTGATCTGCATCCGCCGTAAATCCTCATATACCAGTACCAGAACATCCTTGAACTCATTCGAGGGCCTCGATGCCCAATTCAACCCACCAATCTTCGCAACACACCACTCAAACACAAGGTTCATCACCTCATGGCGGCGAGTGGGCCAATCATACGGCTTCTGGTTATGCGCAATGCCCTGCGAAAGCAAAATAGTGTATAAATGCAACATCGGTGCATACCGTGTGTTCTCGCCCTGCGACGCCTCAGACAGAAAGTCCCAATTCATTTTCTCCTCCGTAAGTCCAAGACAAGCATTCGCCCTCCAAAAGACCTTGGTAGTACGCGGAACAGTCGTCATCCACATAGGCAGCACCTGCGACGCATCCGACATCAAGAACGCGAGACGAAGAAGCGGAACCGCAATGCCATGCGCACGCTCCGGCCGGCCCAACGATTCCCACGACGCAGTGAGAAGATTCCGACAATCGAGAAACACATTTGGACGATTCGCAGTACTCGTGCCAGCACGATGTCGAGCCGCAGACCGCTCGCCCTGGAGCAATACCGCCGCATCGGTCAACCCGGGAACCACCACAGTCTCCAAAACCTCTGAAATTTTGAAACGTCCACTACCCTCCTTCCACAGCGTCTGAATCCCAACCCACATCTTCTGTACAAGGACGTTGATGAGCTCGGGTGGCATCTGGCACATTACGTTCCATATTCCAGAAACGCTGAATTCCTCGCGCAGACCGGATTTTGGCTTGTCGAAGACGGTATAGCGGCAAATGGGGCAGTTGCCGGTGCGGCTACCAGAGCTACGGAGCCATGTCGATATGCAGGCGTGACCAAAGATGTGAGTGCAAGGGAGAGCGACAGGATTGTGTGTGGATGAGAAGGGTTCGGTGCAAATGATGCAAGTGTCGACGGGGTGGACATGTTTAGTTATGAGAGCGTCCATTTGTGACATGAGAATTCGAGTTCCGGTTGAAGTGAGATACTGGATTCTCAAAAGGGAAAGATGAGTGGTTGTCGGCTGGGATGTTATCTGCCAACTCGAGTTCCAGTAAAAGTGAGGTATTGGGTACTCGGTAGGCAGAGAGGAGTGACTATGGATCTGGTTGTGGTGGTTATTGGTTGGGATGGTGGTTGTCAACTCGACAGAAAGCCACCAAGAAGGACATTTTTATGGTAGTATCGTGTTTGCTTAAATTTCGAATGTGCAGGCCGGTACATACGTGCAGTGCAGTGAAGTGAAGTCGCAGATCGAAGTTTGGTGAAAGTGACAGGCCTGGCCTACCAAAGGCAGGTGGACGTGAAAGCAAATAGAAAATCAGTTCAATGGGTAGGTCTTCACAATGTTAGTTCTGAAGATACTCGCTGTTCGCTGGCGGCTTCAAACGCTAGTGTTTGCTGGAGGGTCTAGTAGCACTGCACATCGCGTATTTCCTAGTATGGAATAGTCAAGGCAGCTTGTCTGCAATATGAACTTCTGTTCCATTACATGGCTGTATTCATTGTCCGATGGTAATATTGCTACATCTGGTATTTATCATAGTGCAAAAGAGTTGATAGGCAAAGAAAGCATTGTGACACAACGTGACCTTCGTTCACAATATACATTTGGAGGGCTTTACATGTTGTGAGCTATGCAATTTGGTAAATTAATGTTTGGGGTGCAAAAGGATGGAAGCACATGATGAGTCGTAGAACCCTTGCATGGACATATAGTTTATTGCGAGAGAGTCAACATTGACCAAGTATACACATCTTGAACAACCTCTTTATCGTATACTAATTTGTCATTCACATCGATGGTATTGGTCTTAAGACATAGACTTATGCTTTGTCATAGTATGAGAAAATCGGCCCCTTCCCCCTGATTACTCAATCTCTTCACTCCCGAGTTCATGCGCACGTGACCAACATGACGATAAGCTCTACATCTAGCTGTACTAAACGACCATGGTCGTACTTGGTAAGCATGAAAGGTGGATAACTTGTTGCGTGCGATAACCTACTTGTGAGAGACCTCTCCCCCATGAGGCTATACAAGATACCAAATATTGTTAAAACGTGGGCATGAATGATAGTATTCTTATGAAAGTGCCTTGGAATTTACAAGAGGCAAGGGATTCCAAGAACAAGTCCATGTTCTTGAAAATAATAAATGCAAGCTCACGGCAGGCTAGACATCTACCTACACACAAAATTTTTCCATCCATGTTGACTATGCGATATATGACGTTCACAAATCATCATCTACTATACAACCCATGACTTATATCCAAGTACACTGTCTTATAATTCGACGAATACTCTCTGAATCCAACTAAAACGCCATTTCCGGGCCGTCCCGAAACGTTGAGGCTCCATTCCGAGCATCTCCGAGATTTCCGAAAGAGCTCCGTCGCCACACTTTGATCGTTCGACCATGGTCGCGCTAGCATATTATGGCACATATGAGCAATAAAAATTGCTGCAAGCGGAGGAGTAAGAAATTTTCCAAAAGGGATAATCGTTCGGTGTTTACTCGGTCATTGTGAAGTGGTTGTTTGTGGTATATAGGGAGTTATTGACGCTGCGTGGATCTCATACAGCCATCCATCTATTCATTTCCCATTCCATCTCGTTGCTCCTATCAAAATTGACGAACTGGGATATATCAAGTTGACATTATCACTCGTCTAATAAAAACCCAAAAATAACGACTTCGATCCTAACTCAACACCAACAATGACGACCGTAACCTCGAAACCCTCGTCAACACGCACATCCTCGGACGCAACACTAGATCTCGCTCCTACACCCCCAAGAGCAAATTCAACAGCGCTCGGAACCAACTCGCTCAAAGCTGCGCTTAAGAAACCATTTCAGGGCTGGAGCAAGGACCTTCTCTGGGCGAGGGACGGCCTCGATGATGACTATAACTTTACTAGCGGATTGCGGAGAGGGCAGGAGAGGGAGTAAGACGGGATTCGAAGAACATAGTTCATGGAATAAAATCTTTGGATTGGATTGGTTGGCCGGCATCCATGAATTTGAAAGACTGAGTGGGAAAAGTGAAGACGCTGTTATATAGCGTAAGGGGGGGCTAGTCGGTGCAGTGGCGTTGTATATATTCATAAGCAAAGGCTACATTACGAAAATGTTCCCCTTGTTTTCATACTTCCCAAAACCAATAATGGAATCAACGACTGCATTGTTTTTTTGAACTGAACGACATCAAGTTTAAAGGACTTTAGATGCCCTACGTGCAACTTGTGTCAAGACGAAAAATTTCTCTTCTGATATCTTAAGTATTTATCATTCAACCATGCCTAATCCACCGAAATCAAAACAGCCTCACTAGCAGAAACCGTAACAATCCCATCTCTAACACCTTCCTTCCTGCACTTCCCAGTAATCTTCCCATCCTTCTCAATAATCTGCCCAGCAAACGATATACCGTCGCGTACCTCCGCACCCGCCGCTGTCAATCGCTGCACTGACAACTTACCTTTCTTAAGTAGCTGGGGTGGCAATACAAACCTCGCGCTTGGTCTTGAAGCCGCCGAACTAGCAGTAGAATTAAAAACCTCCATATTAACCAACACAACACTCTTCAACGACCCCCCACCGCGACGCCCGGCAGAATAGACCGCATATCCCGCCAGACTCGACCTATTTAGAACCGACACAACCCTTGAATCCCCATCCCCCAGCGCATTCGCAACGAACAAATTGCCGTAGTAAAGGGGCCTAGGACCAGGCTCCGTAGTCCCATTCCTGACGGCCTGCCACGCCGCATACCGATACCCGGTCCCCATATGCCAAAAGATCCTCGAAACGTTCAGCGAAGTAGCATACAACGCATAATCCACGCTCCACACCGCCGCGCCAAAAACATCAGACACGCCCGCGAGACCCTGACAAGCGATTGAATTCGTTTCGCCGATGACGTAGGGGAGTCCGTTGGCCACAGTGTACGCGGACGCGGAGGCATGATATTGCATATATTCCGCTAGGGCCGTGCGGTTCATTAGGTTGCCTGCGAGCGTGGGCTTCGCGGGTCTGCAGGCGGCGCCGAAGTATTGGTGTGTGCAGAATGTTTTGGCGTGCGCGGTTGATGTTATGCCTAGGTTGATGGCTGCGGGGGCGGTCCAAGAGAAGTCGTTGTTGAGGGTGCCGGGGGCGACGAAGGCGCCTGCTTGGAAGATTTTGGGGGATTTGTTGCGGGGGAGGATGCTGGTTGTTATGGCTGTTGTGCGGGAGAGCCATTCGCGGACGTATTGGGAGATGGACCAGGTGGTTTCGTTGCGGTCTACGGGGAAGACTTGGAGGTGTAAGTTCAAGTTTAGGTTCACAGATATACCATATAAAACTTTAGACGTTTCTTTGGAAAAGGATACGTACCATCAAATTCATTCCCAACCTCAAAAGCAAACAAATCCCCCCCAACACCATCATAAAACGCCCTCGCCTCCTTCACACTCCTCCTCTCCCCTTCGTCCCCACTATCAAACGTCAGTCCAACCGTATACTCCGTGCCTTTAGGAAACATCCGGAACGATTCCAAGAAACTCGGTCCCCACGTAACATTCGCAGGCTGGTCCGCACCGGGGACAGCGAAATTCTGAATAATGCTTTCTTTTTGATCAGGTGTCCAGATGGCGTGGTTGGCTGTTGTGCCGCCGACGCGGATTGGGGGTGGGGATTTTGAGATTGAGGCGAGGTTTTGGAGCATTTTATAGGAGAGTTTGTTGGGGGATCTGGAGGGTGTGAGAATGGGGTGTTGATTTTGATGATGGGTATTGGCGTTGATATTGATATTGGTGGGCGTTTTTTTTTCTTGGTTTGGGGAGAGAGGAGGGCGCACTTACGAAAGATTTCCGGCTATGTCTGCAAAAGAGGCCATTTCCATCGAATACCCTTGGAAGGAGCCGGAGAGAATTTGTGTGCCGGTCGGTGGTTGGTTGGGGATTTGGAGATGGTGGACGTTGCTGGCGGTGGATATTGTGATGCTGGCAGCTACCAGGACGCTGAGGAGTATTCGGTGTGCCATTGTGCTGCTACGCTGGAATTGATTAAAACCAGGTACTATAACTACAATTGATCTAAGCAATCGGTCTGAAATAGAATCTTCTAATATAGCTGTTCTTAAGGTGAAGAATGTCGGCTCCACATCGCTCAGGCATTCATCGGTGTTTGAATATCGGTCTTTCGGTCTTTGAATACCTATGGCAGATATTCGCAAAGCAAGTAATTCCGAGCAAAATCACCTAAAAGCTTCCCATATAGCCAGTATCTACAGCCAACATAGCTAAAATGCGACTCTAACCAAGGCACTAACCCCAGCCCCTTCGGGATGTGGAGGGCAAACCCCAGGTTCAGCCAATCATCCTTGGATATTGTTCCGGAGAGCAGGATGCGGGGAAATTGCGGGGTGATGCATGTATTTGGCGATAGGAGATAGCACGAGTGGTCTACGATGGGGGCAAGAGACGGCATTGTTGATGGTGGAAATACTATGAGGTCATGTTGCTGATGGTCTGATTTGTTCGATGTGCGGATCATAGGCACTGGGAACTAAGTGCACGGAGGACATGTTAAATTAGCTTTCTTCTACTCCGTACTGTCTTCATAGTGCGCTGGATTGAAAAAAAAAAAAATGAAAAAAAAAAGGGGGCAGTGCTTTGATTCCTATATGTTATATTCTGCTAGCAGCGGACTGTAGCTCCAAAAGTCGCTTAACGCAAACTCAGAGAGTAAAAGGCGGTCAGATTTGCTCGTATCCGCGTAGAAAGTATACCCAGCAAAATTTCAACTTTTCTTATTATTATTATTATTCTTCTTCTTCTTCTTCCTTATGTCGCTTTTTCATCTAGGTTTTTAGCCTCGTGGTCCTATGGGAGAGATCGACAGGCTCGTGTTTGTGGTTTGTGCGTTGTTCTGCAAGGAAGGCGGAAAGCGGAAAGCGCAATGGCCGTTTCGAGAACAACGCACCTTCTTCTTCTTACTCGTCCTCGGAGCGCAAACGTCACAACAACAAACTCCATTCAGACGTCGCAGAAAATGACCCATGCTCGACTTTCTTCCATCTTCCACTTGCCACTACCAACCTCCCACCACTTCCACTCCATCATTTCTCTGCTTCTCTCTCGAAAGCCGGCTCCGGCCCATGTAAGTACCTATTTCCGGCCCGGCGCAAGACGCAACAACACTCGCAATCCCTCCACAATCTCCACCACAACACGAGATTCGCCAATCTCTCACTGCCGGCTACCTACAGCGTCTCGTTGGTCAGCAGTCTGCCAGGCACAGCAATTGCAATAATGATCGTCATATTACCGAAGCCATTGCGGCAAAGCTTATGTCAATCTCAAATTTCTTTTTTGACCACTTGATTGGAAGGCGCTTAGCTCCATGCCGCTTTGACCCCTATCCACCATCCACCTTTCCGCTTCCTCTACCTTTTCCTTCGTTCTCATCATCATCCGGCTTCAGCACTCCGCTCGTCGAGTCACACGGTAATAATCCTCAACGGCCGGGTAGCCTCATCCGCTCTTTGCTTCTTTTTTGGGGGCACATGCGCGCAAGACGCGGAGCTGGACAAAAGCCCAAACTGGTTCGTGTGCTTCTCTTTCCCATCAACTATCAGCCCAAATGCATGATCACAACATCAGTTGCCCGAAGCAATCTTATTGAACATGTGCTGTGCCCCATGACCCCAGAAAGGGGCTCCGCTTTGCTTCGACACGGCGGTTCAACGGGGCCCCGAGGTAGAAATACCTGGCATCTTCACAACACAGCCGCTGTCCTATCCACCACTCGCACCTGGTAGGCAATTTCACGGCTCCTCCGCCAAGTATGCTCTGCCCGGAAGAGTTGTAATATCTGGTCGTTCTACACCCTTGTCCAGCGGTTTCTCGGGCCACTTCCTTGTCTGTGCGTCTCTCTAGCTGTAGGTTTGCAACCCGCAAAGCAGTGATTTTCATTGCCGTCTTGTTGATAAAGAGTTTACTACACCCATATTTTCATGCTCATGCCTCTGTCCGTTGCTCGTAGGGCTGGCGCACGTCACTCATTACAAAATATCCAACCCACAGTCCTTTAATCCAAAACTTCACACTCATTTCCAAGTACCCTAATAATACCCCAAGTCCGTAATGTCTTTAGTTTTGTCTGCCCTCTTGCTCGTCTCATCAGTTGCCGCCCAGCTCAATACTTCGATATGGATGCCGTTTCCATATAGCAACGATGACACCGTTTTCCAAGGATCTGTCATCGGCAAGGACGGTGACCGCACCACTCTCGCCGTCATGATTGATGAGGACACCAAATCTCACTACATTCGTCTTGCCGAAGATGTTCCTGCCACTCTTACGGTCGGAGGTTCTACTTATTTTGCTGCCGAAACCTCCACATCTATCGACCAAAACACCGACTATACCATTTCACTCCGATGCACCGCCAACACCGCCGAACCAGAACCTGTGTGTACGTACTCGGCCGGCGGAAACGGTCTCCGGGACGTAATTTGCGCAGACTATACGAGCTACACCACAGTCATCACCACTACATATGAGCAAACCTATTCCTCTGACGAATTTGGCCCCGCGACTACCAGAACCTTTACTGAGACGTATGATCACCGCGACAGCGTACCCGATTACTGCGTTACGGGCTCGGCGCTACCAGAGGATATGCTCGCCAATACCCAGACCGTTACTTGGGATCCATACAAGATTATTATCACCGCAGGCCAAGAGAAACTCGAGGCCACTGCTGGCGGTTCCCCTTCAACTTTAAGTGCGGAGCCCACTGGGACGATCTCTGGTATCGCCTTCGACACCATTTCTCCCTCAGCAGGCCAGGGCGGCCCAAGTGTTCCGACGGACTCTGTCCCCACCCCAGAACAAACTGGTGCCGCCGCCCATATGCGACCTTTGGCGCCGGCTCTGGTTGGACTCGGTGCTGCAGCCGCTGCTTGGCTTTTGTGAACAACGCTTACATTTTCTGGCCGTTTCTCTACCGTATCTGGCCATTGGTCATTCTGACATGCGAGTGAACTGAGGCCGTCTAGGAAGCTTGTGAGTCTTGTTGACATCACTCATTCAACTTGACCACTGCGTGCCCATTGGCAGCTCCTCAACTTTGGTTAACCCCTCATGCACGTCTCTTCCCTCGCATGGGTCACTCAAATCTCGTGATGACTTCACTATATGAAAAGAGGTGCACGTTGAAACGATGTGTTAGCACGTTACCTAGCTTATCGGAGATGAATATTTTTGACACAATGACATTATATCTGGCGGCCACACCGCCGTCCTTTTACGAACTTGCCTTCTCGGGTTTGATCTTCTATGTACGACTTTGAGTATCATGAAAATGCAGGCCTGCACTTATCCGCCGTATTTTAAAGTCGACCCACCCGTAGCGAAAACCACCCGTGCCGAAAAATTTGAGGGGTACTTTGACTTCGCACAATCATAACTCCAGCATATATTTAGCTCCGTAAGAATTATATACAAATAATATTATATAGCTATTTGTCAATATAAGGAGCCCTTCAGTTCTCTCAAATACGTTCACGCTGTCGATTTCCAGCCTGATTCGCTCAGAGCTTTCGTTTGTAGTAAAACAATGTTCCTTTACTATATTGCTACCACTAAGCTCCAGCTTCTTAATAATACTTGTAAGAGATGCTATCTACGCTAAAGAATCTCACGAAACTGCTTATAAGTTGTAATTGGCTGTCTATTAATGTCCGCGCGCAAATCTATCCAGCGTCGCCACGCCTGTTAGTACTTCCGATTTATGCAGCTTCCATGTCCGGCTAGCGACTTACCGTCTCGTAAGCTAATAAGTGTATTTTTTTCTATTAGACTGTGACGGCATAAGTAATTCCGGTATAATTTACTTTGTGTACACTAGCTAAGTGTTAAGACTTGAGGTAAGGCTTGGGGTTGGGTCTCGGTAGATGTATATACAATGGCAGTGGCGAGAGGTTTCACGTTGAGTAAATCAGAAGAAGAATATATGTTTAAGTAGAAACTTAGGTTAAACACAGTAGTCTCGAGGAGGCTATTGTCTACTGTTTATATATATAACCTTGAGGGCAAGATCATACGGATTATAATAATCAGTTTGCTCTGATCATTCTGACTGGCATGATCCATTACGTAATCTGACATCACGTGATTCCGTTCGTAGCACGTTCCTAATCAAACTGGGATGACAGGGCGCCTACGACTGACTGCACAAATACCAACGAAAGCCTTTCTTTCCGGTGAGTTCCTAACACTAAGACAGTTCTGTGGCAGGTAAGCTTGTGGCTGCGCAAACCACTGTAACCTCTCCCGAGTGGCTGAGATTGTCCGCTAAAGTGACACCCCTAAGAAACACGCTTTTGCGCGACTAGTACGAAGAACCAGCCAATACAAATATCTAGTTACGTGCTTCATTATTTCTGTCCTGTACAGATGGCCCCTCTGATGAAACTTTCCAGTCTACTACTAAATCTATAAAGATGGCGGAGAGCGAGGGCTGAACGAGGACAAGCTGCATACATGTGTAAGCCTCAGCGCAGCGAAAGTCCCGGCAAAGCCCAACAAGGCTGAACCACAACTCCCTCCCAATAGCGAAATCATGTTGACTCCATTATACCTTACTTCTATACTTCTCCGTTAGCTACTCTATGTAGCATAGACTATACCCTCTGCCAGTTCTTGACTGCGACTCGACCATGAACCAACCGCGTCTTGCGCCCTCAGCCTACTCCGTGGCATGGGTCTCTGCCCTACCCATCGAGGCAGCAGCAGCAGCACAAATGCTCGACGAGGAGCATGACGATCCTCGAAGCTATGTTAGCAATACAGAGCAGTACGTTTTCGGTCGAATAGGCCATCACAACGTTGTGATGGCATGCCTGCCCGCAGGCCAGCCGGGAACCAACTTAGCCGCCGCTGTCGCCGGGCAACTTGTTAACGCATTCTCTTCGATCAGGTTTGCTCTAATGGTAGGGATCGGTGGTGGAGTCCCAGCAGCGAGTGTAGATATAAGACTAGGGGATGTGGTTGTTGGTCAGCCGCACTTGCAGCATGGTGGAGTGGTCCAGTACGACTTGGGCAAGACGGGCTCGAATGGACAAGTACAGAGAATAGGACTCATCAACGCCCCACCGAAGGTACTGCTAAACGCGATCGCCAAGCTTCGAGCAAACCACTACCGCGCTCTGAATAACGTCTCCACCCATATGTCCGCTTTCGACCAATTACCACAATTCAATCGAGACACAGGCCCCGATGTCCTATTTCGAGCGTCGTACCACCATAACGGAGGAGATTCCTGTGAGAGCTGTAACAAGGACATGATGGTTGAACGCCCTAACCGAGGGAGTAAAGAGGTGGTGATTCATTATGGCACAATCGCATCTGGGAACCAGGTAATGAAAGACGGGGTGACCAGGGACAAGATAAGCGCTGAGCTTGGTGGTGTGTTGGGCTTCGAGATGGAGGCTGCTGGTCTGGCCGGTGCATTGCCATGCGCGGTGATTCGTGGCATCTGCGACTACGCCGACTCGCACAAGAACAAAGGCTGGCAGCCATATGCAGCAGCGACAGCAGCGGCAGTGGCTAAAGAACTGTTGCTGGTCATACCGGTATCAGATGTAGCGAAAGCTGACGCAGCTAGAAGCATAGTGTCTGGTAGGTGGGCCTCTTATTTGCGATATGTTAAGATACTTACCATATGTAATAGAGTCCACCAAGTACCGGGTCCCCTTTAGTCTAAAGGGTATGCCTGTAGCCCGCTTTGCAAACAGACCAAAAGATATGCAACAGCTTGAACAAGTCCTCTTACCGCAGACGCAGGCTGAGAGCTTCCGAAGAAAAATCCTAGTGCTTAATAGTCTCGGTGGGATTGGCAAGACCCAACTCGCCGTTGAGTTTGCCAGGAAGCACCAGGCAGCGTTCACTTCGGTGTTCTGGCTGGATGGAAGCAGTGAAGATAGCCTGAAGCAAAGCATTATCGCTTGTGCCGGTCGCATTCCGGAAGGACAGATTTCTGAAACGAGCAGAAAATATTCGTCCGGTACCGAAAGCGAACTCGATACTGTAGTTGCTGAATTCATAAGATGGCTGAGCAAGACGGAGAACCAGTCCTGGTTAATCATCTTTGACAATGTGGATCGCGACTACCAGCAAGAGAGTGACATTGATGCGTATGATATCAACAACTACATTCCAGACGTTGACCATGGGTCAATTCTCATCACTACGCGGCTCGCCAACCTCCAACAGCTCGGCGAATCTTTACACTTGGAGAGTGTTGGTATGAGCCAAGCGCGGGCTATCTTTCGGAAGTGGTACAACCAAGACTTTGGTAAGCCGGCCTTTTTTTGGTTGCCGATACATGCCTCATCATTACCATCATTACCATTGTTACCATTATTGCATGGCACAATCCTAACTTGAGCGTATAGACGGTGACGACAGCGATAATCTCCTCCGACTGCTTGACGGCCTACCTCTAGCTCTAGCCCAAGCCGCAGCCTATATGAGCGAGACCGGAACTTGCTTCAGCACCTACATGAGATTATATAAAGAGCAGTGGAACCGTCTAATGGAGAACAAGAAAGCAGCACCACTGAAAAGTTATGGAAACCGTAGCATCAACACAACGTGGACGGTGTCATACAACGCGATCCGTGCCAAGGACAAGGCTGCGGCGAATTTGCTTCTGTTATGGGCCCATCTTGATAAGACACTACCATTCTGGATGCTCAAAGCTAGCACAAATGAATCTAGCGCGTTGTCTGAAGACTTATCAGCATGGCTAGAAGGTGCAGCGGATGATGAAGTACAGTTTTTGGAAGCAATTGGACTGCTACGTAGTTATTGCCTGATCGAGAGCGTGCATGGGAGCTCGACACACAGCACTCACCCTGTCGTACATCAGTGGGCGTTTTACATACAGGACGAATGCCAAAAAGCAGATCTTTCGCGATTAGCACTCCGAATCATCGGATATGCGGTACCAGATCAGTATGCTACGGATTATCACCCGAAGCAGTGGCAGCTATTTCCACATGCGGAATCTTGGATAGAGAGAACAGGGCAGGCCACAATGAATATAGAACCTGCAGTTGATAACGAGATGTCATATGCTTTACATAGGATGGCGACGCTGTTAGAAGACCGAGGTAGCTTTGGAAAGGCGGAGAGGATGTACCAGCGCGCGCTGAAAGGCAAAGAGAAGGCGTGGAGCCCTGATCACGTATCGACACTCGACACCGTCAACAACCTAGGCAACCTCTACACCAATCAGGGGAAGCTGGCGGAGGCCGAAGCGATGTACCAGCGCGCGCTAAAAGGCAAAGAGAAGGCGTGGGGCCCTAATCACATATTAACACTTAACACTATTAATAACCTAGGCAACCTCTATAAAAACCAGGGGAAGCTGGCGGAGGCCGAAGCGATGTACCAGCGCGCGCTAAAAGGCAAAGAGAAGGCGTGGGGCCCTAATCACACATCGACACTCGACACCGTCAACAACCTGGGCCTTCTCTACGCCAACCAGGGGAAGCTGGCGGAGGCCGAAGCGATGTACCAGCGCGCGCTGAAAGGCTACGAGAAGGCGTGGGGCCCTAATCACACATCAACACTCGACACCGTCAACAACCTAGGCCTTCTCTACGCCGACCAGGGGAAGCTGGCGGAGGCCGAAGCAATGTGCCAGCGCGCGCTAAAAGGCAGAGAGAAGGCGTGGGGTCCTAATCACACATCGACACTCAATACCGTCAACGACCTGGGCAACCTCTACACCAATCAGGGGAAGCTGGCGGAGGCCGAAGCGATGTACCAGCGCGCGCTGAAAGGTAAAGAGAAGGCGTGGGGCCCTGATCACACATCGACACTCGAAACTATCAATAACCTGGGCGTCCTCTACGCCGACCAGGGGAAGCTGGCGGAGGCCGAAGCGATGTACCAGCGCGCGCTGAAAGGCTACGAGAAGGCGTTAGGCCCTAATCACACATCAACACTCGACACCGTCAACAACCTAGGCCTTCTCTACGCCGGCCAGGGGAAGCTAGCGGAGGCCGAAGCGATGTACCAGCGCGCGCTGAAAGGCTACGAGAAGGCGTGGGGTCCTAATCACACATCGACACTCCGTACTATCAACAACCTAGGCGTCCTCTACGCTAATCAGGGGAAGCTGGCGGAGGCCGAAGCGATGTACCAGCGCGCGCTAAAAGGTAAAGAGAATGCGTGGGGCCCTGATCACACATCGACACTCGACACCATCAACAACCTAGGCCTTCTCTACGCCGACCAGGGGAAGCTGGCGGAGGCCGAAGCAATGTGCCAGCGCGCGCTGAAAGGCTACGAGAAGGCGTGGGGTCCTAATCACACATCGATACTCAATACCATCAACGACCTGGGCAACCTCTACACCAACCAGGGGAAGCTGGCGGAGGCCGAAGCGATGTACCAGCGCGCACTAAAAGGCAAGGAGAAGGCGTGGGGCCCTGATCACACATCGACACTTGATACTGTTAATAACCTAGGCAACCTCTACAAAACCCAGGGGAAGCTAGCAGAGGCTAAAGAGATGTACCAACGTGCTCTAGATGGTTACCAGAAAGCCCTCGGCTCGGATGATATAGTGACCTATGTCCCTGCACTCAACAACGCATATAGTTATGGGCTGCTCTTCGAGGATCAAGGCTGCATAAATGATGCGAAGTTGATGTACACAAGAGCCCTTATAGGGTATGAGGCTGTTTTTGGATCCGGGTACCGTTGGTACTTAGCTGCCAAGGAGCGTCTTCAGCACCTCGAGAAGACCGCTTTACCGACGGCTGATTCGTAGCTTGATAAAAATCCCAAAACATCAAAACGACTTCGACTTCTTCAGAAGCTTAAGTTAGGATGAGCGACGCACGCATGCATATAGTTCACATCATTAAAAGCATAAAATCTTATTCGGTTTACTAATCGACACAAGTCCCTGCTCTCGTGCGGCAGCTTCATCTTCGGTGTCCTCCGCTACCACATCCGAGCCACTGGGGCTCTCCATAGTTTTGGCGCAGTTCCACCCTTCTTAGATCCTCTTTCGCACGCTAGTATTACGGGGGGCGTCTAATTCTAGTGCACATACTTCCTGCTCACCTTCTGCACCCTGTCTCTTGCACATCCGCACCGCCTTCGCCTTTGACGCTAACACATGTGCCTCTGACGCAGCACCCTTCCTCTTCCGACCACAGTTTTACTTACCTGCGGCAGCTACCTCTAGATTAGTAGGACTTTGTAACAGCTAGTCTGCGGCCTTATCCTTCATTAACTATCGTCCATAATCACTATACCAGATTGTACTGATAGGGACACCGGTCGGGTCAGACCGGGCGGCATAAGTTTCACGAAGGGAACTCTGTAATAGGGGTGGGCTGGCTCGGTACAGTCTACTACGCAGTAGTGGGATGTGGTGGTGTAGAGGGGAGGAGGAGGAGGAGGAGGATATGGCACGATCGGCTAACAATGACGACTCTACAACCCTAAGAATAAGCTTATCTACACCTCGCCGCTCGAGCACCCTGCCGCCCGAACGCAGGAAGGTTCTAGAGACATGCGCCACATTTTCCGTATAGCGCGATATAAAATATATTAGTGAATGTTATGTAAGCTCCCTGGGTTCGCGCCCGAAAAATACTGAGTCTATATACTGGCACGGAGAAACCCAAGAGTTGTTTTATTATTTTTTCAATATTGGGGTACACTAATAAATACTAAAAAGAAAAAAAATATAATATCCATCACTGCGTTGAGGAAAACCCTCCGAGAAGGAAAATTGGACGGGTACTTTGACTTTGAATGAAGATTACACCACGAACACCTTAGTATTACCTGTCAAATACAGCGTTTGTGTACTATAGCTTCTTGAGCACATCTAGAGCTACCCTAAACCCGTACATTACAGTTCTGTTGGTGTTTTCCAAGTCATCTCGCCAAGGGCCTCACTTTATTGCATCACAGCAATCGCAACCGTCAGCGACAAAAGCCTGCTTGCACTGCTCAAAATCCCAAGCACGAGATCTCACTCGGTCTTGACACCTTTGCAGCGTCCCGAAGCTGTATCAGCCTTGCAACAGTTATGGCGTGCGAGATTGTGCGCCGTCGCCACCCTGGTCAGGAACTTCGAAACAACGCGAAAGTTGCTTCTGGCTAGCGCAAATTGGTCATCAATGATGAGCTAATCGTAATTTCTGTTATTTACATCTGTTATCTAGTCAATCAGCAAGGGATGTGACTGATGGCGCATGGCCATGCTAATTCTGGTCAGCACCCTGTCAGCACCCAGAACTGACATCCCCGTTGGAGCTATACGCTGTTGACATCGCGTTTTGACTGACTACTATCCCCTCATAGCGAGAACCACTCCTACGGTAATTTGTACGGCTCTCCGCTACCTCATATGCGCCACTGGTGCTCTCCAAGGTTTTACTGTAGGAATCTCCTCCGCATCTGTGACTGTGGTTTGCGCTACCTCTTGCCTGTGGCTTATATTCGCAGCAGTCCGTACTTTGCTTTGACGTGCGATCTAAGAATTTGGCCCCACGTCTTACCTCAATACTTCGCTCTTCCGTTCACGGCCACGTTCCTTCGGACCTATGGCTGCTCCTTTTGCCTGCAGTCCAGCACTTGTAATACTCCTGGCTCTTTCACACAATGCCCCGTCATATCGTCCATCCATCACAAATCGTAAACCCTCCTACACCTCCCCACTTCCGTGGCCATAAACACACATTTCATCCGAACAGTCGTTGCCACCGTCTCGATTCGCCTTACGGCTTTTATAACACTGTCCCTGTCGCGCTAGCCACCACAGTGCATCAAACTCATCGTCCATGAGCGGCCGATGCATATGATTACGGTCGCACTTCTCCGAAACACACTCCCCACGGAGGAAGAGATAATAGCACAAAGTCCCTCTCTTGATCCTTTGAACGATCACCTCGTTCACCTGCAACGGCTTGTCAATCCGACGCCCGTTTGTGTTCGTAACAACTGGCCTCAGCCTATCAGACTGCACCTGGTGATTATGATACCCCTCGTAAGGTGTTTCTGGCACCCTCCGCCCTACCGCAATCGGTCGCGCGTCCCCAGCTCCCCTTGCTGGTACTGGTGATATGACACCACCTCGTCCCCAACCCGGTCCTGGCAGACCAGTCGACACTGCCGGTTGCGTGATCGGATTGAATATCGAAGTGAATTGCGTCTTCTTTAGACCTAGATCTCTCATCGCTGCTGGGAACAATCTTCCCTCCAACAAGGTGATACGCTCCGCAACCTGCTTAATTCCTGCAAATTGGCCCAGAAATGGTGCGTAACCGGAATCATGCCCACACGCGAGCACGAGGTGTTTACACTGGAAACTTTCCAAGAAAAACTTGATACTTTCTAGGATAATACCACCAGAATTAGAACTAGAGGTTGAGGGAAAGCTGTGAAACTGAAAGAGGCAAGAGCAGAAGGGAAAAAAAAAAAGAAATTAACGACTTACCTTGAATTTTGAAATCAGCCCGTTCTTTTCCAGCCCCGACATCCACAAAGTCAAAAAAAACCTGGCGCCTGCTGAAACCAGTGGTAAACGCCCTTAGCTGGGCCGCGTCTTTCAACCTACCATCACGTACGAGCGATGCACCTAGCCCACCCACGTTCGCAAATGCCCTCACCAAGATGTCCATCCCGTTGGGCTCACCCGTCACCCTCCGCACATATGGCTGTAACGCAGCCAGGAGCGCATCGGCCGCGTCTTCACCGCCTCTCACACCCCTGCTAATGAAGCTGTCATTAAACTACAACGACGCTGTGAGTCAGGCCCAAGATTTGCGTCATGTCTAGGTCTACTTACCACGTAGTCATCCGCGTCCGCATCAATCAAAGCGACCGCGAACGGTCGTCTTGCCTGTCGTTCCTTCCACTCATTACTTTCCTGGACCTCTTGCTGGAGACGCCTTCTTCCCTCGCGCTCATTATCCAGGTCAAGCTTTGTCTGCTTCAACGCCGCCCTTGAACTGTCTAGCTCCGTCAGAAGTTCCTATTGTCGCATATATCAGCACGTTGTTCGTGTTAGAATTGAACCTTGCATGGACCCACCTCGATTAAATCCAGCCCTTGATTGACCTCTCGCCCAAGCCTTGTTCGTATGCCGGCGAAACGACCGCGATACACTTCTAGCTCCGCCTCCATGGCAACATACAAGAAAGGTACCGAAAAATTACTGGTTTCCTCGGTGCATTAACGTGCGAATTGCAGTCCTTATCGTAGGGAGTAGGAGAAATTAGGCAAACACCGAGTAGTGCTAGACCGCGATCATTATTCGGGTTACGATGCGGCGGGGTTCTAGAGGACCCCGCACACCAGAACTACCCAATTGGCTCGACGCTTGTGCTTACCTTGACCCCGTTCTACCCAAATCGGCCTCAATCATGTGATCGTACCGTCATTTGACAAGAATACATCAGGAACTTGAAAGCTCGCAGTACATATGTGAAGTACTATACCTACTGTGGCTTGTTTAAGATTTACAGTAATTAATTAGAGGGTTCCTTTGTTCAATCTAGGTAGGGCGGCCAGGGCTACGCTGTCTATTGTGCTGCCCCAGCCACGAACGGAGGAAATTTGCTTTAGTGTGGAAGAGATTCAGATGTCGAAGACAAGTAGTCCCAGTTTTTTCAGGTAAAGGAATGGTTGATGTGTCTTGGCGGAGGCATATAGTACGCTTACAGGGTATTGTATTCTATCCTACGCTATACAAGATGGAGTCAAAATATAGCATTCTGCTAGAAATTTCCATCTTCAGAATCACTAACTAAAGTTTCTCCATCGGAATCCTCTAAGTAGTCTCCATCACCATCTAAATGGATTTCGTCTTCGTCTTGCCAGCCACGACCCACATTACTGCTGTCCAGATCACCTCCGTCATCCGAACCGTTACTGGCATCTGAATCACCGCCGCCGTCAATGTCATCCGTATCGTCGCCGGCATCTGAGTCACTACCGCCATCATTGTCATTCGAATCGTCGCTAGTATCAGGCTCATCACCGCAGTACTGGCGAAAATTGTGATTCCTGCAAGAGGAAAGAGTTGCCCTGGCCCGCTTGGAGTGGGGAAAGGGACCGTCCTCATCGTAAGAGCGCTTGGCTGGATTTGTCATACGACTCTGTGTCAAAGATACGTCGAACTTGCTAGTCTTGTGGTACTTCATCATCGCCCGAATCCTCTTGGACACTCTCTTATACACTCCATCTTCACGCTCGCCGAATTTGCACATCTCCTCGTGGTTCGCGTTCACCGGTATCTGTTCTTCATCCTTAACATCCAACAACGCTGAAGACTTCTCCACAATCTGGTAAATAGTCAACTCAGTCTAGCCTGTTGCACATAGGACTGTCTAAAAGCTTACCAAGGTTTTCAACGGCTTTATCGGTTTCATCTCGTAAAAGCTGCAGACCTGGTAGTTTGCCAGCTGATCACGAAAATTGTTGAGGAGTTGCTGTAATTCCCTGCTTTTGGTCCGCAAAGCATCGAGAAGGTTTGGTGATGGCCGGTTTACGATAGCGGAAGCAATGTTAGTAAGTATACTTGATAAGTCGGCCTTCTCGCTGCCCCGGTGAGGAGTGCCGAAGAAAAAGATCCCGATAGTTGACTCGCTGATACTACTGTATCGTTGTTCATTTCTTGCCAGGAAGAGTGCCTAGTGTACCAAGAATCAGACTAGAGCCCCATGAATGCTCTCTAGCACTAACCATTTTTATTATGATTCCGCCGAGTGAATGACCGATAAATATTATCGGTCTCCTCGCTTCCTAGAAATAATACTTTAGCGACGGCCCCCGAGTCATAAACCATATTAACCAACGTCGTCTTCCTCACGTTCATCCACCAAGCTGATGAGCAAATCCTTCGCATGATCTGCAATGTCTGCAGTTGTATTTCCGAAGGCTGCGGTTGCATCGTATCCAAATGTCATGACTCGGGTGTTAGACACGTCGTGTGGGAGGAAGTCCTTAAGCCAGAAGGCGTTCGTTTTCTTGTCCGTCCAAGTGGCCTTCGCGTCGCCGTTAAGTCCATGCACCGCAACGATACTGTTTACAGTTAGTCTTTAGACAAAGACGACTTCGGAAGGATTGCGAATACTCTGCCTGCGGAGCCTCAGCTCTCTCGGCTTGGTTAGATGGATATAAGATCTGCAAGCTCATGATTGTGATTCCTTTGTTTTGATTTGAATGGCGCGCGTGTTTTCCGGTCCTGTTGCATCCAGCAAATAACCCTCAGCGGTCGTGGTAAGTTGGTCGCTGGTTCAAAATTTCAGTCCTTTTGTACTGTAATGAGGTTGCAGGCTTCAGCTTACGGGAGCGCGTCGCGTTAAGTCGTACGCGTTAAGTGCTTCGCCGCCTACAGCCCTTCTGTCACGTGTTAGCCGGCAGAAAGGCAAAATTTCTGCACGCCTGCATCCCTGGTAAGACATAAGGAATAATTTTCATTAACGATGGGCAACTGATCTGCTCTAGTAAAAAAGCACAATTTCATACGAAAGGATCACGTGCCACTGCCTCGGCCATAATCGTAGCGAGAAAGTGAAACTGCACCCGCGAGCGGAGAAGACTATGTATCCAGCTGCCAATAGTTAAGTCAGAATACTATTCTGGAGTCGAAGTCGGAGGTACTTGTGGAACAGCTATGAAAGGCAAGCTAATAAAAATTTCATACGATGAGGGCTTACTTATTGTGAACTGTGCAAGCTATCATTAACGTATCACGTGCCTTTGGCCATGGGCAGTCAGCCACCTTCTGCACAAACTTGGCGTGGCTGAATGACACTCCGAATTTACGCCGGATCCTAACTTACGGCGTCGCCAGCTGTCTCAAACTAGCTATGTGCGGAAGGCGCATTGCGGAGAAGTAACACTTGCCTTCGATTATGTATCAACATTTTTGCCTTACTAAACGTAATGTATGCTTATATAAGCTTGATACAAGAGTGAAACAGCTGATGGGACTTTGACTTAGACATTTGGACGGCGGTGATGTTCTCTGGCCCATGAGAAAGGTCCTTGCCGGATGAATACGTACTCGACAGCACTATTGTAATATTAGTATAGAGAGCGGGTTCCACGTGCAATAAAATACCTTAGAATGTAGTCTTATTACTATATATACATCATGAAGATGGGAGTACCTCTTAGAATTTGCGGCACAGCAGGATTTGCGCGACGCATGGATGCACATTAACGGCTCTGCTCAAAATATAATTCATTGATGCTCAATACTGTATTGTAATGTTGATCAAATTTTGTTCAGTACATTCGCGCCACCGGGACCTGATATAGGGTAGATTCCTGCTCCAGCACATTACTCCCCCTCGCTACTCTCTTCCTAGGGATAGGTAGCTCTGCCTCGGCCACTAGCAGAACGTCTCCCTCCTCCTCTGTCTGAGCAGCAGGTTTGCGCTTACGACCACGTTTCCTTGTGCCCTTCTCTGCTACAGCTTTCTCCCTAGCTGCGCGCTCTGCCCGTGCCTTTTCAAGGTCCTCGTAGCTCATCACTTTACCCTGGCCTTTGCCACCTTGTAACACTAGTGAGCATGTCTTCCTCCGCTGCTCACCTTCCTTGTTAATGTTGAATAAAAGACGGTTGTGGTCTTGAAGGAGGCTTTGTTTGGCTACAGCGATTTTTGCGGCTTTTGTGAGCTTTTGAACTCGCCTATGGCGGCGTTGCTCAGCAGCCGCATCAGAAATATGAGCATCCCGCTTGATTAAATCGCGTAGAAGCGTCAATTCTTCCACGGTCACAGGCGTCACAGGCGTTACAGGTGTGACGGGCGCTGCCAATGCCGCAGTTGTTCCCGCGTAGTCACTATCAGAAATCGCGAGTTCTGGAGGTGGCTTTGATATTCCTTGGAGCACTCTTTCTGGGTTGAAAGGATACAAACCGTTAGCTTCCCATCCTGCTCAGATGTTCTGCTTGGTGATAGCTTTCGTCCTTGCTGGGCCGTATAGGTAAGTGAAATGCTCTTTGCCGATCGTGTCTATACCGCCCCGGTTGAGACGCTCCACTTGGTCTCGATAGGCTCGTTTTAGGGGCCCAAAAACCGAGACATCGCAGGGCTGTAGCTTATGAGAGGTATGAGAAGGCAGACGACATAGAATGATGTTGTTTTCAAAGCAGAATTCTAGGATGTCGAGGGTTTCATGAGTCCCAAAGCCATCACAGATCAACACGCGTGGCTTTCCGTTAGCCCTTTCTCTAGTCTGCGCATCAAATACACGCGTAAGCCACTCTAAGCTTATCTTAGAGTCGTTACATCCGTTCTCCGAGACTGTATAATGCCACCTAGGGGTCGGATAGGTCGTCTAATTGCTGCGATGGGTCGAAGCAGGCTAAATTACAAGAGGTGAAAGCGACCTACCATCGGCACTGATACACTCTATAGCTGTGACCATGGTGCGCTTCACGCCTGCACCTCTGTGGTTTAACCCGGAGTGAAGGTATTAAGTGGCCAAAATAATGGATACGTTTCGGCACAGGTGGTTTTTCGCCATGGGTGGATGTACTTTACTCCACCGACAAAATCCTGTCAAGTACATGCTAATTATTATACATTTGGTCATATCGTATGCTCACATCTCCACAATCGCCTACTTCTCCACACACACCATCCTCTCACCCTTCTTCCCAAAACACTTGTCCCCAAACTTGTCCTCCTTGACCTTCCCCACATAAACATGGCCCTCGCAGTTCTGCGCCTTGCAGCTAAACCGCCGAATATCCCCACCCTTCTCCAACACGTAGCACCCCTTATCACACGCCCTATCCCTACCCTGCACATGATCGCACCGCAAATCCGCCGGGAAATACTTAGCCTTGATCTTGACCGTCTTGACCTTCATATCAGCCAAATGCCGCTCCTCAAAGCAATCGTAATTAGGCGTATCGTCCACATCGCGGATGCGAAACGAGGCCTCGGGGCTGTAGTTCTTGTATGACACGCGGGTGTGCGTGTCGAAGAACTTTGGTATTAGTGGGTTGAGGGGGCGCGGCGGGCAGTTGACGAGCAGGGTGTAGAGTGTGTCGTTGGGCTCGTAGTCGCCTTCGCAGTCGTAGTACCAGCCGCTATATGACATTGTGGTGGTGCGGTTGGATGGGATTTGGTCGTTGCGTGACGTGGTGGAAGGAAGAAAGTAATGTGTGGTGTGTGTGTTGCGCTTTCCTTTTCTTTGTGTTGGCGCAGGTGTTGGTATATGGTGCTTGCGTTTGTGGTTGGTATGTGGGTAGTCGTGGTTGGTGATTTGACTTTGGTTGTGGTCTGCGTTGTAAGGTCGGTAGTTGGGTGGTAGTAATGTTGGCACGACGGTATTTTATATACTATCTTTTCTTTCGTTGTTTCTTTGTGAATTGTATATATGTGTTGCGTTGTGTTGTATTGTGTGGAGCAGTGAAGATTTATATACACTGTATCTGCACATTCATTCATTGACTAGCTCGTAAGTAGTCTTTGTCCGTGGGCTTGGGTGCGTATACGTGTATGTTATCGCCTGGTGATTGTATATGTATAATGTTTATTTGAATGATAGGTGTATCTGCACAAGAGAGTGGGATTGAACGTAAAGGAATGGAAGTACAAAAGAAGAGAGTGGAGCGCACAATAAGTAAAGTAAAAGACATGACAAGACATGAACAATATATAAGACAGGTAAGAAAGACAAACGAGTAAGCTATCTTGGCGATGAAGAATAAAGAATAGACTAGTGAGTGTGAGTCTGAGTGTGTCAAATGATTGCGGCAGTCTAATCGCTGTCTTATTATTTCATTGTCTCATTGTTGGGGGGAGTGAGCGGTTGCTTGGCTATTTGCTAGGTCCGTGGCGTGGCGGCGCAAACGGATAAAGATGCGATGAACCGATGAATGGAAGATAGTGGTAGTGAAAGAGGGTCTATTGCACGGTGAAGTTGGTTGTGGAATGTGATTTGTTGTTTGTGAATGTAGATGGGAATTGTGCATTGCGGCGTGCTAGAACAACGCAAGTGCACAGCCGCATAGCGACATTCGGACGGAAATGGAGTGAGACGGGGAGAGACAGAGAGAGGCAGAGACATGAAATGGGTTTACTTTGTTTTCATATGCATCTTGTCTTGTCTTGTCTTGTCTTGTCTTGTCTTGTCTTGTCTTGTCTTGTCTTGTCTTGTCTTGTCTTGTCTTGTCTCATCTTGTTTTTTGTTTCTCGAAGTTCTGGTGCAGTGGCGGAAGGAAGGAATAAGTTGAATAGCGGTTGTGCTTGTATTTATGCTTGTGTTTATGTTTGTAAATATTTACGTGTACGTGAGTACCATTAGGATGAGGAGTATGAGTTCTTAGGAGTATAGGTTTAGATTGTTTGGTGGGTGGTACAAGTCATAGTGCGGGAATAACGCAGGTGAGTCGTTTGACGAGATATATCAAATTTTGAAAGGAATGCTGATATACAATTAACACGTTGAAAATTCTTATATCGGAGAGATGGATGGTAATAGAATGGTATCACGAGCAGAAGCCGTAAGAGAATCTTTTTTTTTGTTCAATGTATGGGCCTTTCGCGTGTAATATTCTTCTAAGACATTTCGTTTGGATATGGCTTGAGCGTATCAAGAATAACGTGAAAGTCGAGGGCAAATTCAAAGTAAGACAGGACATTAATAGTCATGTTGATCTCGCCTTGGCTCTCTTCTTGGGAAATCAGTATGGTGAATAGGTATTCATGTATAAAAGTACTTAGCATATAAGAACAAGGAGCGCATGCAGAGCATAGCAAATGGCACATTAGAGAAGAGCTCAAGGCTGTGAAATACCATTATATACTGCTAAAAGATAGTACTAAAAACAATAAGAGAAACGAATCGAATCGAAACGCTCAATCTAAAAGCTAATACCGACCGACTAACAATTTACCCTACATCTCATGCAAATAGTCCGTGAATATCGTAAAGCCACCGTCACATACTTGACCCAACTTCAGTTGCGAATTCATTAGTAATCCCCCCGATACCCCACCTCCGCCGTCTTAAACGTCCCGTGGAATCCAAACGCCATTGGCCCCTTCATCTCCGCCCTCCCAATCTCCTGCATGTTCCTCGCATCCAAAACAAGCATATAACTCTGCTCCTTAAACCCATCAAGCACCACACTCAAAAGCACGCCATCATCCTCGGCCTTGCCCTCCGGATCCGCCACGAAAATCGGTTCACCGGGCGTGTGTCCTTCCGTCTCCCAGAAAATAGTTTCTTGTGTCGTGTTGTCGAATTTGCCAAGCGAGTCCATGAACGAAGATTTCAGGCGGTCGCAGCAGCCCCAGACGAAGCGGTGGCGTTGGGTCACGTACGCAGGGTTGATAACGGCGAGTTCGAGGGATTTGAATTTGTCGGCTTTGAAGTTGAGTTCGGCTGGGAGGGGGGTTGTAGGTGTGGTCACGGCGTTGACGCTGCCGAGGCGGAACTGTGCGATATTGGGGAGGCAGGACATGCGTTTCTTGCCGGCGTAGGCCGTGTTATCGTTGTTGGAGGAGATAATGTTATCATAGAAGAAGCGGTGGATCACGTCGGTGTTATCATAGTGTGTAAGTTCGCAGACAATGTCGATTTTCTTGGGGTCCGACGACGAAGGTTCTTCCCAGGCATTGATGGAGTGGAAGCTGAAGAAAGGCTCGCTTTCGTAGGTGGCGACGAGCCCTTTGCCGTGCTTGCGGTCGACGACGTACCATTTTGCCTTTGAGGAGGGGTCGAAGGGAGCGATGGCATCGACGACGTTCTTGTTGAAGAGAACAGATAAGCCACCCCATGTAATGTGGCTGTTCCAAACACAGAGGATAACATAATTTTCTGAGAGGAACAATGAGTGTAGATATGCAGGCTTCCCGGGGAATGTAGCCAGGATGTCGGTTTCTCCAGTAGAGGCCGACGTGCGGAAGACACGGTACGTGCTCTTGTAAGCAAAGTCGAGGTTGAAGTTGAAGAGGTCATGAGTCTCAGGGTCGGACTTTGAATGAGCTGCAGTAAACGGTCCCTTGAGTGCGGGATGGAGCTTTGTCTGGTTCCACATCCTCTGGGGCTCTAGAGTAACGGGATCGATCTTTCTCATGGTGTTGGCATCGGTTTTCGTGTGCAACGTCTCGATACCATGAGTTATGCTGTTCGTATGGCCATTGACGGTTGGCTTCTCAGCCCCCTTGACATATCCACCACCAGGCATGTTGATGGAAAGGGTGACGCCGACGTTCTTTGTGTCTCGCTTGGCATAAAACATGCTCATGACCTTCTTGAAAAAGGTCTCGCAAGGATCGCGTTTGGAGGCAAACGTGATGCTATCAATTTTACCCGTCTTGCGGGCGAGTTCTAGATACTCATCCGCTAGGCGCCTGGATCGATATGTGACTTCTGGAGTGGTGCTGCCCTCTGGGAAGTCGATCTGGAAGCGGTGGACAGCAGAGAAACCATCGAACCAGTGGTTGGCTGCCCATGTCTTTTTCTGGTCTGTTTCGACTTTATATCCTAATGGCCCAGTTCGGTAGAGCACGCCAGCCGCATATGTGGGAATTTTGCCTTTGACAGCGAGAGCGACGGGCTCATGCTCTTCATAGCAGGTGTCAAAGCCAGAGTCGTTTGGCCAAGAAGTCATTTTGGATGAAAGCGGAAATCGCGAAACAGAGGTGTTGATCGCCTTGAAGGTAGAAGAAATGGGGATTAAAATGATAAGAAAGTCGTTGAGGCTTCAAACAGTACAAAGACCAACGATGTCTGGAAAGTGTAGTGATCTGATGTTGTGATCTGATGTTCAAAGGCGGATACTGCGCACACCAAACCTCAAATATATCTCTTTGGAGATGGATACAACTCCCTAAAGACGCGTCATAATTGCTCCGACTGTGAATCCTACAAATGCATCCTTGCGGCAGAGGACTACTGCTAAATAACGAAGGATTCCCCAGAGGGGAAAGCGAAGCATGTTCACGTGTATTCGCTTGACCTCGTCTGAGTGGCTGCGTACTTCGCATCCGAGGCCCGCCAAACGTCGCCCATTCGTATTGGCACTTTGGCCAATGACAACGCAGTCGATGACTGAGCTGGGCTTGCCTAATTGTCGAAATGTCCGATGCGTCCGGGCAGCTGAGTGGCCAAGAGTTACGGCCGAAAAGCTCCCCTGGCAGCGGTGAATGATCCTACCGATACACAGGCACTAAATTCGCATTCGATTATACACAAACAGGCCATGCTGCTTGCTGATTCTGCATCTGTTACACTTCCAAGTTGCTCTCGAGGCTCCACACCTTCCGAACGTAACAATATTTTCTTGATTCCTTGACCGGCAAAGACGGGTCGAGATTTTGGTTTTTTCTTGGTGCCCGCCTCATAGACGAGACGCTTGCCCGCTTCTAGATAAGTTAGGCGAGCAGAAGTTGCAACATCCATCAGTTGGGTTCGTGAAACGTGTACACGGTCAACGAGGGAGCGTAGGACAGAGTCTGGACATGCTGGATGCGCAAAATAAGCGAGTGCGAATATCCTAGCCTCAGGTGCCCTCTGATCCCAAAGAAGGTGATAACAAGCGAGGCAATCTACTACATGTAGACAGAGAACTCAGAGGCCAGCCTGTCGGGTCCGGGAGAAGCTGTTCAATGTCGTCAGCTGTACGGACTATGTTGTCAGTCTATTCATCTTATCCATACATGCGGCACCCTCGGTGACCTCGGAGGATGCATCCATCCAACCATACACAGAAGCGGCAGTAAAGGCAACCATTGGAAGAGACGGATGAAGCTGCAGGGGCAGCCGTTGGAGTGTCCAAGAGCTACTACTATCGGAAGATCGCAGATACATAATCCCGAATAGGACTGGCCAATCATGAAGTACGTGAGAGAGTCTTGAGTTTGCTTGATGGCGAGCACCAGTTCACTCATTTTGGCGGAACGAGATGTTACCACGCTAGTCCTTACTGGGATTGGTCAATCCGTCAGCAACCCTTCAGCCCTATCGACCTGTGAATTGCATCACCGCTATGACACTTTTCTGCCACGATCATCAATTAGGCACATCGCGGCCCCGACTACGCAGAATCAGCTGCCACATAACGAACTCAATCTATCCATGACCTAGAGACCGAAACCGACGACACCCTGCGTGCCTACCAGCAAAGCGCCCTAGAGGCCAAATTATCTTTTCATTCATTTCCCCTTAGCCTCAACCTCCACCTCTTCCTACAATGGGCGCCATACTCTCCCTCCCACTCACCATCCTAAACGCCCTCCTCCCATTCACAAATCCAAAAACACCGCTCCTTCAAGACCTAATACACACGGCGATCCTCTGCGGAACCCTATACTACGCACCCCAACTCGTAGAACGCTACAACAATGCTGTACAGCAACACCAACCTTCCCCACCAACCCACGAACCCGCATACACAAATGGAGATGCTACAGCTGAAGACGATACACAAGGAGGAGCCATAGGAAGGAGAGAATCCCAAGCAGAAGACCTCCCCCTAGCCGACGACCTCATCCTCCAACCCGACACCGACGCAGAAGACAACCTAGACGCGGACCCGCCTCCCCTAGCACCCACACCACCGCCCCCCTTCGACCAACAACAGCAACAGCAACATCAATTCCCGCCCGACGCCTTCGCTGAAGCCGGACCCGCAAATCCTGCCCCCGTACAAGGTCAGCAACAAGGACCCCGTCCCACCCCCGCAAACCGCACAATCGGCACCAAGAAAGCCAAATCCCTCGCCCGTAAAGACCAGCGCCGCGCCTACCACGAATTCCACCGGCAAGAAGCTGAGCTCCGGCGCCTCCGCGACGCAGAAGGCGCCTCAGAACGCGAAGCCGCTCTGCAAGCTGAGAAAGCGCGACGTGCGGAAGTCGAGCGAGAGATTGCGGAACGGGAGCGTGAGGCGAGGGAGAAGAAGAAGGAAGAGGAACGGAGGGAAGTGGAAGAGGAGCAGGAGAGGAGGGATCGTGTTGTTAGAGTTGTGAGGGAAGCAGTTGAGAAGAGGGGGGCGTTTAATTTAGTGGAGTTAGCGGGCAAGGAGGGGAAGGATAGGGGGTGGGTGGAGAGAGTTGTTAGGGTTTCAGGGGTATTGAGCCAGTTGGGGCAAAGTGATGGCAGCGAAGATGCTAGGGCAAGTGCGGTTATTATTACGGGGAGTGGGTGGGTTGTAAGAGTCGATAACACGTTGATGCAAAAGGCGTATGCTGATGCGGTGGCGTTTGGGAATCGGAATGGGGGAAAGGTTGGCTTCGAAACGTTTGGTGTGCTTTTGGAGAAGGCGGTTCGGGCGAAGGCAATGGCTTAACCATAGGGGTTAAAGAGTTGGAATTTGAAGGTTTAGTATAGGCATTTAGTTTAGTTTACGAACAGCATTGGGATGGTGTTTTTGATTGGGAATGCGGGGGGCATGGTATGATGGGCTTATGACTTGATACCCGTAGAGTGCACAAGAGATGTAGGAACTTATAGACAACGCACATTGAAATTTTTTAGGAATAGTCAGAAATAGCATCTCATCACCTGGATCCATTGGAAGCGAATTACATTGAGGTCCATGCAGCTGGAGGAACATCACAAAGACAAAAAATCACGTCAGCGGAAGATCATCAGAGCAAGTACGACTGTTTGTATCGAATTGTCCATTTTGTCATGCAACCATGAAAGAGGATGTCTGTTTTCGCCTAGAAGAAGGAAGAACCTCCCATTTCCACCGCGTCCGGGCATACATAAAGCGTTACCAGGGGGCGAGCCATACGATGAAAAGTTTAAACTCCTCCCAGATTCCACACCACACACCCTAAATGCACCACTTCCGTAAGAAAAGCCAACCAAACAGCCGCACACGGGCCCAATACTTTATCGGTTGCTCTTGGCTACACGCTCCAACTCGTCCTTCTTCTTGATGGCATACGAGTTGCTGCTTCCCTTGGCGGCGTTGATGAGCTCTTCGGCAAGGCACTCGGCAATGCTCTTGACGTTGCGGAATGAGGCTTCGCGGGCGCCGATGGTGAGGAGGGCGATGGCCTGGTTGACACGGCGGAGGGGAGACACGTCGACGGCCTGGCGACGGACAGTACCGGCGGAACCAATACGGGTGGAGTCTTCACGGGGACCGCAGTTGACGATGGCATCAACGGCGACCTGGATGGGGTTCTGGTCGGTCATGATGTGGATCTGGCATTTGGTCAGCGCTTGTTCCGGTGCTTGCCTCTCCTTACCTCTGAGACTTTTTTCTTCTAGCCCAGAGATCTCGAGGGATCATTTGTGGAGCGACGTACAATCTCGAAAGCGTGGGCAACAATTCGCACAGCCATGAGCTTCTTGCCGTTGTTGCGGCCGTTCATCATGAGCGAGTTGGTGAGACGCTCAATGATGGGGCACTGTGCCTTCCTGAACCTCTTGACGGCATATCGGCCAGCCGAGTGTGAGATGTAGACGGGTGTGCGGATCTGGATGTAGTCGCTGCGAAACTTCGTGTTAGCTTTCAAAGTCCTCATCATAACGATTTTGCCATTTGTTCGGTTCCGGGCGCGCGACAATGTCGACGCGCAGGCAAGAAAGTAAATAGAAATTCGGGAAATTCGTACGTCAAAGAGATGTCGCGGACTTCGACCTCCTCGTAGGACCACTGCAGAGAGTCAATATGCGGCCAGGTCGAATTTTCGCTGGTGGGCTTGCCTTGTTGAACAGCTTCACGCTGCCAATCTCCTCGGTGACATCCTTGGGGAGCACGGGGTAGGAAGGGCTCTCGACCTCAATTTCGCCGTCAGACATTATTGCGGTTTGGTGGGAGGAGGGGGGAGGATGGGCGTTGTCGTGAATTGCTGAGGTCGAATTGTTGTGTGAAGTGCCAAGCCCATCAGGCCTGAAATTAGCGAGCAGCTGTGCCCCCGCGCTCTCGAAGCGAGACGTCGGCCAATCAGCAAACGCTAGAAAGTGGGACCTGTCTTGCAACACCACCATACCATTTTTGGAGGCCTTGTACACATGACGCATTAATCACACTTTACACTCCCTATCGCCTGTTCAAGCAAATTCATGTTCATTCTGCCCAGCACTAACTAATTACGAAAGCCAAACCCTCAAAACCCTTTTAAACTCCAAGCCTCACCCGTGGTATCTAGCCTTCCGGGACCAAAGCACTGTCAAAAAACACAACCCCAAATCAAAAACATGTACAACTGTACGTATTCGAATCCAACGCCATTTCATCAAGAAAAGCGGCACCCCAAACTCCCAGTAATGCCGCTAGACAACCCCAAGACCCCATAAGAAGTAGAAAAGACGAAGAGTGACCCTGATATCTTACACGAACCTACGTTGAAACGACTTTGTACAGAGCCTCCCGCTCTGGCATTCGTCATCGTCGGACTCTTGATACTGGCGCACTAATGTCTCTTCGCTCCTTGACTCCCTCCATCATCTGCTTTCGTGGTGTGCCGTGGCCCGCGGCCATGCTCCTAGCCCTACCACGTCGCTGTGCAATCGCCCTAAGTGCCGCTTCCCTATCAATCGGCACATTGCTCAACTCCCCAAGAACCGGAGTGCGAGCATCCGCAGGAGCGTGAGCAACCGTAGAAGGAGTGATGGGCCCGATGCCCGGTTTAGTAGCTGGTGTCATAGGCGAAAAATGCAGAGGGATAGTGGTCGTAGTGGTGATCGTTCGCGTCAGGTACTGGCCAGGAGTTGCTGGTCCTGAGGGGCCATGAAGGGGCGTCTGTGGCTCGTCATCATCGTCGCTATCCAAAACTGCATCCTCGTGGATGACGATATCTGCGGGCTTGCTCTCCTTGCGCGTAGATGCTTGAGATGGGGCGCGGAACTGGGGTGGCGATACGTGCTCGATAGGAATGACTGTACTGTGAGCGTCTGGCGTCCATGGAGATGACTCTGTCGTCATTTCAGTAATGGCTGAGAGGCCTAGGCGGGCAGACTTGGCAGGTGTAGCTGCCTGAGCCGGCGCGGCGCCCTTGACAGGAGATGACACAGAACGGAAAGTGCCTGTTGTTGGCGAATAGGTCATCATCGAGTCGGCGGCTTCATTCACAGGTGGGTTGACGGGCAAAGGGTCCGAGCCAGTATCTCGCTCCTCGGAAGGCGGCGTGACAGGACGTTCATTGTCAATAGACTCATGCTTGATATCAACATCCTCCATGTGATGATCGTCCTCGCTGTGAACACTGGCCGGTGGAGTCAAACCAGGAACCGAGGATTTGATGCGCTCAATCTCTGTCGCATAGCTATTGTCATGAACATATGACTTGCCCTTATTTTCAGCGATGCGGCATGAGCAGCACTGGAACTGGCATTCCATCTTCATGAACTCAATCTGGTCCTGGGCCCGCTGGCGAAGACGCTTCTCAGTGACAAGCTCCTGCTGGAGGAGGCGCAGTTCGACAACCGCCTTCTTAGGGGCAACGTTCTCCTTGTCCTCTTCGTCGCGGTCAGGTGTGCGTTGCTTACGGGGAGAGCGAACTGGCGATCCAAACTCGTCGTGCTCATCGGTAGATGTAGAGGGCAATGGGATTTGTCCTTCAGCAGCAATGCGCAACACCTCCTCTTCCTTCAAGCTTGTCTTTAACGCGTCGCGCTCTCCCTCGACTAGCCTGAGCCTGTCCTTCAGTGTCTGGATCTCTTCCCCCAGACGAGCTTCAAGGCCCTCGAGATCCACCTGCAGGCCGTAGACTTGGTTCTTGTATTTGCTGGCCTCTTCGGTTTTGAATTTTAGATCCGACTCGGTAATCTTTGCGTGGCGCTCCAGGCTCTGAATTTTTGCTTGGAATGTCGGGATTGCGCCCGTTGTCCTCAGGTTGTCTTTGTGCAGCTCGACATTCTTCTTCTTATGCTGCTGGTACTTCAGTTGAAGGGCATCATTCTTCTGGCTGAGCTCAAACTGGTAGGAATTGTTAGTGGAGAGGCCAGTGGACTTGCTACATTGCATATCGAGATCGAACATACCACTTTGGATTCTGCCTGCTTTCTCTTCTCCTCGCAGTATTGCATGGCCTTTTCCCATTTGGCAATAGCTTCGCGCTGCTCCTTGTGTTTTCTGTCCCACACTTCCTTGGCGATCGCATCCTTGGTAGATTCCTGGACCTTCTTAAGTTCCGTCTTTAGCTCTTCGATGCGCATTTCGCGGCGGCTCATATTCAAGGCGTGGTCCTTCTCCAACTGTCTGATTTCGGAGGCGTGCTTTGACCTTTGCCTCTGCATGGCCTGCATGTACTTTGCCTGAGCTTCCTTAAAGTCCTTAACCTCGAGGTTCTCAAACATAGCGGCAAGGCCGTGGACAGAGACATCTGAGTCGTTTCGGCGATGTGATCGAAGAGGCGACGTGCGCAGATCAGGAAGGGTGGGAGTCTGGACCCCAGGGCTGCCGTATGGTGGTTTTGTGCCTGCAACGCGCTCTGGGCTCACTGGGAAGACAGGCATGCCAGGTGACATGGGGAATTTTGTTGGGGAAGCCGGATCCATTTGGATCGGTTGCTCTTTGAGTTTCGCCAACTTGACGGTGTTGAAGGGAAGATAAACTTTGGTAGACTACTGTGATGCAGTGCGTGTGTGTGGTGTGTGGTGTAGTGTAACGAGCAACGAGCGCTCGGAAAAGTAAACAAAGGCGGGCCTGCGCAACTTCCCTGCTCTAGCAACCCGCACAGACCACTCCCACTTCCAACTCCACTTCACTCCATTCCCACTCAACATACTCGAACGTCATCAACTGATATATCCTCATTTGCGACGTTGTATGGAGCTGATTCAATCTCTTCACGACGGCTATGTGTTTTAATTTGATGTGAAACACGATTTTCGCTTCGTCTCATTCGGACATCACCCTACATGGCGCCATCATCATTTGCAGGCGAAACTGTCCTTAGTTTGATCTTCCCAACGAGTCACTTAACCTCTCGTTAACTCTGTAGTTAGGCTACCTATGCACAGATACCAAGATTGGTAGCTGTTCGCTGTATAAGCCCACTATGCTACATGTAAAACTTTCCTGTGTAAATTGCAACACTGGTCTCTTCACTGCCGCCAACCGTTGGGGATTCCCACCTTGTGACTATCAAAGTAGCCTCCTTTCTTTGATTTCAGCCATCTTGACTCCTCGTCTCTCCGTTAGAAAAAAAATAAACAAATAAGGCTTTGCATATATCCCTTTGTCCTTATCTTTTGACTAGCTGGTGGAGGAGAATTGCAATGCAGAGCGAGCCTAGATTATATACAAACACCGCGCGATGTTTGCTTCCATGGTGGCTGGAGAGTTTATCGCCACTTCGCCTAAGCCAAATACAAAACAAATCTTTTCTTTCACTGCTGCTCTCTTTTTTCCCTCTAGCCTGTGTCACCTACGCGACCGCCTCGCGCCACTCTCTGTAGTGCCAGTGACATATTCTCTTTTCGTCCCTCAACCACCCTCCGTCATTGAAACACATACATACATCGTCATCCCCACTTGCACCATGGCTGAAGACGACGCATATGTCGTCCACGCAAAGGTTGCGGCTAACATTGCGCAGGAACTTTTCTATGCATTCATCGAGAGCACATGGACCCAAGACATGCTTAGTGTCAACGTAATTCGCAACCGCAAGTATGAGCTCATCGGAGTCGAAGCTATTGCTGGAAAAGGCGTAGAGGACGCCGGTAGCAAGGCGACCAATTGCGGCAGGACTGGAGGAGGCTGGTTGGTCGACTTCCCGAGCCAGGCGTTTGAACAAGAGGACGAGGATGCGAAGCATGCGCTGTTGGCGGATGGCCACTCTATCTGGGTATTTGTGGTCATGCATGCTGCTGTTAGAGGGTTGTTCAGAGGTTAGATCACTATAATCAAACATTCAAACAGTTCGACGCTGTACTAAATCCTTACACTAGATCTTGTCGAAGACCCAGATACCGACATCAAAGAACTTGTTCACTACATCAACGCCCGAACAATCGTCCAACACCTCGGCGCCTTCGGTCTCGCCCGTCGAGAACGCGATGCGGTGCATCTCTACCCTGACTCTAGCGCAAAAGGAGTGTACGAAATCACGCTCAGAAGTGGCGTTAAAATCGCCCTTGACCTCGCCGGCGCCCAATACAAGAGCAGCAATGGCGCTAAGCACGAAACAATTCTACGCTGGGACGAATACTGGAACCGCTGGGGTTTCGCAATCAAATACCGCGTACCATTCCGCTACCACCACATCACTCACACCGAGAGCATGTCCGACTACCGCGTCCTAACCCCTCTAACCATCATGTTTGAGCTTAACGTCTGGTTCAACCTCGCACTTGCCCACTGCGAAAAGAAAGTCCTAACCTTGTTGCGCGATTCCCAAGACATCAGCACGATCGAGCTCATCAATCGAAAGCGTGATATCATCAACACAATCAAGTTCTTCGTACAACAACGCTCGAATCAACTCAACAACCCTCTCACATCGCGTTCCATCTCCGGACGCACGAAATTGCATCATCCTGCCTACATTCGCACCCCCCTTCCAACCCAAGCTACACTCAAGTTTAACCACCCTCCCATCTACCTCTTCAACTTCGGCTCTGCGTCAGACTTCGATTGGCGCGAGCTCGTGTCGGTGCTGCAGGACTCAGGTACCAGTGCGATCGATAAGAGGCGAGCTGCGCAGCTCTTGAAAACTCGTCTGATGTATACGACTCCCGAGGACTGGAAGATGAACTTCGTGTGCGAACCGATGCCGGGAAAAGCGTGGCTTGGCAATGATGTCAAATGGAATCCGTGGTATGGGAAGACGTAGATGGTGGATGAGGGAGGGGGAAGAGCGGTGTGAAGAAGGGGAGAGGTCTTGAAAGAATGGATTGATCGGTGGATGAGTTGACGGTGGGTAGGGGAGTTAGTTATTGAGTCGGAGCTTCTTAAGGTGATGGGTGGTCAATTCGACGAAGTGCATCCCTGATGACTATAGGTGTGTCGAGAAATAATTGGAGGATGCTAGTGATTCCGTTCACCCCGGTTGCAGTACTTGCACTGAATCAAAACAATACATTAGCTTAGTTCACAAACAGGATATAAATTCAATTAAACACAATTCTTTGTTACATATCGTTAAAGTGAGATCGCAAACTCGTTTTAGTAGTTTTGTGGTAGTCCAAATCCAGGCAGCGCACCCGCTTACCAAAACGACCACCTCTTATATGTCCTCTATTGCAACATCCGGTGCACCTGTCAAATGCCAATATGTAAGTATATACGTCACTCTCAAGTAGCATTACCGCCATATTCCGGTCCCCATGTGGATTTTCTACTTGTAATGTCGACTAGATTTGTGTAAGACAGAAGTTGCGGTGTATGCGTCCAGGCTTGTATAGCCTTAGGAGCAGGTTAGGAGAACATCTGGAGTTATTCCTTCCATCCTCGTACTAACTAAAAGTAATAGTGTTGCCTATTCTCGGTTATTCTTTAATATTTCTATTTTATTTTGCTTTCCCTCTCATTTTACGAATATTTTCTCGTATTCCAGGGTATAAGTCTTCGCGTCATTAAAAAAAAAAATGAATAAATTAGACACATGAGAACAAATCGCCCAATCTCCAAATAGTAGTCCTATGCAATACTAATTCATGCTAATATATACCCTGAGGTAGAAGGATGTAGTAAAATTGAAAATTGAAATTGGCAATGAGATTACTCATTGATCGATGATTATATATACCTAGACACATATCGAGAAAGCAAGGGAGAAAAGAGCGCCACGAAGCAGTTCTAGCACTACCAGTGATTGTCCCAATATGAAACGCATGCCCGGGACCCAAGCAAGGAAAAGCCACAGACTATTTATAAGATTTGACAAATTTGCACAGTGCTTCTCGCCAATCTTGCTCATCGACTAATGTCACACAAGCCAAAGAATGTAGATTCCATTTCCCTGGATGAAGAGAGTGATGCAAGGGATGTTAAGGGTAAATTATAAGGCCATAAGTGCCTCTTGGAGTACGTATGCCAGTGTCTCATCCAGCCCATACAACTCAGACATGAAGTCTACCGCAACTGCGACTGCCCTAATCACCTTCTTGGCTTGTGGCCTTGCCTCGCCCACGCCCTCATGGCCCAATATACGTGCGAAGTATATGATGCAATCGTAAGTCGTGTTGATTCCCCCCATAGCTGAATCGTGACTTTGAGTGCTGACGTTCATTAGGCGCAACACGACCGTCGTACACCTTTACGTTTGTCAAGAGCCTTCCTTTGGAGCGCCGTGCAATAATTTGCATGCTGAAGTCGGAAAATGCTGTATTGAACCCCACTTTCCTGGCTAGACGTATGTGTAGATATAGGGCCATGCTAACTAATCGGAGACAACGTGTCGGATGAATATATGGGCAAGATATCCGCTGCAGGCCCCGATAGAGGATCTTTCTGCGCACTGTACCCGTAAGTGGCAAAACCTTTATCTACCTTCATTCAAAGCGCGCAGTTTGTATCAAATCTCTGCTGCATCGGGCACTGAGGACGCTATTTCCAGGCAAGTCGACTGTCAGGGTGAAACACTACCCATAGCTTATCCTGGGGTTCGGGATTTGGCACGCTATGACTTTAGTGACTTGGTGACCTCCTACCGATGCGACTTCATCGCTGGATTCACAGGTGCATGACGTATTGGAGATTGGGTGGGGTGGTTGAGATACCTAGTTAATCAATGTTATGAAGTTTGCCCTGAGAGCAGATACAAGCAACATTACTGAATGGGACACACTGTATAACAAATAACGTGCAATCGTGACTACTTTTCGCAATAATAATGCCTATGAAGCCCCCAGCGCCCGGAACGCCAGATCCTTTAGTTACAGGTATATGATCACGCCCGTACCGTATTATGAACCAAAGAAATGAAGAAGACTGTGCGTTTAGGAGCCCCTCTGGTAGATACCAGCAACCATTGCGTGATCTCGCTCGAAGGGTTCCAAAGTCAGCTGCTCCTTGGGTTTGATACCCATCTCCCTCATCTTCTGGACTTCCTGGGCAAAGACGGCTTCCGGAGCGGCAGTTGAATCGATACAGTTGGCCTTAATGGAGATCAAAACACCTCCACCAGCTTTCAGGAACAGACCGGCTGTAGATATATTAGTCGAGAGTTCATCTGGACTGAGATATTCATTTCGTCACTCACCATTCAAACCAACAATACGCGCTTGATCAGGTTGGGCGACATCAGCGAAAATGCAGTCGACCATTCCAACCAGCATTCGGTACTTCAGAGGGTGGCGGGCATCCTCGACAATGGGAATAACATTCGTGCGGTGGGTTGCCATGTTGATCAGATCACGGCCGGAACGATGTGAGAATTCAACAGCGAAAACAGTGCCCTCGGGACCAACGATATCGGCAACGTGTGAAACACTGGTACCGCTAGCTGCACCCAAGTAAAGAACCTCTGAGGAGATGTTAGAAAATCGCGATGTCTTTCGTCAAACTCAATCAAAACTTACTGCTGCCGGGGCCCATGTAGATGTTGTCAACACCACCCAAGATACCTGCGGCCAACTTGCTTCGGAAGGGGTTCCACACCCTGTATTCGACACCAGTAGGCGTGGCTTCATCGTCACCCGCGGCACCAGCATTCGATACGCTAATGCGCTTCTCGCCATAGACGCTCTCACCGGGAGTCAAGTTCTTGGTAACCAGCACTATAACGTAACTATTAGATGGGATCGTGTTGGTGAGGTGCATTTCAACTTACAGTCCTCCTTGCCACGGGCAACGAAAACTCCAGCGTGACGGTGAGGCTCGACAATGACCTTGCTGTGGACATATTAGTTCGCGTCTGCGGCATCTATGCACTGTATTCATAACGTACGCTCCACCTCTGGCTCCTTTTGCGCCTCCTCCACGGCCGCCCCTCGCACCTCCACGGGGACCACCACGGCCTCCACCTCGTCCACCACGAGCAGGAGCTCCTCCACGGCCGCCGCCACGAGCGCCACCTCGTCCACCGCGGGGAGTAGCACCTCCACGACCACCGCCGAATCCACCTCGTCCTCCGCCGCCGCCGCGTCCGCCCCTATCTAGAGTTAGCATATTCGTATATTGAGGTGCTGTTGGATTTGCAAGGGCTGGGTTTGATGTGACCGCGGGCACTACTATCAGATTGCCGGCGCACAACTTGCCCATTTCCCCTCGATATCCAAATGAATATTTCGAAGAAAACTATAAAAGATTCCGGAGAAGTGTCTCGTACCTGGGAGTAAAGGCCATTGCTTAAGTGCTGGTCGAAAAGACTGTGAAGAGAGAACTGGCAAAGTTAGCTTGTGCGTGGGCGCATCGAATGACGATAAGGATCGTACTGTGCGAAAAGAGATATCGATATGTGCGCAATGGCTTTGCTGTATACCACTGACAACTTCACTGCTCGTGCACGCAAAGTCCGCACAATGGGTAGAGAGATGGGTGCTGCTGGATAGCTCAAAGTTTGGAGCTTCGCAAAAAAATCGAGAATCTTGGCGCCCACTAGCCGTGTTGGGGGCTGACTAAGGCGGCGGACCGCTAGTTTTGCCGAACCGAGCCCACACGACGATTTTGACGGAAGCGACAAAACGAGAACCTCATCTACTAACCAACAGGACTCATTCCGCTCAAACGACACGATGGTACGTCGTCCGCCTCCCCTTGCTCAGCGCGAAAAATATACATGCGCATTCGCGATTACGGGAATTAATTCGTTCTCCAGGTCCGCTACGCAGCAACCAGTATCGACAACGCAAAGTCTGCCCGGGCTCGCGGCAGCTACCTTCGTGTCTCCTTCAAGAACACCCGCGAGACGGCCCAGGCCATCAACGGCTGGAAACTTAACCGCGCCCTCGACTACCTTGGCAATGTCCTCGAGCACAAGGAGGCTGTCCCCATGAGGCGGTACGCCGGCAGCACTGGCCGAACCGCTCAGGGTGAGTGGGATTTTTTTGTTTACTGGCAGTGGGAGAAATATGAGGCGAAGGCAATAAAAGAGGTGGAATTTCTGTTAGACGGACACGATATTGGAATTACGGGCGACAATCGCATTTGTGGATGTTTGGCTGACAACAACCATAGGCAAGGCTTTCGGTGTCTCCAAGGCTCGCTGGCCCGTCAAGTCCGCCGAGATCCTTCTCGGTCTCCTCAAGAATGCTGAGGCCAACGCCGACACCAAGGGACTCGACACCAGCAACTTGATTGTCAAGCACATCCAGGTCAACCAGGCCCCCAAGCAGAGGAGACGCACATACCGTGCCCACGGTCGTGTATGTACATCCCGACTATGCATGCGGCCATGAGTTGCGCTAACAATTTTCTAAAGATCAACCCCTACATGTCCAACCCCTCCCACATCGAGCTCATCCTCGCCGAGGGTGACGAGGTCGTCCAGAAGTCTTCCCAGACCGTCGAGCGCCGATTGAACTCCAGGAAGCGTGGTCTTGAGACCCGCCGTGCCATCACTGCTGCATAAATGGAGAAGGAGGAGTGAGGGGAGAGTTCGAACGAAGAGAAACACGAAGAAGGCATGGGGAACGGTCTGGGAGTCAATGAGCGAATGAATCATAGGGTCTTTCACACTCTTCATGTATGCTCCGGCATGATTGGGACTTCGATATTTCTCCGGTGTCTGGTCGATAAAATAAATTAGGCCATGGCCTGCTTCCCACGTTTGGTTTTTTTGATATGCATATTTTCTCGAAATGAAACAAGGGTATTCTAAAATTCACCAGTGGCTGCTAATCAGCACAGTACTTATCACCAGCATGGATATCAACAGAACATTTACTTGCACATGCCCCGCAGCACCCTCTCCTTCTCCCTTTTGACCTGCCTTGAACCCATTCGCTTCCCCTCCAAGGTACAATGCGCCAAGGTCAGTCAGTCCCCCATCATCATCAAATAGCGCAACACCATCTCCCGTCCACTCATTCGCATCATCAGTCCTAAACGCCCCAAACCAAGCATACCTCTCCACAAACTCCAAACCATCTAGATACGGCAACGTCTGATTCATCATGCGGACCGTATCCTCCGCCTCCGCCTGCGGCAGTGCAAGCTCAGTCACCCAAATCTTAAGCGGTGTTTCCCGCGAAGCATTCGTGTTATAAAACTCATTCAGCGTTTCCAACCAACTCGCCAACCCATCAAACGCACCATACCAATGCGCAGCCACGAAATCCGTCGGACACCCATTCTCTTCATCGATTTCATAACACGACTCATTGAAGCGCTGCAACCACTCGAGACCCATCCCCGAGCCCGTAACACTAGGGTGCGAAATAAGCCATTTTCTGCCGTCGCCGTTACGATACGGGACGATGTGCTCTATGTATGCTTTTGCTGCGTCCTCGGGCTCGATGCTGCTTCCGCCGCTGTCTTTGGTGCCGTCTGGTTCGTTGAAGCTGAGGAGGTGCTGAGAGGAGCTGGGCAGACTGTTTATTACTTCGCCTGTGCGTTGGGATTCCGCGCCATCGATGCCGTGGATTAGCGGTATGAATTCGAGATCTGAGGACCGCAGATGGTCAACTGGGTAGGGGGACCAGTTGTAGTACCATGATAGTGGTGCTGAGTCGGCGGTTAGGAGATTATTGTCGGATTGGTGCGTGTCGCCTATGTAGGCGAAGCCTCGTTTGCTGTTTGTGGATTGGCCATTTGCCGTTTGGAGTAGGAGTAGGTGGAGGGCTAAAAGGTGGAGGATCCTGGGGCTGTGTGAGTGTCTGTGGGGAATATCGGAGGAGGTCGCCGACATGGTGTCGGGGATATCGCCGATGGCGTGTTTTGTGTAGGATGATGTGCGGGGAGATGCAACGGTGCGTCGGATACGGGTACCTAATGGATTGTCTATATGAAACAAATTATGAATCGCGATGCTGAGGCGTTCATTATAAGTGTGCACAAGAGGGACATGTGTGGGATTGGGGCGGTGGCAGTGTGGCACTGGATTTCATGAATGGACGACATCATGTCTGATCTGGGCTTGCGTCATATAGCGAAACTTGGCAGATGGAGAAGAAGCAGGGTCAAAGTAAAAGCACTGACTCGCAAGAATCAATGCATATGGGGATTGATACAGGTTTTCATTTTTTTTTTTTTTGAAATGGTTGGTGGGAGTTGGTGCAATGTTCTTCTTGAAGGCATGTCCGGTGCTGGCGATACAATGAGTAGTGTTGAGTTACTGGGCCTTACACAATTGCTAGACCGAAAAGAGGCTAGCGTGCGGAACGGAGGGGAGGGATCGCATCCGACAAGATGGTTTGTGATGAGTAATTTCCAATACAATGACAATTCCTTGCAGAAGACCATCGATCGTTGGGCGTGCAAGGAATGTCTGACCAGGTACCTGGGATGGAGAGGATATCATCAACATACCGTGACTTTTCTTGAGGGTTTGGGCATCGCGATAAGGCGAGCTCTGGATAAGCTTCATGGCGGGAGTCGACATTAGGCTAAGCACGTCGAAGCTTCACGGCATTTTAGAGGCGTGCCACAAAGAGAGGTTAACGAAGCTTTGCGGCGGACGGAAGCTTCCTTGGAGGAGGGACAATAAGGACGTACAGTTCTTATCAGCAGCAGAAACAAAACAATACCTCGCTGCTGCTCACAGTTACAACATCAAAAACAACAGCTCCTCTTGACCGCTCCAGCTTACATGTATCCGTCGTCTCGCGATCGCTCTCGCCCTCGCGTCTAAGATACCCCGGATTCCCTCCCCATTCACCCTGCCGCGCTCTGCCCCACACGCACCAGGCCACTCATCACACCCTCGCCAAGGCACTTTATCCACGAACAGAGCCCTCTCCGCCCTCTCCGCCCATCGACATCTATTTGCTGCTCGGAAGGCTCGTACTACCGTCACATCGCCCCTCATCCGTCATCACGTTACCAACAAAAACAAGCCCGACCATCAAGCCGATCGTTGCTGCCGCTCTCGGCATGGCCCCTATACGGCCAAACTCCCGCGAAGGTGAATGGTATGCCTCTTCGCCCTTGGGATCTGCAGGTAAGGTTGGCCAGCGCTCGAATTTAAACGCATACATGCCCCTACATGCCCCCAGACATACCCTGGCAAGACAATCCGGTGCCGGGTAGCTATAAAGTAACCCAGACCTGTCTACCACCCCCTCACTTTTTCTTGGGCTCCTCTTGGTTGCTCTCTGCGTGCATTGTTATTGTCTTTCCCCTAGGTTTCCACTTCTTTGCGCCTGTTTACACAAGTGCGGAACCTGACTGCTTTGCGCGTAACTAGGAGAGGGATCGAGTTACGGCACTTTTGCGCCCCCCAACGCCGACATGGCGACAGTAACAGACATTGACAACAAGGCTGACGCCGACCACATCTCGGACGATGGCCTCAAACCCACTGAGCCCGGCCATGGCCCATCCAGCTCCAAGCTCGAACCACCCCCACTTGTGGCCGCAATGTCGCCAGAGTATCGAGCAGAAGCCGAGGCCAAGATGAGGAAGAAGGTCGACTCGCGGTTGCTTCCAATGATTATTCTCATGTACATCATGAATTATTTGGATAGGAACAACATCGCTGCTGTGCGATTGGCTGGATTGCAGGACGAGCTGAACCTTAGTAGTGTGCAATACCAGGTAGGCGCCAACGATTACGGTATGCAATTCAACGCTAATGTGTCTAGACTACCGTCTCCATTCTATTCGTTGGTTACATTCTCATGCAGAGTATGATCGCACTTCCAATCATGTCGATATTCTATAACTAATCGATCGCGTACAGTTCCATCGAATCTCTTCCTCAACAAGACTGGAAAGCCCGCAATCTATCTCCCGGTGTGCATGATTGTCTGGGGCATTATCAGCGGTGCAACTGGCGCATGTCAGAATTTTGGAGGTCTGGTCGCATGTCGATTTTTTCTCGGTTTCGTTGAGGCCGCATACTTCCCAGGATGTCTTTTCTACCTTTCTGCGTGGTACACCAGGAAGGAACTTGGGTTTAGGACTGCAGTGCTCTACTCGGGATCTTTAGTCTCGGGTGCCTTTGGTGGTCTCGTCACCGCTGGCATCACTAGCAACATGGATGGTACTAAGGGACTTCGAGCATGGCGATGGGTTTTCATCATCGAAGGCGTAATCACTGTAGTGATTGCTGTCGGCGCCTTCTGGATCCTACCCAACTTCCCGCGAACCACATCTTGGCTGACTGAGGAAGAACGTCAACTCGCCGTCTACCGCCTACAAGAGGATGTTGGAGAGGACGACTGGACATCCTCGGAGTCGCAAACGTTTTTCCACGGTCTCAAGCTCGCTTTGATGGATATCAAGACTTGGATCCTTACCGTTTTGTTGCTATCTATCGTGTCGTCGGCGTCTGTGACCAACTTCTTCCCTACGGTTGTCAAGACGCTTGGATACGACAACATCAAGACATTGCTCCTTACCGCGCCGCCGTATGTGCTAGCAGTCATCACAACCTACATCAATGCCTGGCATGCGGACCGCACCGGCGAACGATTCTTCCATATTACTCTTCCTCTGTGTGTGGGCGTAGTAGCTTTTATCTTATGTGCAGCTACGCATTCGACCGCACCTCGCTACGTTGCCATGATGCTCATGGTTCCTGGTGTCTACACTGGCTATGTCGTAGCGCTGGCTTGGATCTCCAACTCGCTGCCTCGCCCACCAGCCAAGCGTGCTGCAGCACTCGCCTTTATCAACGCGGTTTCCAACACGAGCTCCATCTACGCGAGCTACATGTATCCACAGCCGAAGGGCGGAAAGCAGCCGAATTTGGTGGTACCGCTCAGCGTAGATTGCGCGACGGCGGCGCTGGCTATCATCATGACTGTGATTATGAGGATCATCCTAGGTAAGCTTAACAAGAAGCTGGATGGAGGGGAGCATGTTGATGGAGCCATCAATGCGGTTCCAGGCGTAGCGCAAGCCCATGGATTCAGGTTTTTGGTATAGAGCGTTGATGGACGCTTTCGCATTTGGAAGGGTGATAGATAGTTGTAGATGATAAGTGGTGGATGTTTAGGAAATTCGTGCCGATGCTCCGCGACGGAGAGACGCGGGAGGTTGGGGCCGCCGCGCGGGAAACGAAACGAGACATGATAATAGTGACAATGGAATGCAGTACTTTTTGCTACTTGATCTATCCCGAACAGCAGCGGAGGAGCATTCCCCGCGACCGGTGTCCCGTGACCTTTTTGGCCCGTTTGTCGAATTGTGGTGGATGCGATGTGCTGATTGGTCGAGGGGACATTGTGAGTGTCTCGGAGTCCGAGTGGGTGGAGGGCGGATGTCCGCGCTCGGCGATGCGCTGTTGAGAAGTTTGAAGTTATCTCTGGTGCTGCCCCCAAGGTTCACAGGTAGATAGTGAGGTGATACTTACACTTGGGTATTTCGTATTTCGTATGCTGTTGCTGTAACTGGTCTACCATATCTGCAGATTGCGCGCAGGTCTCGAAGGTTCGACTGGCCCCTCATCAAGTCGCCCGGATTGGCTTAGCCCCGCACGCCTCACTGAAACGCCCACAACCAGCCTCGCGTCGCGATCGCCGCCAGGGCCGTCGTCATCCTTCTTCTTTACATCTACCTCACTCACTCGCTGCACCACCTCCATCCCGGCATCCTCTCCCTTCACTCTGCTATTCGCGCCTATCGCTATCTGGGCCCTTCCTCGCCGTCGCCTCTTCCATGAATATGCCCTTTTCTGCCGCCAGCCTTCTCCTCAACACTCATCTTGGCGTCTCGAGCCCTTGAAGTTACACGACTCATCCTTGGAAGCGCCTCGTGCGCGCGCTATGCATTTGCATTCTACACCACCACGACCGACTAGCTAAAAGTACACCGTAGATTCTGTTCCCTTCACCATCACTCTTGATCATTATCTCTTTTCTAAACCCTCTTTATTCACTATTCCCCAGTATCAACAACTCAAATCCGGACGTCTCGGCCAAGGCAGCAACGCGACTCGTCAGCTGACGCCACCCATATACGTTCACCCAGTTTGTCACTTATATCGACTATCATCCAGACTAGCTATGGATTTCTCTAGCAACGTCTTTCGACCCCCTCCCTCAACTGCTTCATTCTCTGATGACACTATGAGTCACACACAAATGGTCATGGCCTGCCGCTGGGGCTGGGGTAGCTCCAGTCCCAACACCACCCCGGGAGCGCAACCACCACCCACGTTTCCGCCCTCCGCACCCACTTCCTCTGGCAATCCGCGCACAAAGCGCTTTTCACCCTGTCAAGGACGCCTTTACCACCAACTTTTATGCTCCCATCGCATACGAACAGATCTAGTCGAGGACTGCGGAACCAATTGCGTAGAACCCTATGGAAACGCCACCGCCACCCCCTTCATCTGCAACCAATGCATCCAAAGTGAAGCCTCCAAAATCTGGGAAGCACGGAAAGCCGAACACGATGCATCATACCCAGCCATAGACCAAATGACCAACGAACAATATAACCAATGGTACCAAGAGCGCACCCAGCTCGAAACAGAATTCACACGTGACCGTCAACTGTACGAACTCGAACTCCAAAAAACTATGCGCCCTACAAATGTTTGCTGCCCGCTTGAAGCAAGTAAAGATGAGATGGAGTTTGCAGCTGAACTAGACTCGCTATCGCTATCGCTGATGGCATCGAGTCAGAACTCGAGTGATCATCCGCCCCTTCAGATTCCTCGTAGTCGAGTCAGTCTACCAAATGATAGCTCCGAACAGCTGCACTGGGGCCTCAATTCTCTGGCCCTGGATCGCGGATCATGCGGCGTAGAGTATTCTGCTTCTCAACCAAGTGCTCATATGTCACCCAGCGCCATCGACAAAGACATCTTGTGGCGGAAAGCGCGGGATTGAAACACAAAATCAACAAGTCAAAAATGAAACAAAACTTCATAACAAAGCTTCAACAATATGAGATCCCCGAAAATAATGACTTCCTGGCTTGTAGGCCGCCCGACATGGTTTTCAGTATTGCATTGTCCGAAGGGTGTGTAAAACTTGTCAACTTCACATGGAAGTTACACGATGAAAGATAGTCCCTTGACTTGCTTTTATCTTTTGTCTCTTTTTTTTCTTGATCTGCTTGTTAGCGATATTTGCATGGCATGGAAGATTTGGAGTTTTTTATTTGGGTATCGGTTTTTATTTTCAGGGCAGGCGAAAGAAGGTGAGAGGAGAAGGGAAGATAGGTCCAAGGGAGAGAACGTTGGACGTTGGTCGTGCAATGAAGACGGAAGCTAGCTACTGTTTGAGTATCATTTGTAATTGTAGTGTTAGCGATTATGAGGATGATGTGCAATTGAAGTGAGTTGGAAGTTAAAAAAGAAATACGTCTTTTGCATCACTGTACTGCTGGCAAAACTCTACATACCCCTTTACCTTCATCGCCTTCCCTACACCCACTCCAGCCTCCACACATCACCCAGTCTCGAATTATCCTCCGCCAGCCCCCCATGCACAACAATCTGGCCCTCAGCCCCAACACCCGCATCAAACCAGCCCCTAGGCGCCGGACCCTCTCCCTCGGTCTCCACCTTCGCCCAACTTCCCCCCTGGATATCAAACCCCCACACATCCCCCAACATCTTCCCC
>JAQGEP010000680.1:0-10292 GCA_028476805.1 Acrocalymma vagum
GCCATTCGCCGGAAAGGCAACTCACCTTTTTTCTTCTTTTCTTGCAGCTCATGCAGCCTAAACGAGACTTCGTATGGACACGTCGTTTGCGCATATCCGAATTGACAGCAGAGGCGTTATGTAATGGTTGAGGAGACAATGAGAAAGATGAAGACTCACAGGTACCCCCAAAGGGATACGATCCATCTGACTGGCTGATTTCCCCTGGGCCTACGCCTAACCGCATCGGATCTTTCCCTACGTCTTCTTGCATTCGTGACTTAGAATTTGTGGAGGTTGACTGGCTAGGGCGGGATTGGGGTTGGTGTTCAATAAAAATTCCCATTGGGAACGACAACCAGCCCTCAAAGACATCATCCGCACACATCTCGTCTCCTGAGTCAGCACTGAGGTGGGAATCCATATCGACTCCCCCCTTCCAGCTTTACTGGACTCAAATATGATGCTTTTGAAGAATGCGCTGAGTCAATGCGAGCATGTGAGCCTTGTTCAGCCGCCGCAGTGAAGCCGCAGTGAGGGAAATTCGATCTGAACCCGAAGTTCGGAATAAAACTAAACCATGGAGGAACGATAGGCATGAATGGAAGTTGATTCTTAGCGTCGTCCTTCAGTGTATGCAATTAGGCACCGATCACCGCCCTTTCTGAGAACCGGTGAAACTCAGCCATGATTATGACCGCGCCCTTCTGGGAGCTAGAATGAGTACCGGCAGAGGAATCTTGGGATTAGCGTGGCTTGTTGCACCCTAAAATAGCATTCAGACTTTTCATGTGATAGAGACGAGAAGATTTGACCAGAAGGAAATTCAGGAGGATAGGAAGCCAAACATATTCATCGCTTAGAGAAACTGTCTAGAAGTCTGAGCTAGGTTATGTGCTCGCTAAGTGGTTCTACAGAGTGGTAAAGAATATGAGTCCCAGAGCCTCGAGAGAGCTTAATCATAGTATTATCTGGGGTACCGGGTTAGGGAGTGAGCCAAAATGAGCGGTAGAGGAGCGGTCTGCCATGTGCAACGTCAGTTGGAAGGCGGGCTGAAGTTCACAGTACCTGGGGAAAGTCCTTAATGCGGTCAGCGAGGCGTGCACCGTTGGCCTCCGGGTCCCGTTTCAGCGACAAGCATTGACTGAAGACGTTCGATGTTTAGTTTTGTTTGAGAGATGGCACGTGATGGGTTTTGAGGAACTTCGGTCTTGGTGCACAGGGTCACATTCCTGGCTCAGCTCGCTCGGTACGGCTTGAGCCGCAGCAGTGTTGTCTTCTGACGTCTCCATTTACAGCCGGCACCATTCATCGTTCTGCCCATCGTCGCGACTGTGGCTAGCATGGCCCCTCTACACTGACAGCACTGCCAGTTACATGATACCTGCTTGGCGTGGATTACTGTTCTTCCCTAGCGCGTAATCCGCTGAGTCGGATCCCCAAAGCTCGACTGCGACCTCGCCAACTCTCACATTCCCAATCCGCCCTTGCACATTCTGACAGGATGCCTTCGATTCTGTCTGATGAAGACAAGCAGACGGTGAAGTGCACCGCCGCGTTGCCGAACGATCTGGTGGACAAATGCTTTCTAGATCGAGCTCGTCGATGTCTCGGGGAGTGTATTTATCGGTTCTACAGGAACAAGGATGTCGCACTGGATGTGCTAAAATGATGGAGAGTCAAAAATTGATTATGAACAGCAGAGTTGTATTGTGTGTGTGTTGTGTCTTAGTCTAGTGAACCTGACCCCGCACGTCTTAGATTATATGGCAAGATTACTAATGCAGTTTCTTCCTCAGGCTCCCTTAGATGATGCCTTGGCCTGCGACAAAGGATCTGCAGTCCTCCAATCGCGGTCTGATCGGGGCTAGAAAATCACATGTTAGATTTAGGCGGGTAAGGTGGGTCTGGTTTAGCAAGATGCAATTTGTGCATAGCCTACTAGCAGCCGATACTTTGCGCAGTGATCGGAATGGTCTGGTATCATGCAGATGTTGTAAAATGGTGTGATATCTTTGTTTCCCCGCCCAACTCTCCCAACCTTTTTTTCAATCGTGAATATCACATGCATATTTGTTTGCATGATGATGTGATATCATGAATTGGTAGTGGGGCGGGTTTAAATGAGCGGACCCCTCTATTGCCTTGAGAATTTCTAGATCGAAACACTTCAGCCTGTCTTAAACTCCGTCTGATTTGCTGACGTCTTCAAAGATCATGTCCGACACTGGCAAGCCAGACCTTGTCGGTCTCTGCAAATCTTATCTCTCTGCCTTCAACTCGCATGACCTTGAAGCAACTCTGTCCTACCTCTCTTCTCGCTGCAGGGCAACCCATGGTGATAGAGTCTCAGCCTGCACTCTCGAAGACATGAAAAAAGAGTACATTAAGGATTTTGAAAGCAGGAAGGCTCCAGTTGCAGTCCGTCAAATTAAGGAGATCGTCAAAGAATCTCCCGAGCATGGCATTGGTGTTTGGGTGGAGTTGTTTGATCAGAATGGTACCACAGCCGTTAATTATTGGTATGAGAAGGACGATGATGGTACGTGGAGGCACGTATGGCATGAAATTTTGGAGGTGAAGAAATCCTAGTATCACTCCTAAAATGAAACGTTGGGTTTCCTGATAAATTGCTGTAAATTGACTCCTGGTTCTTGTGTATTCTACCCTATAACTGCTCTCCTGTCCGTCCCCCGTTGGACCTTATCCACCAGGTAAGTAAATTCTCTAAGGATTCGACCCCGCGGGCCGGTCGGTATGGGGATGTGGACGGGTTCACGTTGCCCAACTCGGCAGGTCTCCGCGTCGACCGGCAGACAAGGATGGGCTGACAGAAATTATGAGCAAATGTGGCACTAGTAGTGGGTTTCATGTATGAGTGTATTGTTGTGTGTAGGTATGATGGAAGACAGGCAAGAGGGCAAGTAACAAAATGGATTGCATGAGCAAGAGGATGCTCAGGAGGTGGTAGAGACTGAAATATATACATCTCCCTAGCAAGCAGCAACATCGATTTGTCATGAAACAGCCAAGCAAAGCCATGCTAAGACATCCAAGCAGTGGAAGCCTTGCAGTTTGCCAACAAGGTACGAGTGTGTGATCTAAGCTCGAAGGTAGTCGGACTGTTTAGTCATGACTGGAGACCGGTCATGTGATCAGACTGGCCAACAATCAGTCAAGTTGCAAGTACTTGATTGATGGCTTGATTATGTAACCAATCAATCAGTCAAGTTATGAACAGCGCGTTTATTCAATCAGTTCAAATAATTCCTTCTAACTTGATTGGTTGATTGATAACTGATTGATTGTATTAATTGTGAGCGGTCTCTAGTAACTGGATTCCAGCTATCTAGTCCAGATGCTATTTACAACCGAGATGAGAAGAAAAGAAGAGAATCTAGTATATACTACGCGAAGCAAAGTTTTCCGTGCACGAGCCGCATATCCGTGCACGATGGCGCAGCCTCGAGCATGGGCCTAGCCCGTTACAAAAACATTTTATTTAGCTGATCGATACTCGGCCCCAATGGCTGATTCTCAGTTTCTCTCCGAGAAAGGCCGTGCGGAGCACGGCCCTACTAGCTCAATGATCGCACATGCTCAATGATCCAAAATACTGCCTACCCACCCACCGCTATCAACACACGCCCAATTTACATGAAATAAAATGCCTAAAGTCACGAAGGAGGTCTCACAATATATTCGCGACACTGAGATCGTTGAAAAAGCCCTTGTGGAGCTGCGTACAGTTACGCGGCCCAATGTCACTGCATACTGTCGAGATCGCAACATTAGCCATCTCCGCTAGCGCGTCACGCGCGCTCTTCGTGGCCTTAACAGTAAGTTAACTCGCCCTGCCGCCAATAAAAAGTTATTAGATGAACAAGATATTGCCCTTGAACGATTCTGCGACGCAATTGACGACGTCGGATTTGGTATTATAAAGGAGCTCGTCTGGCAGTATGCCGACGCGCTATTGGCCGCAGTTTATGAAGGTGATGACGACCCCCCGCGCGTAGGCGTTAACTGGGCATCTCGCTGGCTTAATTCTTATAAAAAATACTATAAGGTAAAGGCAAAGCTAATTGACCTAGCTCGAAAGTTAGCGCAGTCTCTAGATGGCCTTTAGGCGTGGTTCGAGAAGTTATAGGTATACGAGCAACGCCTCGCTATCTCTGACGTAAACAAGTATAATATGGATGAAACTGGGATTCGTATAGGTATTGCAAAGGACTGTTACGTATATATAAAACACGGGCGTCAAGTCCTTATACCTACCGCGACGAATCGAGAGCTTATTTCTATAGTGGAGTGCTGCTCCGCAGATGGCCGAGTTATCGCACCTATGCTTATTATTAAGGCAAAGTCAATACTAGAGTAATGGGCGGTCGATTTACCTGACGATTACCTTATAAATATCACTAATAGTGGCTACGCCAACGACTTTACAGCTATAGACTAGATGAAGCACTTTGATAAGATAACCGTAGAGAGCGCCTAGGGCGCGTAGAGACTACTCCTTATTAATGGCTATAGATCTTATCTTACGTCTGAGTTTGTAAAGTACGCAGAGAGTAATCGTATACAGCTTTTTGCCCTCCCTCCGTATACTACTTATCTCCTCTAGCCACTTGACGTAGGCTGTTTTCAGCCTCTGAAGTGGTATCACACTCGGACGCTTGACTGGGCCTCTTGTACAGGCGTAACTAAAATTAGACGCTTAGATTTCTTAGCAACTCTCTTATAAATTAGAGGGTAGGCATTTACGCCGTATACAGTAAAGGGAGGCTGGCGTAAAATAGGCCTCCGCCCTTCTGCCCTAAGTAGGTAATTAAGCCTCTAAGAGCTTAGGAGGCTGCCCGCGCTGCTTAGGAGGTAACAGCAGCCGTTGACTACGTATAGGAGCCCTTAACTCCTACTTAGTAGTTGTCTGATGAGGAGGACGATGGCGTCCCTGTAGTACTTAGGGGCCTCTCTCCTCCTACGCACAGTCGACTACTCCGCTAGCTACTAGATGCTATAGGTACGCCTCTGTTTACAGAGCTTTCTTAGCCTTTTGAAACACCTCGGCCCCGCCGATTGCCTGGCGATATAGGGTGGAGTACGCCGAAGACGATACGTACACTTAATTTATAAGAGAAAGCTGTTGCGTATATACTGAGAAAGTGGCTGCCGCGCGAGCAAGCGGAGGACGTGATTTTAACGCTCAGAGGTAGCTTGGTAATGGCCTGTAATGTAGCAAGGCTGGAGCAAGCTCTCTACTAAATAAAGGCTGCCGAGCATGCTCGCGCTGAGCGTCGTAGGCGTAATCAACGTGTAGTTGACGTTGGCGGAGGTCCTGTTTACGCTAGAGACTGCCGTAGGATGGCTGCGGAGAGGGTCGTCAACGAGGCCGCCAAATAAGAAGCCACCGTCGCCGCGCGCCACCAAAAGGCAATCGTCAAACGATTTAATACTTAGAAGAAAATACTATCAAACGTACGTAATTGGGGCAAAAAGTCAATAAGGCGTCACCGTGAGGGCCTACTTGTCACGCGCAGCAGGTCTTATATAACTATATTTAACGGCCCAGTCATCAAAACTTTAGCAGATGAACTAACGCGTTAGGAGTACAGAGTCAACAACCTAGCGCTAGCCGCGCGATTCCAGAATTTGTATGAGAACTCTATACAAATATTAGAGGAGAGAGGCAAGTTCATAGCAAGGCGTTCTATTATAGAGAGCTCGATTTCAGCACTTAAAGTCGCATACATTAACTATGGCAGCATGGATCCTTATACGCGGCACCTGCAAAGGAAAGGAGACGCACCTACGCTACTATCTTTCCCTAAAGGAAAACAAGCAATAATACAAGTACAGGATAGTCAATTTCATATCCCTAAGACGCAGCTCGAAAATAGCCCTATTGGCAGCGACGACGAGGGCTACTCATCTCCTATTGTTGAATTTTATGACTGTATCTCGCCAGAGCAGCTAGAATGGGGCTGTGAGCGATATATCAAGTGTTTTGCGATGTAATTACCATACAAATTACTATACAAAAGGCATTTTACGACATTTGGATCATTGAGCATGTGCGATCATTGAGCTAGTAGGGCCGTGCGGAGCACGGCCTTTCTCGGAGAGAAACTGAGAATCAGCCATTGGGGCCGAGTAGTCATTATGTACAAACGCATCGCATGAGAATATTTCTCTCCAATGAAATCAATTCCAATGTGTTATCGTTATACCAAATAGGTTTACCTCTTGTCACAGGACGAGGAGAAGCGCACCTAGGGATCTAGACGAATGGGAAGTTGAGTGGCTCAGCCGGGTCTTCCAGGACCTCAGGGATCACAATCTAGACACGTAGAAGGGTCCACGTGATAGATTCGTTCGCTAAGAATCACAAATCCCTTCCTAGGCCCTAGATATATAAACCCCTAAGTAATCGTAGTTGGAAACCTTATCGCCAAGTTAACGATTTAGCCCTCCTACATCTTGTTCTATTAAAGTCTATTATGTGAAGCTACCGGAGTGGAAAAACTTGGTAAAGCCCGAAGGCTGGTTGGGAGGAATCTGAATTCGCGCCGGAAAGCCCTAGTTCAACAGCATCCGCTTAGTGGCTTTGGTCTCATATGTCTGAACCTGAACACTGCGGCGCTAAAACTAAGATATTGAGGCGCGAGTTGGTTGGTGGAGGCACCGTCGACGCCTGATAGAAAACACGCCACGGGAGCTGTGCGCAAAACTGGTGAGTATATAGGGCTTTGGCGATACCCTCGACCAGAAGAAAGCTGACGATGTAGAAAACAGGTAAGACGGTGATAAATCGTCTACTCTATTTTCCCATCTGAAGTTTCTAACCTCCACATGTTTGTTCCAGTCCCCTTTTTCATCTGATGGCCAAAAGGATTCTGTGACAAAACTTTTGTAGTTCGCTAGGGTCGAGCGTGCGTCTTCAAAGGCCTTGGCTCTTATAATGTCACGTTATTAAGCAACAGGCATATGTATGAGCTAAAGTGTATATTGATGGATTCCTGCTGTACTACTGGCGACTTTGGAGCCATAAGTATGTGTGCTGGTTTACAGTGATTTCCCCTGGGCTTACGCGTATGCAAACACCTGTGACTCGCCATATGTTTTAGGTGAGTGGTGGCTTACCCTGACATTACTGAGTCGTACTTTGCGATCAAGGATCACCTTGTAACATCAAATCGTCACATATACAGCAAAAACCAGCTACTCTAGGAGAGTTATTGTTGCTCAAACTCGAACTACCTCTACTTTGTCTCACCACACCGTGCGTCTCACGACGCAGGGACGGACCTTACTGTATAGAATTTATTCTTTCCACTAGGGCGCACCTGGACCTACTGTTCCACCCAGTCTAGAAGAATTGGTTAGAAATCCTATGACTTATATTATCGTTACTTACGTGGATCCACAAATTAACATACGATGCTAATACGAAACTACACTTCGAGGAATGTCTCAGACACATAAAGACAAAATCTTGGGCAGGCCATCAACAGCTGCTCTTCAAGTACAAAAAATTGATTATGAACAGCAGAGTTGTATTGTGTGTGTTGTGTCTTCGTCTAGTGAACCTGACCCCGCATGTTGGCAAGATTACTAATGCAGTTACTTAGGCTCCTTGAGATGGTGCCTTGGCCTGCGACAGATTATGAATTGAATAGCGACAGCTGAATATGTATATGTATTGAATATAGGCCTACTATTCAAATCATTCAATACATGGAAACCCTGCTCCCTGATACTCTACATGAACGGAGAGGATAGTTAAAACAGCCCACTGTGGTGGCTACAAGGAACATCAAAGGGTGTCAAGAGTCTTTACACCGGACGTGGCCTTCATGATGCGTTGCGCCCACGCTCACGCCCCTGGGTCCGCGTTACCCACCTTCTTCTGTTGCTTGCGTTTCTGATTCCTGGCCCTGTTCTTCTCCCGTCTCCATTCTCGTGCTTCTCCGCTCTCCTCGAATGGCAAGCGAGAATGTCCAGTCGCACCTGCCATGCAAGGCCCTGCCAAGTCTTCTGACATGATGATTTTCATCAGCCCAATGGGATCTTTCTTCAACATGTCCTCCGCATTGGGCTTCCTGCCCATAGAGATGAGCAGTTCGTTGATTTCGCGAATGCCGTTCTCTTCTGAATCCTTCATTGTGGGTATTGCAGGATGGTGTTGGATATCCCTGGCGAGGTTGCCCATGAGGCGTAGGTCGTCGCTGTTGCCGCCCGTGGAAGCGCTCATCTGCCTCATCACGTCGACAAAATTGAAGCTTCCATTACCGGCTGATAAGAAATCAGAGGGGCGCGCATCCGGTCCCATGAGCTTTGCTAGATCAGTAGTGAGGGCTTCCATATCTGCGCGTATGGATCGCATGCGTTCAATTTCGTGATCGCCTTCTTTCTTGATCAATGTCTCAATGACGGGGGCGGCTGCGCTGAGCATGCCTAACAGATTCTTCTTGGCTCGTCCGTTGATGTGCCGCGGAACGGACAGCATCTGTAGGATTAGCGCTGGAACTTGTCGTACCAGCTCTTCGCTAGTGTAATCCCCAGGAAGTATCTCAGAGGCAAAAGAAAGATTCTCATGAAGAGCACTCTGGAGATCATAGCAGAGGTTAAAACATCGCCGATGAAAGGAGAAGTAGTCGAAGAGGATGTGCTCAGTCTCAATATCAAGACCATCTCGCAGAGAAGCGAGCAACTGGACGGAAGTGGGATACTCAAGCTCCTTTGCTCGCACCAAGGCTGTAGTAGGCTTTCGTGCGAAGCCCATCAAGAGCGCCATCAGCGAGGGTTCTTGCTCGAGATCAATATTCGCGCCAGTGCACATGTATCTCCATCCGAGGCGGTGGCTAACAAGTATGTTCTGTCGCAGATAGCGCGCTCCGTCAGCAAACCCACGCGACGTTACCATGCGTTTGTCTCTTCGCTTTCCTTTTGAGAAATTCACCGCGCTTCCGCCCATAGCGATGAGATACTTGTTGAAGTGAGCGTCGGTTCTGGTGGGCCTGCCGCCTACAAAGAGGTACGTCGGGTCGTGATAGTGGATGAGGTACTCCATATCAGCCCAGTCGCTTATTTTAGCCTCGCATTTTGCCGCGTTGTACAAGTACATAAGCGGGGTTACAGTGTTCCATGTATTGGCACAGTGCATGCCGAGGCCCTCGAGTGTCTTGTTGATCTGGAACATGACGACGCCGCACCATATGGGTTGGAGAGAGAGCATTGTGTGACGACTGGCAACTTGATCTGAATCGGTTCTGAGCTCGTCTCGAATGATGAAATTGTTGACCAGTTCTTTCACGTCTTTGGCCGCGTCGTCAAAGTGCTTAGGCCAGCTACTCTCATACCTCCCCTCGTGGAAAGACAAGTGCCTTGTAACGATGCCAAAAGCACGAGAGCCGGTCAGTTTCAACTCTTGGAATGCACGAGGCATGTCGTCCGCCAGAATGTCATGAAGATCGATATAAATTTGGCTTGCAAAACAGAGCCAGGCAGGGATGTAGTCGAGATTGGCGCCCTTCTTCATTTTCGTCTTCTTGCCTGGTTTTTGGTCATAACTCCGGTGTATGAGAGCCTGCGAACATGGCGGTGGATATTAGCATAGGCCTTATTAACGGGAGAGGGGTCGATATGCAAGTATGTCCCAGTCTGTTCTATCTGGTGAAGCCCTCCAGCGAGAGCTTTCCAATGCCGAAGCGAAGACATGTTAATGTGTGCCGCCACGTACGTACCGATATTCCTCTCAAAAAGGCGTCCGCCGCTACATTGTGTCCCCCTTCCACATGCAGAATGTACATTGACATCGTAGCCATGTCGAGAATTTCACCACACCGTGTGAATCGTTCCTTGTCTCCAACGGTACGGAGAAAAGAATACGATAGGCTGGGTCCGGCCCCAAATTCGTCCGTCAGGTTACAACTCTGCTTCAAATGAACGTAGTTGGGGAGGTAGACAAATTCGGCGAGGCTGTAAAGGCACGTGTCGGGACTCTCAATGGAAGAAGTGTCCTTTCTCAGGTTGGCACTGAAATCAAAAAGGACCTGCCCGATGTACTTCCCGACCAGCTCTTGCGGTACCTTGACGCTGTCAAGGAATCCTTGCTCTTTCTGTTTGACCATCTCGAATGCTATGTCGGTGGTGACCGAGGCGCTCATAATGTAACAGGCTAGGCCTATACTCGAGGCTACGCCATCGTGCACGGACATACGGCTCGTGCGCGGAAAACTTTGTAACCTCACATAGCACCTAATTCTCTCTTCTTTTCTTCTTATCTTGGTTGTAAATAGCATCTGGACTAG
>JAQGEP010000682.1:0-10204 GCA_028476805.1 Acrocalymma vagum
GTCCCATCCACACCCTCTCGTCTCATCCACGCCCTCTCGTCTTATCCAGGCCCCCTCGTCTCATCCACGCCCTCTCGTCCCATCCACACCCTCTCGTCTCATCCACGCCCTCTCGTCTCATCCACGCCCTCTCGTCCCATCCACACCCTCTCGTCTCATCCACGCCCTCTCGTCCCATCCACGCCCTCTCGTCTCATCCACACCCTCTCGTCTCATCCACGCCCTCTCGTCCCATCCACGCCCTCTCGTCTCCACGCCCTCTCGCCCAGTAAACTGCCATCGGCACACACTTCGTCGCTCGCTATGGTCTTTATAGACATGAAAACCCGCCTGAACGGCATTATTGCATCTCCGCATGATGACGAGCAATTATGTCAAGCATTGAGACTGCTGTTGATTTATTTGGAGACACCACAGAATTTGGATAATTTCCGAAAATCCTTTGAGGGCGCTCAGAGGACCATCACATTGGGTGAGGCCTCATGGGCTTCATGGGAAGCAAGATCATCAATGAAGAAAGAAAGGGGGCATAGTTCTCAGGCCTATTACAAGGTGTTTAGGAAAGACGTCCAGATGGTTAAGGATGTACTTGGGCCAGAAGCCGCTCTAATACTGGGTTACGCATCTGTCCTAGATCATTACAGGAAATCGTCAAGAAAAGCTTCCCCAACATTGTTGCGATCCTTGATGGACTTCCTAGACGAGAGATCTAAAGCTGAGGACGGCAGTTTAACCACCATCGGCCCCGATGTAGATGGGACGCGAATCATAGACGGCAATCAAGGTGCCGCGCGCAAGCCTCAAATCTATACCGTCCTTAGATGGGGTCACGAGGTAACCATACGTTTTGAGTGGTCGCCTTCTGAAGCCATTGCCCTCATTCATCAGAGTGGAAACTGGTCCCAATGCACCACGTCCACTTGGAATTCTTTCGAAGTGGCAGTTTCGGTACTGCAAGAATTGCCATTTAAGACTCTATCGAAAAGAATAATGCAAACCCCTTCGTGGCAGGCAGAGAGAGCAGAGGGACGAACCACGACAGCATGTCTTATTTTTACATTTCCAGACTCGACCCTTCTTGACGTACCAGGTTTTCAAGATTTGCATCATATGTTTGTAGATGCTATTGTTCCGGAAGCCTCCCTAGGGGCAATCCTCCACTAAAAAGGTTATTCCATTTTGAAGAGCCGAAATCGTATCTCCCTGGTTTATAGTAATGCTACCACTCTTTTCCGAAATTCCCACTTCCTTACCTCCTGGTTGTCTGTGATATCCGTTTCCCTCAACTACCTTGACGGTTGAATTCTTATTAGCTGTCCATCGTTCAAACGCGTCATTCCGGACTCTTTCTGGCATTCTTGCCACAGCCTTATCCTATGATGCTGAGATCTGCAATCCGGACCACGTAGTTAGTTCAAGCCATAGTCAAGATAACTGAGTGACGTACAACAGGAAATATTACCCCTGTTTTCGCTTTCAAAATCGCGCTTTCAATGAAGTGAGCTGCGGAGTGAAATTCTGACTGGCTCGTCCGCGCGCGATCTGGGCTGGATGAACGAAGAAGTTCAATGTGGACTGATTGTCTTAGCGGATCGCTGGGCACGGCCTTATACCGGTTCGTAGTTCTGAAATGGTGCTAAAAAGTAGAGAAAAAATTTTTCGTGAAAGTCTACGGAGAGCCTTATTTCGGCTGTGTAGCTGTTGGGCGTTGAACAGAGTCGAGGGAAAAATTCGGTGCGGCACAGTGCGTAAAGTCATCGAGGCATCAGTCAGCTACGAATCCAAGTCACACGACATTGGGTGTGAACGTCAGTCGGTGAAAGAAGCGCGAAGCAAAAGAGAGCGACAGCCCAACCACTTTGTACCGTTGGTGGGGTTGGGCAGAAGCGATGCTAGCCGACTGCCCGATCACCAAAGCTGTTAGCGAGGAGCCAATAGCCGAGTAATAATTAAGTAGGAGCGCAGCGCTTCTTCTTTGAACATAATTCACCTGGACCTCCTCCAAGAATTTAAATCTGGTCACCGAAGCATTTGTCACATGACAATCAGATACCAGCCTAGATTAACGGTGCCACGTCACACTTAAAAATCGCTTCAAAGATACGAACAGCCATTAATCAACTTAATTCGCAGGATTTTAATAAAAATGATAACTGCCACAGGAGTAAAGAATTTAGCCTTTCGCAAACCTAACGTCACGATGGACATTGTAAACGAGGCAAATAATCTACGCCTCTTAGCCCTTGAAATACGTCGGGCTCCAATTTCGTTGCCTTCCTGATTCAGCAATATCCGTTGCGGATTGCCCGACTCCTCAGCTGATTACCTGGCTGGCTGAACCCACCATGATGTGGCCTGTGAGATAAAAACTACCATTAATAGGCACAAATAGATAGCTGATTCTACTGAAGAGCCTGCGGGCTGGGCAATCGAGTTCACATGATGTACCGAACTTGGATTTGCGAGTGAGGGTGCCACTGTGGGTGTATACGCTCGTAAGCGCCAAGTCTTTAGCCGAGGAACATCAAAACTTTGCGCCTGAGCTCGGGAGAATGATGGGTTGGGTCCGGCATGTTATCTACTTACCTAAATAAGGGATTTGTATGTTGAAGAGATCATTTTGTAGCATTACCAATCCCCGCTTACTCTAACTATTTTACATCAGCTGTCAAGCCTCGTTAGCATTTTACTCCTCGTTATAGTGTTGATAGAGCAGCAGGAGCGACGTCGTGTTGACAGGGGGTTAACAGCGTGGTAGAAGCGAAATCGTGACTACGGGGATATGATTTTGTTAGCTCTTCATTCAGTCTATATATATAAAGTAAATGCGGCATGTGATATAATGGCTGACTGGTAATCGTAGGGCGATTCGAGCGTGGGCGTGGACGTAGGTGTGGGTCCGAGCCGTACACTAATTTTTTGGTCCTTTTTTATATCTTTCTTGACATTATTCTGACATCGTTCTGTTTTCATTTCGATCTTTGACATCTGTCGCTTATGAAGTCATGTAACGAAGCCTTCTTCATGTTTGCGCTGGCTCACGCGCATGGCCTGTTGTTGTTCCCCGCCCCTCCCTCTCTTCACACCTGCGCGCACATCTAAACCTTCTGCCGTTGTCTTGTTTTTGTTGTTCTTCTTGCTCCCTCAGGATCCCTCAGGCCCCGCCTTGGTCAGCGTCCCACAAGCTGCCCTTTCTGGGCCTCTCCCCCTGCTGACCCAGCCCCAAACTCTTAGCGTATGGATGTCTCGTAGGGTGCCATATTACCTCTCAAAGAATGACACACTTTGGCTTAGTACTGCCACCTTCCTCCCCCCTGCCACGGTCTACTCTTCTACCATCGCGGCCACCATTAACATAACCTCCTCGGGTACGGTCCTTTTCATGATGCCCTGGGCGCCCGGCCCTAGTCTTCTCTGGAAGTCTACCGCCTCCTTGGTGCCGCTGGCGGCGAAGCTGCCTGACTACCTCGAAAAATGCCTCCTCAACATTATCACCTCTCTTTGCGGATGCCTCGACAAAGTCACAACCTAGGTCTTTAGCTAAGGCACTACCTTCCTGGGTAGATACTTCGCGTTCAGTGACACGGTCGCACTTGTTGCCTACAAGCATGACTGGACCAGGATAGGTTGGAGAACCGGAGAGAGAAGTTTCCTTTACACGTTGGATCTGGCTGTGGAAGCGCTGAATGCGTTGAAATGAGGAGCGGGAAGAAATGCTATACACTAGAACAAAGCCGTCGCCATCGCGTATCCACTGGTCTCGAAGTGCAATATACTCTTCTTGGCCGGCCGTGTCAAGAACCTCAATCATGCAAGACTGGCCATCAATCTGAACCTGCTTGCGGTATGAGTCTTCGATCGTAGGGTCATATGTTTCCACAAAGTGATTCAAACACAGCTAGGAACGGTGTTAGTCTTGAAATACTACAGCAGGAGCATCGGTAGGTGTAAAGTAGAGAGCTACCTGAATTGTCAGGGCGGTTTTTCCAACGCCACCATCGCCCAGCACCACCAGTTTATACGAAGTCATTTTCCTTGCCATCTTGACGCTTTATAGATCAGAATTACGAGGTGTAAAAATGTAAAATGCGACTCTGGATAAGGAGAGCTGCGCATCGCTCAGATATACCGAGTTCAACCCGCACACAAGAGGGTTCGGATTACGCCCGTGTTGGAGACGGTAGTAGCGCACTCGGGTACCCCTTGCGGGGCGAGATTTCCATTTCCGCGCAAGGACCATCATATTGCATATTCGCCACAGGCGACCCAGGCGAGTAGTTCCCCGTCCAAAGGTGCCTTGTACGGATGATGGCGCAAATAACCCGGTAGTGGAACGTCTCCTACGACTGGCTCAATGGACGCGGAGCAATGACTCGTATAGTTCACGCGAAAACGAAGCATCACATTTCGAACCCCGGTCGTGCGCAGCTACCATGCGATCGCTCGCTACCGGAGCGTTGTGTCCTCATTCGGCCCATCGCTGCCTGTCACAAAAAAGGAATAGCATGACCGCGGCGCTCCCCGCAAATAGTGCAGCCCTGAGGAACAAGGGAGAGGAACAAGCGAGAGGAACAAGCGAGAGGAACAAGCGAGAGGAACAAGCGAGAGGAACAAGCGAGAGGAACAAGCGAGAGGGCTGATATTCGCTGCGATGAACCCCCGCTAATCTTCGGAAGTCGCAACATATCTGACACACTCCAAAGGGTGATTGCGGGATCAAAGGGGCAGCTTGAATAACATTGTCACTCAAGCGTCCGTGCCCAGATGGCCTCTCGCAATTCTGAGCAGGCCCGTTCCCACTGAAGGATGGATCGGGTTTAAGTGGTATTATTTGATACGGTTGACCATTCTGGGAGGTCCTTGTGGTCCTTTTTGAGCTTTGAAGTGATATTCTTAGGAGGGAGGCATTATTGGCATCGACAAGACATTCGAGTTGTACGAGGGCTTGGCCAGGCCGCTCATTCTGCAATGACGTGCCGCGTCTCTTCTTCAATCTCTGCGCACCACTTACTCTGCGCAAAGCGTCAGCGTCAAATGCCACCAAGATTCTGGCAACAACGTTTCATTGTTTAGACTTATGTCTACATAAGTTATCGCGGGACCGATCGGCCCTAGAACAAAATTTGCTGCCACATTGCGCGGCATCACGTTTGCATTGTGCATCACTTGCACCATAGACTTGGAGGGCTGCACATTAGGTTGGCGGCGCGTGCGGCATGGCGGTTGCGGGGGTCCGCCTCTCAAAAGTGGGACAACGGACACAATGCATGGTATCAGTGCGCTTTGTCTCTATCGCTTAGGGCGGAGTGACATCCAATCCTATGCTGGTGCACTTGCCAGTTTACAGTCCACACTTTGGAGGTGAGATTCAGCTCAGTAGACAAAAAACTAAATGGTACCATAGGTGCCGCGCTCCACCCGCGCACGCCTGGTCTCGATAAAAGATCGCGCATGGTTCTGCGACTTCACCCAATAGCGCCACACGCTATGCCATGATTTTTTGTCGCCCCGTTCTTGAAGATATGTTCGGATAGATATTATGTTCTTCATAGATTTCGAAGGCGATTGTAAATCCAATATCGCTACCAAAGTAGTTCCCTAGCTGTAAGGGGTGAGTTCCTTGGGAGGTGGAGGCTGGCGAGGCGATGTGGTTGGTATTTGAAGTGAACTAACCGGGTAGGTTAGCCATGAGTGAGAGGAAGCAGGTAGTGGGTAGCAAGGTACTTGTAGAGAGAGCTGATGGAGTTCTGAAGAGGTGTTGTGGGCTGGTGCAAGTGCAGATGGAGACTGAAAAGAAGTTGAGTTGTGCCAAGAGATGAAGAATGACGGCAACGACAATGGTCTGGAGAGGATGCGGAAACGGGAGATTTACAGTATATAAACGCTTGACGGGGGGTGTTCTGCCCGGGCTGGACTCACATAAGCTGGACGCGCTGATCAAAACCCAGCAATAAAAGAAACACTTGAGCAGAGGCGGCAGGCGCGGGCAAATGAGACTCCTTGCGCGCTCCATCCTGCCGCCCCAGATTCCCCGGTTGCACATGGAGTCTGTGTGCTGTGTGCACCCCGCCCCACTTTGCGGAGACCTCCATTTGCACACAGCAGCAGAGGTACAGTATGCTAGAAGCGACGTGCTCTGGGGCTGGTTGGTGGAATGGTGGCTTGTTGTGCCATGTCTACATCCCTGTTGCAAAGTGACAGGAGTGAGCTAGCTTCACGCTGTGCGATAGACTCCAACCAAACACCCGATCGCCAAGTACACTGCAGCCTTTGCCCCGCTTGCAAGCTCGACTTCGAGACCGACGCCATAATGCGTCACTTTTCTCTAGGACATCTGACTAAGGTCTAGGGAGGCAAAAATGCACACATTGCAAATAAACCTCAACAGACAAGACTTATCGAAAGGCTAGTTAGTACCAATCTTTAACGATATTGGAATCAAGGAAAGAACCGGCGCTGAATATACTCCAGGTCTAGCTGGTGCAATAGTGTATCTATCAGAGGTTACCCGCGAAGTGCAATAGTTGTCGGAGTTCACACATTGCTTCCCTCGAACCTCTTCATTCAACGTACCCCACCCGAATGCGCTTTTCGAGGGTCCCAAAAGTGGCATATTGTGCAAATGAGCCCAGTTAGCGAAAGCCTCAACATGTATATATTTGCCCTTCAGAAACCAATCTCAAACGGAAAGCTGTGTTTACGCGATTCGGCCGACGTGCATCGAGCAAAAGAGAGCAGTACGGAGAGATTCGAACAGTACGGGTTTTCACGATGGTTTGCCAGCAGACAGGTACCGCATCGACCTGAAGATAGAGCGTTGAATATGATAACTAGTCACATCGAGCGCCTAGAGTTCCGACTTTGAGGAGATATGATGAGCCAATTGTTCTTGTAGTAGCGACGACTCGGGGGAAGAATTACACTAGCTGCATGAGACTATGTCCCTTTTGCTGGCGACTAAGAAATCGCTACGCTATGCTGTTACCATTGGGGATACGTGGGTGGAGAGAATGAAGAGAAGAAAGGAAGTCACTAGAAAAAACTCGCGGGTATTTGTTCACCACCGATCCCATGCCCGCTTTCTGGAATACTTCGCAGTATCCCTTCAAGTCGTCCCGTGCCGCTCAGAGCACTTATTTTACCCATGGAAAGAAATGTCTATAATGATTGGGTAGCGTGAAATTCCTCCTGTCGTCCGGAGAATGTCTCTTTCATCACCGAATTCTCCTTTTCCTCTCTCTCGATCTGGCCTGAGGAGGTGAATTGCATACCTAGAAAAATACCTAGAACTCGCGCTGATGAAAATTCCTCCCGCTGCTCCTTCATGACAAGGCCTAGGTCGAGCATGCCGGCCCGTGTGCATAATAAGTTGTAGTCGTCGATGCCGCAAGGTTGGCCCAAGAGATTGCCTTGTAGACGTACCTGTGCTAGTCAGAATTATAAAGCGCCGATTGCCTCTCCCGCCTTCATCAGGGAGCTCGAACAGGTTTGGTTGGACAGCTTGCGCCTAGTGACGTTACTACTCCGAACTGTGCAAAATGCGATGTCCCACTTATGCTCGGAGGCAGCATTGCACTCCCGGGTCTTTTGTCGCTTTGGCCCTGTCGATCATTGACATTGAATTATGATTCCCACTGCCGTATGAGCGACGCCCCAATATTATTATACGAACTCTAACAGCTAGCCGGTAAGCCTCCACCTCCTCCCGATCGTACGAATTATCTACTTCTTCGCATCTTTCAAACGCGGTCTGAGCCGTTGGTTCAGTGCCTGTGACTTAGCCCAAGTAGGGCTCGCAAACCTACCCATGACGTTTGTTGGATGGATGACGCGAAGCGGGTGGGGATCCATAACTCCAGGCTTCGTTAGGGACGGACTTGTAAGCTTTTAAGTGACGAACCGTGGACGCTATACCTCGTTTCAGCAGGCCATGTCGGATTTTGCTCTCATTTTGGCGTATCAGTTGCATGGACTGGAACATCGGTGTCCACTGTCTTGATAATGCCATAACTGGATGAAGTCTCGTTCGATTGACGCCGGTACTTACAGTTGGATTGTCTCGTTCTGTTGTAGTAAAGGTAAACAAAGAACGAGACTACAAACCGGAGTCAACTTACCAAAGCTGAGACCTGCCAAACTCGTAATTGGAGTATCCTCTCCGTTCTCAGTTTCTGTGACCTCTTGGGGGCAAACTAAGATAGGTTAGGGAGCTGGAGAGAGGCTTTATTTACATTCTAGGTCTGATTATAGAAGCGCGTTGAAACAAGGAGCAGTAACAAATGCTGTAGAATAAGAAGACTTCGCTTTCGACTATGAATTGGAACCTTGCTTGCGGTACGACTCTTCACTCGTGGAGTCGCACGTTTGTGGTGCTGAGCGACGGAGGCGTCGGCAAGAGTTCTCTGGCCACCCAGACAGCCGTTCTCTCCGCCAACGTTGCACAGCTAGCGATCGATCGCTCACCAGCACTTCATCCCTGTTCGTCACAAAAAGGAATAAAGTAAAGTGTCCATGGCGCCAGCGTTCCCAAAAGGCTGATACGCTGGCCTCTGTGCTCAGAACGCCCTCGGGCATCCATTGCTATGAATCCCGCACATGGGGATCCCTATCGCCTTCGTAAGTTACGTTTGCTTTACCGAAGAATGGCCATATCACTTTGAGACACCTCCCACGACCATAGCCAACTGGGGAGGCTGATGATATAACGTGCCGCGTCTCTTCCGCAACCAGCGTACCACCTCAGCCGACGTTCCATCCAGAGTCGTTACGAAAGGCATTCGGATCCTGGTCTTCCCCTTCAGAAATCTCCCTGGTGCGTTAGTGTCACCATTCGTAATCCATGTCAGAGCTTACGGAGGCGGGCGGTTTTGTCTTGGGGCATGAATCAGAAAGAAGTTCGGCTGCGCGCTTAATTTCCTGCCCTGCGCACGGCTTAGCGGCCTTTGAATCCCACCGCAACCACCCTGACTTGATATGGTGACCTTGGAAAGGGTGTGGGGGTTTTGAGGCGGGTGGCTTCGCCAGTGCTTTGCGCCACGCTAACTCACATTGTGAGCTTGATGCGGGGACCTGGCGATTCAATATATCTTGTCCGCGTGGTGCGTACTCCCTCCATTCTCTTGTGTAAGGTTGCACTAAGTGTTGGGCCGGCGTCACGCTCCCGCGTTGACCCTCTCCTCTCCAGATGCTTCCTGCGACGCTACTCGAGCTCTTTCTTTCACGGCAAACCGCACACTGATGTGCCGACGACATTACGCTCAATTATTCTGTCCCAGCTGGGTCCTCTACCGTTTGGCGCTAGGTGGCCACTGTTTACACATTTGAACCCTCCTATAGCAAGTCGAACCTGCAACGTCAAGTGTGGTTAAGAACGTCCTTCCCTGATATCAAGCATGGACAACGTGGATCCGGACGCGCCTGCCCAGAAGAGGCTCCGTTTGGATTCCATCACTCCCGCGTATAACGGCCTCCCTCCCCCTCAACAGCCACCTCAAACCCAGGCTGCCCGACACCCAACCCATCCCACCTCGGTCCAGGCTTCATCACCGCCCCAGTCCCGTCATCCCCATAGCTTGCCTCCCCCCCAGCAACCATATCTTCCTCCTCCTCAAGGACAGGCGAACTATCCAGGAACGCAAACCCCACCGTCGCTCCCTCCCTCAGATATCCGGACCTACTCGGACCCAAGGACCATTCCTTCACCAGGCCAACGCACGCATGGCGCCCCGGGTTCTACAGTGACGCTCCCCGCGAGATCCCATTCACAGGACAACATGTCTCATCGTCCACCACCTACTCCACAGTCCACCGCTCCGCCCGATATCCAAAGCTCCAGGTCAAACAGTATCAGCGTCGACTCCAAGTTTCCTCCACCAGGCATGGAGCATGGAAGTCACCCAGGCCAGTGGCCCATGAATCCCGAGCATCGTCACAATGGAACCATTCCTAGTGGATATAATCCCACCATCAGCCCTCCCGCCCCGAGTGTGCACTATCCTCCTCCGGCTTTACCTCCAGGTCAGCAGTGTGGCCAACCATACCCTCCACCAGGGCCTTATATGACTCAGAACGCAAATCAGAAACCGCAAGCGAGAAGGAAGCAAGTTCGGGCCACTCAAGCTTGCAACCACTGCCGTGCCCGGAAGCAAAAGTGTGACGAGGCCAGGCCATGCCAGTTCTGCCGAGAGAATAACTTCGATTGCCA
>JAQGEP010000683.1:0-10129 GCA_028476805.1 Acrocalymma vagum
CTAGTAATTGAATTATTTTTATTATATTATTATTATTTTAGAAAACGTAAATTTGTTTCTTACTTTATAGAGAAAATAGTTTAGAGCTATAAGCTATAGGAGACTCTAGTAATAGTAAGATTTTAAATTTAATCTTACTATTACTAGCCTTCTATAGTCCTCTATATATACCTATAAAGCTATTTATATTATATAGGTATTCTTAGGCGTTATTTTAATTACGTTAGTTTATTAAAACATTCTATTATAGACTTTACTTAATACTATAATAGACTTTAGTTACTAGCGTAGACTTTAGTCGCTGCTGGCCTAGACTTTAGTCGATGCTGTAATAGACTTTAGTCACTAGCGTGGACTTCAGTCAATGCTGCAATAGACTTTAGTCGATGCTGTAATAGACTTCAGTCACTAGCGTGGACTTTAGTCGCTACTAGCCTAGACTTTAGTCGATGCTGTAATAGACTTTAGTCACTAGCGTGGACTTCAGTCGATGCTGTAATAGACTTTGGTCGATGCTGCAATAGACTTTGGTCGATACTGCAATAGACTTTGGTCGATGCTGTAATAGACTTTGGTCGCTGCTATAATAGACTTTAGTCGCTTTATCGATTACTAAGCTTACTAAAGTCCTTTGCAGCACTTACTAAAGTTGGTTTTCCTCGCTTATATAGACTTCGACAAGGGTCCCGCCCTCGCCTTAAACCGAGCTAGGCAAGTCGCTAGTCCGCTTGAGGGAATTTGGACTTTGACCCAGAGTCCATTTATCGACTAGGCTTAGGACCTAGAGGTATTAGGCGTTGCTGGGTCCTGCTTAACTCAAGTCTACAGGACCTAAGGCGATTAGAGGTTACGTAACTATTAGTATACGTGATAGTATGCGAAGTAATTAGTATAATTAGTATGATTATACCTACTAAGTACTTTAATTACTACTAAGTACCTTATAGGTAGTTATATATATAAACCCTAGATAATAGGCTCCTAGAGACTATTATATTTAATCTATAGTTTCTACTTAAACATACTCTTCTACTTTACCTATCGTAAAAAGCCTTATTACTACACCTTGGACACAGCCATCCTAGAGAACTAACCCTAAGCCTTAACACCCACGTTAAGTCTTAACAGTAGGTGCGTCTTATAAGAATTATTTAGGGTAAAGAGTAATATATAGTAATAGATAGTACTAGGTAGTAGTAGGTAGTAGTAACTATAGGCTATTACAAAGAATAGCGGGTTAAAGTAGTTAAGAGAGGATATAGGTAGTATATAAAGGTAGGGATAGGCTTAGGTTAGAAACTATTATTTAATACTATAACTATATAAGTAGATTTAAGGCGCGCTAATACACACAAAAGCTTAATTAAGAATTTCGAGCTTTAATCCTCTAATAGCAAGACTCTTGGAATATATTTTTATTCTATTAACCTAAGCTCTAACGCTTAGAAAAATATCTCTTATATCTAGGATTTCCTCTTAGGCTTCTAAAATTAAGGAAGGTACTTTACGTTGCGAGAAAACTAGGGTAGATCGCTTAGTAGGCGATTAATAGCGTTAATAAAATAACATATAGCACGACTACTACGGCGGAATATTATATAAGAGTCTTATATACTAAAAGTTATATAGCTATAAAACTGTTATAGATTACCTAAAACTCTATATCTCTGTAGGAGGAGGTTTTAAGGTAAAGTTATCCTATAACACCGTGCGTCCTACGACGCAGGGAGGGACCTTAGACCTAGAATAGATACTATATATATAAATTTATAAGGCTAAGAGTAGACATGTTTTCACTTCTAAAGTGGCCTTTAGCTTTAAACTATAGGGCACCTAGATAACTATAATTAAATAAAGTATAGGCTTCTAATACAAGGAAAGAGAGTTAGAGATTTCCCTAAACTAGAAAAAGATCGTAAGCGTCTTATTAAGGGTCGTATTAGTGTTTTAATAGGCGCTAGACTTAGGTCGCGCTTTACTAATAATACCTACAGCGCTCTATAACTACTATATTAAATATCTAATTACAGTTCTAATTTTTATATAGGTAGCGTAGCGGTTAAGGAATAGCATTAGTATAGAATCTAAGGTATATATAATAAAAATTAGGCTATAGGGAGATTTTCTATAGCTTAAAAGTTAAAGTACCTATAGTTTATTCTATTATAGTAATTATTCTATATAACAGGGCCACTTAGGGATAGCCTCGAAGGGGGTCTAGTAAGAAATAAGGGAGTAGGAAGTAGTAGATAGGTTACGTGAAAGGTAACTAGGTGTTTAGAAGGTCTACGTGCTTTTTTTTTAGGAAATTTAACTTATTTCTATAGTGCGAACTCTAGTTAGTTTCCCTTTCTTCTTTTTATTCCCCTATCCGCGCATTCCCTAGCTACGCTGCCCGTTGCGTACGAAGAGTACTATACTATATAAAAGGATAGAATAAAGGGAACTATGCTAAAATACCTCCTAAAGCCGTCTTATAAGTAAACAGCTTAAGTAAAGAAGTTTTGGCCTAAGATAAAGAAATTAACGGGTGACTAACATACGACCTCGCCCTTAGTTATTAGCTCTACTATCCCACTAGATAATAACTTTGGTAGTGGTATTTCTACCTAAGAGGGAACGACTACTTTAATAAAAAATCTCTTAGTTAAAAGCTCTAAAAGGCTAATCGTATTATCTACCTAAAATTACTTAATAATAGCAGTATTATCTTAGTCTTGTAGATCTACACATAAAATAAGCACGCTAACAAACGAATAGCATATAACCTCTACGCCGAATTCAATTACCACTAGTTTAACTAGGAGGGAGCTAATATAAGGATAATTAATATCTCCCTAGACTCCGTGTCTGCCACGGCGGCCTTCGTGAAAGAGAAAGACGTCTAGTTACTATTTCTTAGTAACCTAAGTATGTTACTAATTAAAGCGATAGGATTTATTCTAGCTAAGGGAAGAGTTAAGCAGAGTACTTTTATACTATCTAAGAATAGGGTCTTGCTCGGGAGGACGACTAGGAAAACGGAGAAGATTATTAATAATTTAAATTAGGTTTTAGACGGGATTATAGAGATAGGTTATAAAAGTCTAGAGTAAATCGTTTTCTTAAGTATCTAATTTTAGAGTAATACTATAGCTTTAACAAGATATACCACTTCTCAATAATACCTTTACATAATAGGTATACTAGTGTATATAAAGGACAGCTTTATCACCACCTCTAGACTACTATCACAGTATCACAACTTTACAGCTTTATAGCTTTACTTAACTTCTAGTCCTCTTTTCTTTACTTCCTCTTTAACTTCTTTTCTATAGGTTTAGATTCTTCTAACTCAACTTCGCTCCTTATATCTTCTATCTATTTATTTCTTAGCCACCACCTTTAAAAATAATAACCTCTATTAATTACTTTAAAATAAAGGCCTCTACTACTACTATAATTCTTACCTTCACAGCTAGCATGTCTTTTACCGCTCCCACTCCTAATACTAGTGCTTCTAAGCGTAAGGCCGAGCCTCATCGCGGGCGCGGTCGCCGAGTTAGGGATGCTCTTAAGGTAGCAGCTAATACTACTAGGCTTGTTATAGACGGACTAGTTATTAACGATATTATTAACCCTCCTTAGAAGCGCGACTCTCCGAAGCTTAATACTAGGGCGTGCGCAGCGGAGCCTAGAAAAGACCTAATAGAGTGTAACGACGTAATTTTCTTAAAGAGGGAGCCCTAGCAAGGCCAGGGACAGGTAGGGGATGTAGAAGGCTTGCCTTAAAGTATTGCTAGCCCTTGCGCAGTTGGCTTTAGTGGGCTATATAATAGTGCGGACGACCCTAGCAATATTCTCTTAAGTAGTTAAGAAGTCTCTAAATAATTAAGGCCTGAGCATAAGGCTTAGAGATTTAGTCTTTGCATGTGGGAGGGAGTCTAGTGATAGGAAATCTCGCAGACGAAGCTCTACTAAAGCTTCCAGTTTAAGAAGACCTGATGGGGGAGTAGTAGGGATTTTCTTGTTTGGTAATAGGTACGTTATAAGCGTGGCTGTTAGTCGTCGGTTATTAGGATGAGTAACGTCTATCGAGTCGTAGCGAGACATAGGGTGTGGCGAGACAAATCCTAGTTACTTGAACATTATAGCTATGAAAGGTCTGATTACGCCCTAAATTCCGTATAAGTTTGGTTTAGTCGTGTACTTAACCTAAATATATATACTTTAACCTTCTTTAATGTGAAAATTATATTCGCGTCGTCGCTGCCTTAATTTAGTAGCTAGATATATTAATTAGCGAAACTCTTGGAAAATGTATAATAATATCGCACAAATCTAAAATAGGTAGAGATATATACTTTACTAATAGATCTTTCCTTAGCCAGCGCCCTAGCTAGTGGTCCCAGCACCTGATTTAGATACGAACAAGTTAAATACTAGCGCTATAATAAGGCGATAGCAGGATTGGCGGCCAGGTAGTAAAGTGTTTGCACTATATATTTATATGCTCCCAGACCCCTCTATAAAATAGAGATTTAAATAGATAGCATACTGGTATGATTGTAGAGCTCTAAAAGTCGTAGGTGTTAAATATGGAAAAGTATATATTAGGTGTGGCCTTGCACTAGGTGGTAAGACACGTTAAGCATAGGTATCTTTAAAAGTTAAACACCCCTAGACTCCTCCCTTGCTACCTTAAGGATACTAGTACTAGACTAAAATACAGAAACTATAAGTCCCGTAATAGTAAATGGCACTAAAGCGCCCTAAAGGTTCTTTAGATTATTTCGTTGCTACTAGCCCCAAACTCTAAAAGGAATCGTAAAAGCAATAATATATATAAAAATTACGCAAATCGTCGAGACTGCGTACCTCGCCTTAAGATCCTAGACGATTTCGTTATTTAAGTTTAGTGTATTAAACTTGAATTTGTAATTTCTTTTTAGCAAATAGCCAACGAGTTCGTTATAGTTATTAGAAATACAATAGAGTCGTGCATCGGGGAAAGCCAGCACGGTGTGATGCATGCTCGGGCGAGTCGCTCGAAACTGTGCTTATCAATTCCTAGATCGGATAGCAGTTAGGGGGCATATTCATATTCTAATACACATAGTAAATCTATATTATGGAAATAATATCGGCCATGTAGACGCCGGAACTATTTATATTAGAAGTAGTTTTACGTAGTATTACCTAGTACTAAGGTACTTACCCTAACGAATTCCTAGTAGCTCAGTTTCTAGAACGTAAAGTATAATTAAAGCCACCCCCTCAATTCGTTATATCTCCATTTCAATCTCTATAGAAATATTAGATTAGAGGCTTGCAACTCCTCTAGGGGAGAATCTATAGAGCCTTCCGTTGGTGTTATACTCTTAATTAGACTTCGCTAGATATTACTAAAGATATTAGCACGGAAATGTCTAATAAGAAGGCTAATTTAACGCACAAGTTCTAGAAAGGCTTCGTAAGTTATAACATAGTTATAGAGAATATAATAGTCCGGCCTTACATTAGCTAGTGAGTTCGTACTCGATTCCGAGCTATCTAAAGCAAGGTACGCATCAAGGTTGTTTTAGGAATCCTCGTTCTAATTCAGATTATATACTTAATCGTAATCTTTACTTAAGTAGCTTAGAACCTTTTAATTAGACGAGAGATAGATAACATCGTCTTAGTCTAGAGTTTCGAACTACTACTACAATAGCTATACCTTAGTAGAGTTGTCTTTAGCAAGTTAACACTAAAGGACAGAATCACTACCACTATCGAATTCGTTAGAATTACAGACATGTGTAGTGTTACTAGTATAGAGACCCTGATAGCTAAGGATAGATAATTATCTCTAAGGACCCTCGCTTCCACTACGACCGCGTGCTCCAGCAGCACCACAGCTTCTTTACCTATCCATCTGTGAGGTATGCTCCTGCGAGCCAACCTGCGTTTTCCCAGTTCCACCAAGCCCAGCGACGGACATTTTCTAACAGTCCTTATCTTCGATCTGCCTTTGCTTTAGCACATTGAGATGGACACTTCTTCCAATGAAGTGCGTATTCCTGGGAAACAGAATATAGTAGGCTGGGGTAGTTGCATGTTCTGCTGTAGTATTAGTGTCTATATAGCACAGAGGAACTACACTAGCTACACTAACCACTCGTCCCTCTGATCGTTTTCTTCCACTGTACGTGACTTCGCCACTTCGCCTGCCGGTATCATTGAAAGTACTTCTTTCGCATACGCCGCTGCCGTTCCCGCCGCGTACGGCTGCCACGTCTTGTTCTTGTGCGAGTCAGCGTAGTCGCAGATGCCGCGGATCACGAGGCAAGGGAAGTTGTTCATCAGACCCGCTGCCTCCATCTCGAAGCAGAGTATGCCGCCAAGCTCGCTGCTTAGCCTGTCCCGCATGCGTCCGTCTCGCATGACTTGGTTTCCCGACGCAATCGTCCCGTAGTGGACCACCGGCTCTTCGCTCTCGCGTGGCTGCCGGGCCTCTTGCTTATCAGTGCTGCACAGATCGTATGTCTGCCCTCTCTCGTGGTTGTACGCTGCCTCGAACAGAACGTCCGGTCCTGCTCTGTCGCGCTGAAACTCAGGAATGCGGTTGAACTTGGAGACATGCTCAGACAGCTTGCTTCTGCCTCGAAGCTCGTTCGCCCGCACTCTGGCCACCGCAGCAAGCAAGATCTGCGGCGGAGAGTTGAGCGATCCCGTCCACTCAAACCCGCTTGGAGTCGCCTTCCCAGCGTCGTATTGCACAACGCCGCCGAAGGTCTGGTGCGGTTGGCTGACCACCACGTCCCCGAGCCGGATGTCCGCCTCTGCGCTTGGAACTCCTCCTCCAATGCCGACCACCAACCCGAACCGGATCCCTTTGAACGTCGCCCTCATCTGTGTCGCCACGGCCGCTGCAGGATTGTTGCCGATCCTGCCAGCCGGCAGGCATACAATCGCAACATTGTGTCCTGCAATCGAACCCAGAGAGTATAGATTCTCGTCATTGTCGTAACGCTCAAGGTCCTCGTGCTCTTCGTCAAGCATCACCAGCGCCGCCGTCAGCTCGACCGGGAGGGCGCATATCCATCCGACAGTGTATTCTTCGTGTCGCAGGCGGCGCGGCATCCCGAGAAGGCGCCCCACTACTCCCGACCGTGGTATTTGTTGATTTTCTCCGTGTGAAAGGGACTCTCGGCTACGGTGAACGAGTGAGTTGGATTCTGAGTAACGTAGGTCAACCTTTGGAGACGGTCTCGCAGTCTGGGTTTCATTGTTGCCATAGTCGCTGCTTCCCGGAATGGTATCGGACGGTTCTGGTAATCTCTCCGGCTGTCCGACCCTTCCGTGTCGGTTTGTATTCTTTAGCCTCTTGTGCGGCCTCGTCATTTGGCGATATCGAGTTTCAAATCCCGCCTGGTATTTGTACCCAACGTCTTCATCCCCTGGGAAGCACATGGAAGACCACCGTCTCTTGCGACTGGGCGTAGACGCCAGTCGGATCTTCTCGGCGATCTTAGTATATATTACGGAACGCGCCGTGGCATTGTAATCTACCCCAAGGCCAGTCTGATGGCGCCTTTCCCTACGGCAAGTTCGATCGAGTTTCAGGCATTCCCGGACAGCTTGAAGATAAATTAGCTGGCCGGGGTCTTTCGATTTTAGAAGCCCTTCTTCGATTCGATTTTCTAAGCCCTTTCGTACCAAGTCATTGTTTCCGTTGCTATCAACCATGATATTGTTGAGAGGGAGCCCGAACTCGATTTCCAGCAACAGCTTCGCCAGCCGAGTTAAGTCAATAATTGGTGGTTCCGGGGAAGTGGTCGGTCCTGATGACTCTGGAAGAATGCGTTTGTCATCGAGGAAACACAAAGCATATGCAGTATTCCTTATACAGTGGCCACCCGTCCGAACGAGGAAGTAGACCTGGCTTGGATTCCAAGGCTCGACTGTGTACTTGCAGCCCAGATAAACCGAGTGGCCTAAGACGAGTGACGCGGCTAGAGAGCGTTTCTCAAGCGTAAGGAATTTGTTATTAGTTACTATTGCTGGATTGAAGCCCTCGTAGTCCAAGAAGGAGTGATCTGCTATGAGATCTTGCAGCGTCTTCTGCGGACAGTGGTCGGGATAGGATTTTGGGTAGCTCTTGTCATCGGCGATAAATACCCTCTGGTCTTTGATGAGCAGCCGAAGGCCTTCGCCTTCGCTATGTGACTCTCTTATTCCTTCACAAATGCTCTCCATAATCGGAGGTAGCGTTGCGTCACTGCACGAATCATGGACGTGAGCAAACACTCTCAGGCCTTCGAGTTGTGAGACACAGAGAATATGTCACTTACATAGATGAGAGATCATCTATCTGACCCTCCTGCCAACCCGATGAGTCTGGGCAAGTGGACAGGAAAAGCTGCATCACTCGACTGGAAGATAGCTCTTCTGACTCAATGTTGGCCCAGTCCGGTAACTGGACCAAGACTCTGTGGTTGCACTCTTCAAGTGTCTCGAGGCTTGAAAACAGGGCTTCAAGGGCCAGTAGAATATGACCTCTGAAGCCTTCACCTTTCCAGTGAGTCGGCTGGGAGGTTTCCCTTGGAGCTGTCTCCATTGGAACTCTCTTCGTTGGAGCCAAGTCGTCCTCCACTAGCGGTTGACATAGTTCATTGAGAAAATTATTAAAACTGTCGATTTGATTCTTCGCCTGACCTGCATCCGAGATAGAAAGTGACTCCCCCGCCTCTCCTACATCCGAAATATAGTCCGATTTCTCCGTTTGACCTGCGGCTGAAACGGGGCTGGGTTGGAAGATCTTCCAGCCTTGGCCAGTCACGAGTTCGAATGACCACGTGGTATTCGCGAGGAGACGAACAAGGGCAGTAAGTCTTGGGTAGTCACTGGTGCTGATATGCTGGTAAAGTGTTGGGGGACTTGCTGGCACTAGAGCCTCGTTGACGTGTTTCTCTAACAGTGCGCAGAGTGACTTGAGGCGGCTTTTGGCTTCCTCAGCAGTTGGTGGATCTAGAAGAGGACTCCCGAGAAGATCGTCAAGGTCCGGTCGCTTGAATAACAGCTGCAGACTAGAATCCAAAAAGCGGGTATCGTTTTCGAGTGTCGATATCCGGGCTATTTTCAAGCTCCGATACTGAATTCGGGCAAGGCGTGTTCGATGGGACCGGAGGGACTTGAGCAGTTCCCACTCGACGCTCCGATACACTTCAGTGCCCATTTCCCTTGCCTGGAAATCTCTCAGCTGCAGAACTTGAGTACCCTTAAACCGTTCGTGAGTTCTCAACCACCGGGATAACCTTGAATGCGATAATGCAGGATCAAAGATCTTTCAAAGCTCCCAAGATTCAGGCCCGAACAATCTGCTTAGAGTTTGGTTGGGAGGTGAGGCTCGATGGTTGCGGAGGTCGGAGGGGAAATTCATCTTCTCAGCTCGTCTATTCTGCCAATGGCGCAATAGGGGGAGTTGATCCGGACCACCCCCGTTTGCGATACGGATCACCACGCCAAGGCGCCAACAGTTCAAGATGCAAAGTACCTGGTATTGTACAACGGAGCGTCGAATATTCCACTTGCTTCGATGCGCATCAATGCGATGTCATCTATTTCAGGCTTTAGACGCTGGAGGACGCATTCTCCCGGCTATCAAGGCCTTTCAAACAGGAAAATATTCGAATAAGAGACTGCCCTAAGTCGGGCACTATATAGGGACTGGTGCAGGCGCCAGCAATAGACAGGCGCGTCAGGACTTAAGGAGTGGGTACTTTGCTTGCTGCATAAGGCTTTTCACCTTGGACTAGTATGGTTGAATACGGCGAATGTGCTTGATAACTAACATTGCATTAATGCACTTTGAAAAGCGCGTTGAGGTGTGCGGAATGTGAGACACTTCTTTGCACTGGGTACTTACTTCTTGAATTGTTAGCGCCTTGGCGTGTTGGTGGTCCGAATCAACTCCCCGCAATAGGACAGGATCACGAGACGATGGCGATTACATGGGCACTGATACGTGGCCCCCCCTTTTGTATTCATGGCGGCCCCCAATGTTAACCGAGCCAATCGTTTTCCACTAGGGGACATGGTCCCTCATTTTTATTCTTGGTCCCCCAAATTTATTCCTGGCCCCCCCCACGTGACTTGGTAGAATCTC
>JAQGEP010000684.1:0-10127 GCA_028476805.1 Acrocalymma vagum
AGTATATATAAGTTATATTTAAGGTAACTCTAGGTAACTTAGTAAATTATATAATTAATTACTTAAATAGACTAAGTTATTATTATTTTTATTATCCTTAGCCTCTTTAATATCTAGCTCCTTATTTTAGAGGTACTTAGTAGTTTCTATAGAAGTACTAGAAATAGTAGTAGTTAATAGTCTACTATAAGAATTTATTCTATTTCTAATTTAATATAAGATTTCTTTTATATTACTATTATTATTTATCTTAGTACTAATTATCTAAGAGGTACTATTTTAGTATAGTTTTACTATTACTCTATTAAAAGTATATAATTTATCTAAAAAGGAGTTAATTACTTTTCTTCTTTTAGTATAGTTTTTTATACCTATTTTTAGAATAGGTTTAAGTATTATTTAGAGCTTATTTAGAAGAGTAGGTCTTTTATATTATAAGTATCTTTACCTAACTACTATTCTAAAAAGAAGTATAAAGGATTTAAATTATAAGAGATAACTAGTAGGTAAGTAAAGTACGTAAGATATAATAGGCTTATATTAATATATATATAGATAAATTCTTAAGGGAAGCTTAAGGGTTTAGAATTTAGAGTATATCCGTGGGTTACAGGACCTAACTAGTCCCCGTTAGGGGCCGAGCACTTCCCATAGGGGTCCCGGACTGTAATAGGTGTCACACTCTTCTACCAGCCGTTTTTCGCGTTCTCCTGGTAAGTGTATTCTGAGTTGTTGTAACAGGGTTTCAGCCTTCTCTTCTAGGACACGTACAATCTCACCATCGAAGCCTTCCATCTCCGCAGCGTTGATGAAAAATCTCATCATCTGCGAATGAAACTGTCTTACCGTAGGCAAGTCCTTCACGTCCCAAATGTACCGGCCTCCAGACGCTTGAGGGCCATAGCAAATGGGTCAAGTCAGTAGCCTTATCCTGCGACTCGGTCCGGCTGGCGTCGGCGTCGGACGACAAGACGGTCAAGATATAGGATGTAAGCAGCGGCAAGTGCCTCCAGATGCTCAGCATATAACTGGACTGCCATTCCTCGCCGACCCAAGACACCTACAACCGTATCGCATACTTCTCATCTTGCGCCTCCAATTCCCCATAGAATTATCACTCCTTGTCCCTTTGATCCCACTATTCCTTGTCTTACTGTCTCCTTTCCTCAAAACTGCAGTATGATACTTCTACGGATAATTTTCATTCTCTTCCGTGCGGTTCAGAGCTTGAACGAGAAGGTCACCAGGTGCCGTTGTGCAAGAAAGCTATAGGAAATATACTGTATATAATACATATAACTATACACAAGGAGAGAACCACTGTACTGACTCAGCTCAGCGTACAAGTAGAATGTACTGCCCATCGAGCTGCGTGAGGCCCGATACCTTAACGCGGTCCTCCGACGCAAGTATCTTTTGAGAGCCATGTGGTAGAGGCATAAACTTTTCAGAAGTAGCGTTGAGGGACCGTTTCGCCACTATAAGCCGTTTGTCGGTATAGGTAGTGTTCCCTGTCTTGGTCGCTAGCATCGCACGATTGACTAATATCAGAAATTAGCAATGTTGCCTTACCTCAGGTCTAGAGAAAAACTTACACGGAACCTGGAGTTCTGCGTTTTTCAATGCTGCTGTAGGCACACTCGTATTTACTACCCATGAAAACGAATCTGATCTTACTTAGTCTTGTACAATGATGTGTCTGGTGTGGGAGGTAGATCTTACTGAGCGACATAGCATTGTCGGGCACTACGTCCAGTGGAATTCCATTCTTGAGATCAACGTTCATGGTGAAATCCTGATCAGATTCTATACTGAATCTTAGCCCATCGACGAATTCGGCTTCTTGGATACCTGGGCCTCTCGTCACGTTCACAGTTCGCGTGGCGCCTTGGCCGTACTGTACGAAGATGTTTGAGATATCTTCCGTTCTACGGCCGAGGAGCATGTATTCTCCGTCTAGAGATGTCATTTTGATAATCCGGGTTTTGTTTTCGGAGCTGCGTAGGGTGTTAGCGTTATGAAACAGTTTATCGGACTGCATTAGCTAGAACCTACACGTGAACATTGCGTTGCGATTCGGATACGACCCATGACGTCCCATCTGCAGCTAGTGTTCCAACATATGTGTTGCCTTGGTCAATACCAATTTTCTGAAGCGCAACAGGGTCATACGGAAGCTCGATTTTGGCGATGAGGTCGTTCGCGGTCTCGTTCACCTTGATGACATATGAGTAATTTGACAGTGCCTCGAACGGCGCACCAGTGCTGCCGCTCACAAACCTCCCAGGAAGAGGTGAAGCATTCTGTGTCACGACGAGAGTGCGATTCAGTGGCGAAAATAGGTCGAGGGCGAGGCCGTCGACAAAGTCTTGATCTGTTCTTTCCATCTGTGCTTGTATTAGGGAACATATATATGTTTCGTCGGTGAGGAATGTTCGTACCGAACCGAGTATATTGATTATCTGTCCAAAATTCGCCACATCAGCATCAGCGCCAGAAGAAGACGGAGCCGTAGGACTTGTTGCGCTCTGAGATAGCACAAAAGAAAGTTGCGAGAGTGCCAACGCAAAGAAGGGGAAACAGGTCATGGTTGAACAACTATGGGCCAAGACCAGCTGATAGCAACTGGGAAAATGATCGAATGAGTGGGACCTCGCCCCTTTTATCGCGTTGTGCCTTCGACACATTCGCAGAAATGAAACAACAGTGGGAAGCTTCGCCAAGAAAGCTTAGCGCTGGAAGATCTACTCCGTTGTCTGAAACGTGCACGATTCGATTGACGCAGATTCTACGGAGGAGCCTTTCAAAAGTCTTTACACGGGTGCTCGATGCGGTATCGCTAGGTGAACCAGACTGTGGTGTAAGGTTGATTATATTAGGGTGCCTAGCAGCCGGCCAATATTCCTTCGGTGCACGTGACTAGTACATTCACCCTTCCTCCGACTACCTATTGAACTACCTCTGCACCGAATAGTCTACAGGGTTACCTAAGCATACAACGTTCGAGAGTCCCTCGTTGCTCTACTACACTACTTACGTACCTGAGTAATTTACTAAATTTAGCATGTGGCTTAAGCCCCTATTAGGGGTGTTGACCAGGGGGGGTGTAAAGACTTTTGAAAGGCTCCTCCGTATACTCGAAGTGTTTTGGTATATCTGCGACCAGCCACAAAGTTTCAGTACGAAGCTTGCTATCATACACTTTCCCATTCCGGATCAAACGAGGCCCCCCATATTGAGCGCGCCCTACATATATCCTAGTTATAAAACAGATGTCCGCAGCCGAATGTTCCATACCCTTGATGGTGAATATTTTCTTACTACGCTTCTCACATTAGTCCATGGCAACTGAAGGCTGACCATCGCTTTTTGGGGGTCGATCCACAAACTAGGATTGCAATAAGCTTTCTTAGCGCGCGTGCATCAAGGCTTGTTTCATTCCCCGCACACTTGTACCCCCTCGTATCCCGCGACTTCGGCATGCCAACTCGTTTAATCAGAAGGATTATGCTCGCACCAAGCACCTTGGTCGAGTCTTGCAAAAGCTTATTTCCACCATTTTCGTGTGCAGACAGCCATCTCCGCCACGCCCCAGAAGCAGCTATCACCCGTGCCCTCCGTGTATGTACACACTAAGGGCGGCTCCGATTACGACGATCGAGACGCAAAGGATAGTGTTGAGTCTGGATCGTATGTACTGGCCCCTTGCGTATTCAGCACCGGTACGTACGACACTTTATCCTCGTCTCTTTCATCACCAGTAGGTGTATCTGTGCCGCTCCAACCCTGTTTCGGAATAAGGCGCGACCCCTCTCCCCAACCCATTCTCTGGATCCGCCCGCCGAAAACCTACAGTAACCGCTCTTCCGCTTCCGCAGGGAGTCTATTCTCGACGGTGGCTCTTGTGCCGTATTACTGTATTCGGCCCATTCCGTGAACGCAGCGCTAGTGAAACAGGTGGCTGGGGGGCCACGCAACCCTCTCAAGATGAACTAATTGGGATTGGCCCTGAATTCCAAGAAGGATCAAGATCAACTCTGCTCACGTGAAAGTCACGAGAATCTAGCCTCAGCTCTAGGTTTTATGGAAAAGCTTGTGAGAGACTAAGCATTGCTTGGCCTCTTAGCATTATGGGTAGAAGGGAGGAAGGGGATGACGCGTCCCGTGCAGTGCGGCGTCCATGGCGTGCCTATCGCCGCTTAGTCTGTTCCGCTCAGCTCTTTTACTTATAAATTACTCAGCAGCCATACACATTCTATCTCTCCTTCTGCCTGCGACATATGAGCACCCAGTTAGAAAGATCACTATCACTTGGACTGAATAATGGGGGACTTGGAGCTTCAATCAGTTACCTCCAGTAGGGCATCACCCACGTCCTCTTTTTCAGATGATGAGGGTTTTTTTGCTTTATGCCGCGACGGCGTTCGCCTTAATCGGCAAAGGCTAGCATTGCAATATCAGGAAAGAAATGTGAGCCTGGAGACATTCAGAATCTTCTCGCCAAAATCCCGTCGCTGAGTCCTTTGTAGCATAAAGCGGCCTTGTTTCATATTCCGTTTCGTTTAAAAAGACCTCTGCGCCTTGCCTTCGCGCTTTCACTTGTGTTGGCTGGCGTTCTGATATCCTTGTAAGTTCACGATTATGGTTGAAGGCGGAGAAGATCCCTAATGAGCAAACCCAACCAGGTTGGGAACGGCACTTTGGCACTGGACGTCGGCTGACCCCTTTGACATCACCTTTGCGCACTTCTGGGATCAATTTTCTTCACCACGCAAACCCCCAACGTATCCGCTCGACTTCTTCGGCAGTGTTCTACCGGTTCCATGTCACTCACATAATGACTACTGGCGTCGAACGCCGCTCTTTGCAGCCCTTGGATCCGGCTGCGTCAGCATCGAAGCCGACGTCTGGCTGCAAAATGCGGATCTGTACGTAGGGCATGCGCGGCCGAGTCTACGTGATAATGCAACACTCCAAAATATGTACATTAATCACCTAGTCGGTATCCTGGAAGTGGTTAATTCACCGCTGACCTCTCACCAAAACATCGGCAACCCATCAGGTGTCTTCTTCAACGATCCGATGCAAACACTCACGCTCCTCATTGACTTTAAAACTCCAGGTGCCGAAACTTGGTCCTTGCTTTACCACCAGTTGCAACCGCTACGAGAAAGAGGTTGGCTTACTCATTGGAACGGTACGGACCGTATTGAGCGACCCATTACAGTTGTCGCATCTGGTGCTGCAGAGTTTGATGTCCTGGTCGCTAATCATACATATCGCGACATCTTCTATGACGCGCCGTTAGAGGCGCTTGAAGACGAGTCAGACAGCGTGGGAAATTTCAAATATAATCCGTCAAATTCGCACCTTGCCTCCGCCAACTTTTACAAAGCAGTTGGCCCAGTTCTGTATTCAAGACTAGCCGACGAACAAGTAGAGAAACTACGGAGGCAGATCCGCAACGCGAGGGAAAGGTATTTGATCCCGAGATACTGGGGGACACCCCGGTGGCCGAGGGGCCTGAGGGACGGGATCTGGGCTTTGTTGGTGAAAGAGGAGGTCGGCCTGCTTAACGTGGATGATTTAAGAGCTGTCAGGAAGGGAAGATGGGGCTTATGGCCGCAAGGCTCACTGTATGTATGATTTAAGTATCCCTCGCTCCGTAGAAATCCGCCTTGTATGGACCAAATTTTCGTTAGCCAATTAATCTGTCGTACGACCTGGCTAAATTGTTACAAAGATTCAAGATCCTATTACGGAAACTACAACTAAAATAGCAGACCTAATTACAGAAACAGAGGTACGTAACGTGTTATAATTTACTTAGACTCTTAATTAAAGTAAAAAGCGCTTTCATATTTTTCGGTGCGGAGTGTTTCTCGACCTGCAGTGATGGACGTTACCGGTCCACACTCGCGCCAGAAATGTCCGACTAGACCTCACAGTTGGCCTGAATGGGGAAAGCATTGTGCAGTAGGGCGTGTAACTTATATCTATAGCCATTAACGAGACTGTGCTAACACCGCTAAGCTTTCCCTCGCAGCTTCGTGTGCCAGCGTACCTGCACGGCGCCAGGGGATCTACCAGGAAATTGATCACAGATCCAGCTCCAAGACTTGCCTTCGTTTTTGAACTTGCGCAACTGATTATCGCCCACGTCTGACCAGCGGATGCGACTCCTAGAGCTCGACGACTTATTGACGACGTCGCTTAAATAGTCTTCACTATTATCGTTGTTCTGATCACAGTCTACATACGAAGGTTCGTCGTCGTCGTTATCGTCATCGTCGTCATTATCGCGTGGCCGGACACAATCCCGTAGAGGTGCCGTGTCTACCCTGTTCAGTGGCAAGCTGGATAGAGCCGGCAGTTGCTGACCTATCCCGCATCTAGCAGCACTAATAATAAAATAAGCAAAACTTGTAAGGAACTACGTCCTAGGTGTAAGTAGCTTAAATATAATATCCTTAAGCGTTATTAGGTTGCCTATAGTACTCTTTAGGAGGGTGACTGCCTAGCTACTAGATAGTACTCTAGGGTTACTACTAGCACGGAAGATAGCTATTAAAAATAACATATTATCTAAGAGTAAGTATAGTACAATATCTAATAGACGTTACTATATCTATTAAGATAATTCTCTCTTTATAGACCTCCTTATTTCCTAATTTGTATATAGTTAAGCGTAAGTAGACTATAAATTCTTAGAATTTAACTATAAATACTAACTACTACCTTAACTAGTTTTTATAGACTTCTATTTCTTTTAAGGATAGTAGCCCTAATTACTACTTCTATTACTACTCTTAATACTACTATTCTTACTATAGCTTATCTTAGTATTATAAATATTATTCTATACTACTAAAGTAAGTATAGCCTTTAAAAGACTACTAGAGATTACCTTCTTCTAGGTTAGGAATAGCTTTTATTGCCTCGTAGAGGCTAAGATATAAGTAGTACTTAGCTTTAATATAGTATTTAATTATTAACTTTACTACTTATAACTAGTAGTATTAGCCAGTAGAGGCTATTTTTACTTATAGGTCTATATAGTATAGTTACTATTATAGTTATTATTATTAGTACTACTTATAGTACTACTACTTCTACTACTTATATTTTAGATAGAAGAAAGTCTATAAACTTAGTATAGTTAGATTAAAAGAATAGACTTATAGTAGTATATATATACTTTTACTCTCTACCTTATTTACTAGTAGGCTAGTTAGTAGTATTATTAAAAGTTACTAATAGAAGAGCTTACTAGCTTAAGTCTTTACTCTATTAACTATCTCTAAGTTAATTATATTAATTATACCTATAGAGTCCTTTCTATTATAATACGCTAGAGTTAAGGTATAAGAGAATTAAGACTAATTACCTATATATAGACCTAGGTCTTTTTTATTTACGTTACTTAAGTTAGTCTCTAAGTCTAACTAACTATTATTAATAATAACGATATTTCCTATATATTATTAAAAGATATATAAGTACGCTACTATTATAACTAGATTAGAACGCGCTTACCTTAACTACTACTCTTATAAGGGTTTAGCTAATTTAAAGTCCTATCTCTAGTATCTTCTTAAGAGTTTAGTATTAAGCTATCTTCCTATTTATCTATAGGGTTATTACTACTAACCTTATAGTTAGCTTTATTATTAGCTATATCCCTATTAGTTATTATATAACACTAGAATAAATACTACTATTATATTAGTTATAGGGATGTATACCTAAGTATACTAAATTAATAACTTTAATAGTATACGCAGTCTATGCAACTTTCTTTCTATTCTCTTATTTACTATTTAGATTAGGCTTGATACCTAGAATTGTATTAATATTAGGAAACTTGTCTTTATTAGTGTTAAGACTTAACGTGAAGGTTAAGGCTTGAGGTTAGTTCTCGGGGATGGCTGATGCGGGTCGCAGTGATAAAGCTTTTCACGGGAGGTAAAGTAGAAGAGTATATTCAAGTAGTAATTTAGATTAAACACAATAGTCTCTTAGAGCCTATTATCTACTAGTTATATATATATAGTTGTTATGGTCAGACCAAACAGGTTCACTTCGTATCACAGGAGGCGAGGACCCCGGGAAGGGCACTTGCATGCAGTTGACGAATGGGAGATCGAGTGGCTGAATAGGACATATGAAGACCCCGAGGACCATAACCTGGACACGTGATCAAGGGTCACGTGACAGGATTCGTGGTGCTTGGCAAACGAATCCATCTCGGGAGCCTGAGTATATAAACACGTAGAAAAGTCTTCACTAGGAAGACATCGTCAATCCACGATTCAGACCTCCTGCGTCCTGTTCTATTGAAGCCTACTGCGTGACGCCCCTTATAGCCACTCCCCAGTATTCGATTGACGTTCACCTCACGTGACCAACCTACCACTGCCTGCTCCCTCATTTCCCACCATACCCCTTCGAGGCCATACCCAAGTGAGCCCGTTACAATAGTAGTTACTAGGTTACTATAACTTAGTAACCTAGGTCACGTAGTCTTACGTTACGTAACTAGGTATAAGGTAATAAGCGCGCTTATATTACTATAGAGCTAAATCTATTAGTTCTAGATTTCCTAAATCCTAATATTACCTCCCTATTTTATAAGGTCTATCCCTAGGCCTTTATAAGTAAGTAACTACCTACTACTTGTTAAGACTGAAAGGTCTCAGGGTTGGTTTTCGCGGAGACGTCTGACAAGATGTGATGTTTGGCATAAAGAGTATAGTAGTAACCAGTGTGTTATTTAGAGTAACTTAGGTTGAACACGATATTCATAGGGAATATCGTAGGGCTATATACTAGTTGCGCTTACTTGCTTACGAGTGAGCTAGTAAGCTCTTACTGCCTTTAAAGTAAGTCCTTACTTCCTTACGAGTAAGTTAGTAAGTTTGTTACGTGATCCTAGGTTACGTGCAAGACTAGTATAACGTACGCGTAGGGCGTCGTCTCGGCGCCTTAACTATTAGTCCTCGCCTCCTCTTCTTCCTTAGGTCCTAATATTATCCCCCTTCCTTTTAGGATTCGTTTTTAAATCTATTAATCTATACCTCCTAATTATAAGTATATACTAGTCCCCTCTTTCTATTTTAGTTCTTTAAGTCCTATTATATCTTCTAAGTAGGTATAGGATCGTCTTCGTCTTACTACCGAAATTTCCCGTAATAGTTAACTTGCTATAGTCTCCTATCTTTGTTATTATTAGTTAGATACTAAGGAGAAGTATTTTATAATAGCTAGTAGTAACGCGCGCTTACTAAAGTATTTCAAGTGCGTGCGCTTAGGCTATCCCTATATAGGGCTTTCCTAGGCTTCGCTAGATAAAGTACGCGAGGAGTATAAGGTAAAAGTTAAAAAGAATAAGAAGCTTTTAGTAGAGGTCGTTTCTTAGTTAATAAGAAATAAGAAGATTTTAGCTTAGGCGAAGGATAGAGCTAAGAAGAAGGTAGAGTACCTAGTAAAAGGTATAATAGAGTCTAGTAAAGAAGTATTAGCTAAGGAACCTACCTTAGACGCTTATCCCGCGGTAGATACTCTTTCTAGGTACTCGGCCGTAATATAGGGTATTAAGAGTATTTTAAACGATACTTTCGTTAATACTTCTTATTAATAATATTGTTATAGTATATACTGCTAGCTTCTTTATATTATTATTAGAGTTACTCCCGTATAGTAATATATATTAAACCGTTTTCTTGCTTTCTTAAGTAGTTACTAATAATTTTATAGGTTTAATTTAGGTTCCTATATATTTTTAGAGTTAGAGTAGCCTTTCTATTTAATAAGCTATTTCTATAGGAATTAATTATCCTAAAATTCTTATCTTCCTATTTCTCTATATACTAGGAGTACTTCTACTTTAAACTCTTATTCTTCCTCTAGTTTATAATAAAAAGTTTCTTAGACTAGTAAATTAGGGTCTACTAGTTCTAATAGTAATACGTAAAATACTAGATATATATTCGCGTTATTAAGTAGATCTAGTAGGTAATTTACTAGTCCTAAATTATTTTTAATAAAAAATAGTCTAACTTTAATATAGTCTAATTTCTTACTTAGTCTTTTTATACGTAAATTCTTTATACGTAAGAATACTTTAT
>JAQGEP010000688.1:0-10106 GCA_028476805.1 Acrocalymma vagum
AACTCTTAATTAAGTAGCTTAAGTACTTTAATAGATAATTAACTAAGAGCTAGAAAGGTAGCTAGAGGCTACTTATATTTAATAGCTTTAGCTCTTACTATATAAAGTAGTTTCTTAATTACGCTAATAAGTATAATATTATATATTTCTTCTTACTATCTTATATATTATAAAATCTATAGTAATTAGATATAGGGGTATTCTAGTCTTATAAATACTATTATAAAGCTTCTATTAAAGTAGCTACTTACTATAGCTATACTAAGTTTAATAAGCTTAAATTTCTTTATATAATTAACTCTATTTATATATTAATATTTAAATAATTAATAATTAAATTAGGTTTTATATAAGCTAGTATTTAGCTATAAGACCTAGCTAAGGTAATTAATAAAGTAAGAATTAATTACCTATAGCTCTAAATACTACTTCCTCTCTCTATATAATTAACGCTAACCCTAGAGAGCTAGAGGGCTCTAAAATAATTTATTAATAATACTTAGCTACGCGTTAAGTAGAATTTAATATTATCTAAACGTATTTTATGCCTAGTAAAGGCTTATAAGGTATTAGCTAATTTATATAAGCTTACTATTTATAAGCTTAAGAATCTTATAGTAGCTACCTATAAACGTAAAGAGTAATAAGCTATAAGCTATTTATAAGTATAAAAGGGAGGAGTACTGTAGTATTGTTCGGGCGTTCGATTGTGCAACCCGCAGTCGGTGGATAGGCAGCAAATTGAGAGGAGTAAACTACTGTGTGACGGGAAATATTACGAATAGCAATCGAATATCCGCTTGTTGGCTACTTGATTCTTGGTGACCGCCATCTATCTGTCTCGGGCCTCGGTGGTGCTTGATTGATCTCCCTTTTTGCTTTCCGACCGCGAGTTGAAACCCTTTCTTGCCCAAGGTCACCTGACTTTTCCCTCACGTGACCTTTTCTCTCCCTGTCCGTACACCCTTTGTGCTACACTACAACACTAAGCACAATTACTAAGACTTAAGATAGATAGATAGTAATTATTAAGAATTAAGTAGCTAATAAGCGGATATTCGATCGCTATTCGTAATATTTTCCGACACGCAGTAGTCTACTCCGCTCGATTCTCTACCTATCCACCAACTGCGGGTTGCACAATCGGACGCCCAAACAACACTACAGTAACAATAACTAGGGATGACTAGAGAGCAATATTTAGTTAAAAAAGATATTTAATTACTATTTATAATATTTCTAATTATATAGTAGTTTCTCTACTCAATTCTCTACCTATCTACTAACTATAGGTTGCAAAAATCAAATACCCCAAATGTTATGGTTCTACCAAACAGGTTCACATCGTATCACAGAAGACGGGGACCTCGGGAGGAACACCTCCATGCACTCGACGAATGGGAGATTGAGTGGCTGAACAGGGTGTACGAGGACCCAGAGGACCATAACCTGGACACGTGACCCAATCATGTGGGTGATTCGTGGATTCGCCGTCACGAATCCGCGAATCCACACCAGGAGCCTGAATATATAAACACGTAGAAAGTCTTCGCTAGGAAGACATCGTCAATCCACGGTTCAGACCTCCTGCATCTTGTTCTATTTGAAGCCTACTATGTGACGCCCCTCATAGCCACTCCATAGTACCCGATTGACGTTCCCATTCACGTGACTCACCCACGTTATTTCGTCCCTCATTTCCCACCAGAACCCCTTCGAGGCTGTCACCAAGTAGCCCGTTACACCAAACAACACTACAATAGGTGTCTAACTTTACATTTTATAGTGCTTTATCTAGTTAGAAAGGCCTTCAAAAAGTGCCCAATAGATCAGTGTTTCCCCAATACATAAATATCAAGAGCGATTCGTACACGTTGTCAATAATATAATCGAAAATCAACCCAACAAAAAAAAGGAAAAAATCTCACTTAAAATGTTAGTAAGATGGAGTCATTCAACTCATATTGGTAGGCGGATGCCTTCTCTTCCTGTCACTGATATAGAATAGTTTCTCTATTGCTTAATCCACTGTCGGCAACCTCAGATCTGCACACACTTCAAATTCCATCCCCCCAAGTCGTTTTGGCAGGGCGATCAGTTAGGGTTATGTCCAATCACATGCGGCCGTTGCCGGCTGCGGCCACATTTCAGGAACGGTGGCCTTGGCGTACTCCCCACCAAAATGAAAGACAGCTCAACCTCCTTCTCCTACTTGCACGTCGAAGCTCAATTGCTCGTTCAACGATCTTGAAATACCGACTAGAAAACACAACTATAGCTTTAGTACATACAGCAACAATGAAGATCGCAGCCCTCGTCGTCCTCGCTACCGCGGCCACAGCCGACATTATCAACAATGAGGCACTACGCTCCCAGCCCCTCCGCATCTATCAAACTAACACAATTATAGCATCTCAAGACTGAGGTTACAAATCCGGTAGAATGCGCACGGAAGACAGTCGCTGGTGACAAGATCAACGTTCATTACCGAGGCACTCTTGAGAAGGACGGCTCAGAATTCGACGCCTCTTACAATCGCGGGCAGCCTCTCAGCTTTGTCGTCGGCCAAGGACAAGTCATCAAGGGATGGGACCAAGGCCTATTAGACATGTGTCCTGGCGAGAAGCGAAAGTTGACGATCCAGCCCGATTGGGCGTATGGAGAGCGGGGAGTTGGTCCTATTCCCGCAAATAGTGTCTTGAGTAAGTCGATATGGATTGAAGGGGATACACAGTTCCGAATGCTAAGTACGACGCGTAGTCTTCGAGACCGAATTAGTATCTATTGATGGCGTAAGCAAGGACGAGCTTTAGATGTGCAACAGGGGTATATTGCAAAGGGATACCTGCGACGTTGATACACAATGGTATATACAGGATGCGCACATGCAGATATGGAGCTACACGATACCGCGACACAACTCTATGACAGAATCAGGGCCAGCATTGAAATCTAGCTTTTATGTATCAGCCAAGCTGTGTATATGCAAAAGAAATAGAATTATCTCATAGTCCTCGTCCAGTATTACATGATATGAGGCTTCTTTCACTCTCATCTAGGGGACACTGCCCTAGAGCTGCAAAATGAAAGCTTAGGGTTTGTACTGATTGCTTTTGCTAAAAAAAGCTAGCTTCTTGTAGGAATATAGACATTTAATCGTGGCTATCACTACGTATGATCAGTATATCATAGTCTGAGAGACTCCGTTTGAAGAAAACTACAACATCAAAATTAAAAGACACTGGATGTATCACTTTGGAAACTAACCCAGATTATATTCCCGCAAGTAAACCGGCCTTACAAATTTGCCCGGCTGATACGACGTATCCTCTTGTATTATAAAGCACCTATTCTCTACTTACACGCCCGCCTACTCTAATCTCATTCTTGCGTTCTTTCCATTGTTTTCCCTTTGAGCTCATCCACATCGTCGCCCCTGAAAATTTAGACTGGAACTCCGGCCTCGAACAAGAAATTCGGCTCTTCATACGTCTTCCCATTGCTCCCTGGAAGCTTGAAGTACGCCCAAATAATGTACATCGTAGATTAAGAGGTGGGTATCAAAGCAAATTTTACCTTTAAGGGCTCACTGTGTGGAGTTAACGGTATAACGGGGCCCCACACCAATGGCCACATCGCAGGAGTAGTCGAACATACGTGAGAGATCGATCATCTAGCTTCCACAAGGGAAATGTTCTTACCTATGTAATTAAAAATCAGGAACTACCCCGCAGATCGTAGACAGGTACTAGTGGGGTTGAAGTTTGAATAATGATAGATTTAACAGCATGACATTAAAGACCAAGTATTACATATCGTTAGTCTTCTTAGCCTCTTTCTTGATCCCGGCTCCTGTATACCTTAGTTCTTATACGTCCGATTGCCCCTCAAACCCGCATTGTATATCAATTCGCTCCTATCCTGCATTACACCACTTTCGCTGCTTTGGCCGGTACGGTGCCGTTGAGTGCCATTAAGGAGCTAGTGAACGTTGATTGTTGACTCCCATATGTCGCAATCTAAGCTGGGTCACACGACGATTTTTTGGCGATACTGTGAGCTCCTACATACCACAATGCCCTCAAAGTTACACCAGGATATTGTGCAAATGCAAGGATAAGCTTCGATTACGACCCAGGTTCAGCTTATATGTCTTGTGGATGCAACCATGGGCGACTGGAGCTTGAAACCCCACTAGGTATGGTAATCAACTTCCGACGAACGACAGCATGAGTTAGAAAAAGTGGCCTATGCTAGGCTCAATTGGGAACATCTCTCCTCGAATGGGATGACCGTATTATCTTTTAATGCTCATGAACAGACCGCTCAAAGGCTCAAATTTCCACGAAAATGTCTAGCTAGCTGGATGAAACCCCTTCTCAATCGAGCCTAGCATAGGTCATTTTTCCAGTTTATGAGGTACTGGTTCCGATCAAAATCTGCGTAAATTTGCAATGTTGTGCGACGGAGCGTTTCACAAACTACCGCATAATCTGGAATGAGTGGCTTCTACTAGGCCCGATGGGGAACACAAATCGGAGAGTCATGTTGACTGTGAAGCTCAGTCCCAGACTACTGAAGACCTCAGGTTCCTTTCAAAATATCTAATTGCTTGGACAAAGGCTCTTCCTAATCGAGCCTAGCAGGGATCACTTGTTCCAGTTTATGCATCGGCGCCCTGTGTCCTCAGATGGCATTGCTTGGATGATACAACCTAGGGATCAATGACTTCGGCAAATCTCCACAGGTCTTTTTTTCATCTCCTCAACTTGGAATGGTACAGTTAAAACCCCTACAGCGATCCAAGACAGTGCACAGCCTTACGTATTGCATATTGTACGGATAATACAGATTGGTTTACTCCAAGCATACCAACCACAAAAGTCATCTGGAAGACGAGATAGAGCCGCGGGCGGGCATCGGACACAAGGTGCAAGTTGAGTTAGGGATGTCACAGCCCCGATGCTTCAAAAGCTTTAAGGTACAGTACATTCCCTGTGCAGCTTGTTGGCCCTTCCCTTTATTCATCGCAGGTCATAGGAATTGCCGAATGATTAGGAGCCATCAGCCCTACGAGTCAGGAGTGGCCCAACTTGTGTGATCAAAAGCCACATTATGGGGGCAGTGATTGGTCATCAACCTCGTTTCCCCAGGAGCGTAGAAGCGATGAAACGAAGGGTGCCCTAGACCCAAACTCTGTGGCAATAGAGTTTAGCTAGTCGATGAGCATCCCGAAACATGTACTTATGTATGCATACTGCCTGGGATAACTTCCGCAAAGGAACGCTTCATCTTAGGTCGCAATCTGTGGTTCTTACTCGAGACATGCTCCACTCCCTCAATTGCTATGTTTATTGGCAGACTCATCACGGTTGCTGTGTTCCTTTTGACATATATCCATGCCAACGAATTGATCTCGACGATAGCGGCGAGAGAGCTGGGCCTCTCTGACATTCCAGCATGTGGCGTATGTTTGGCAACACATACCATTTCTACTCTTGCTAACATTGCGCCAGATCCAATGTATGATTCTCACAATACCTACGAGTGGCTGTTCTCTCGATGACACTGAATGTGTCTGCAATAACAGAGCACTCGCCGGAGCCCTAGCATCCTGCATGCTCGATAATTGCACAATGGCAGACACCCACGGCACAGTGCAAGTACAAGCAGATATTTGTAATCTACCAGACGAATCAAAAAGAACCGAATTGTTCCTTGTCTGCGGTATCGTGTACGCCATCGCGTTCCTACTAGTTGCTCTCCGTATTGTTGGGAAAGTGGTCTCGAAGCGCTTGGCTGTGGACGACTATGTAGTGGTGGCAACATTGTTGTTGTGTGGCATTCCTTTTGGATGTGTCCTCGCCATGACAAGCCTCGGATTCGGACAACATATGTGGAGCCTGAAGGATGGAAGACTACTACCTATTCTACGATACTGTAAGATCTCCCGAGAAACAAAGTGCTGGGCTACTAATTGACAGGCTTTAGTTCTTATCGCTTCATCGACATACGTTCTCGTGCTAGCCATGATAAAAGTTTCCCTTATTCTCTTCTACCTAGACATTTTCAAGACGCCCCGCTTCCAAATATTCGCGTATATCCTCTTTGCTTATATTTGCGTTAATAGTCTAGTAATATTTTTCCTCACCATCTTTTCTTGTATTCCAGTACAGTCTTTTTGGAATCGAGACATTAAGGGCAAATGCCTAGATGTACAAGCGCTGGCATATGTCAACTCTGCCTGCGCAATCGCCCAGGACGTTATGCTTCTCGTGTTACCACTCCTTTCCATTCGGAAACTTCAGATGCAGCGAAACAAAAAGGTTGCCGTGGGCCTTATGTTTTGCTTCGGGACGTTCGGATGCATTGCGACGATTGTGCGATTACACACATTGTTGCAATTCAAGATCTCCATCGACCCAACCTGGGACTACGCACCTGCAACCATCTGGACTGTGCTTGAACTGGCTGCAGGCATAGCCTGTGTTTCACTACCCTCTATACGCATACTCCTGGTCCATGTGCTCCCAGTGAGAATCAAGCAAATCTTGACCAATATCACGCATTCATCAGAGAATCGACGGGCTCCAACCTCGCACCTATCTTCCGCTCAACCACGACGTGGGTGGAAGAAACCATCCACTTGGATGAGTCTCTCACACGATTCAGAAAATAGTGGACTTGATTCTTCAAACCAAGACAGTGTTTTGAGTCAAGTATGGCCGCGAGACTTGGGTGGGTTAACAACTCATACACACACACCTCAAGACTCGCAGCAACCTGTGTCTGCATTGAGCAATCATTACGAGTCCGGCGTACTAATCACCCATCCTCCATCATTTGAAAGCCGACATGAACGCAACGAGCGAATTACTCGAAAGGTTGAGGCAATAGAGATGCTTAAAGTGCCTAACAAGAACCGGTCGAAGAGGCCTTCTCTCAGGTCTAACGCCAGCCGAGAAAGCGAACTGACAGCTTTGCCTGCGATTGGAAAGATTGGATGTCTTCCTGACGATTCTTACTCTGATCTTGATGTTCGGCGAGAGTTTCCATGGGTGAGACGGTATATGAATAAGAAAATAATGGATTAATAGAGAACACGTATGAAGAGTGCTCTATAACAGAAGGTCCAGAACCGTTTTTCCGCAGCGCGCATTATCCGCCCATAATATAAATATTAATGACAATTCCAAAAACTAGGGCCTGCTTTTTATCTTTGTGTGACCCTAGCACTAAAGTAATATATTTCTATAGGGTAACGAACTTAGCCTATAGAACATTGATAGACTAAGAAAACAGTCTTGTGTATCTCTAAATATAGTTATACAAAGATTCGTTCAAATATGCGAACGTATATTAAGCGTACAGCGAGTGTAGAGAGAACATCCTTATGTAATACTAATTATTGTTACACATGAATTTTTTCGCAGCTTTGAATAGTGCGAGTGGCGCGAATGTAACCTATCCTAGGTAGGTCTAAATTTACAAACTTTGTAAGCTATAGTGTAGTGTTGTTTGGGCGTCCAATTGTGCAACCCGCAGTCGGTGGAGAGGTAGAGAAGCGAGCGGAGTAGACTACTGCGTAACGGGAAATATTACGAATAGCAATCAAATATCCGCTAGTTAGCTACTTAATTCTTAGTAACTACTATCTATCTATCTTAGACCTTAGTAATACTTAACTAATGCCTCCTCCTTAGTTTTCTAACCGCGAGTTGAAACCCTTTTTACCTAAGGTCACCTAACTTTCCACTCACGTGACCTTTTCTCTCCCTGTCTATACACCCTTTGTGCTACACTACAGTAGTAGTTTAAGTACGTAATTAACTAGTTCTCTTTATTCTTTAATAAAAAATAGTCTAACCTTATGTTAAGACTTGAGGTAAGGCTTAGGGTTAGTTCTCGAGGATAGTGTGAGGGATGACTAGCAGGCAGGTAAAGCACGTGAGATGTAATGGGCTTGTATTGATATATATGTAGACAAATCCTTGAGGGAAGCTCAAGGGTTTGGGGTTCGGAGTATATCCGTGGGTCACGGGACCTGACTAGTCCCCGTTAGGGGCCGAGTACTTCCCGTAGGTGTCCCGGGCTGTAATAGGTGTCACAGATAGCTGTGTCCGAGGTGCAGTAATAAGGCGTTTCACGGTAAGGAGTATTAGAAGAGGGTAGGTTTAAGTAGAAACTTTAGGTTAAATATAATAGTCTCTAGGAGCCTATTATCTACTAGTTATATATATATAATCTAGTAACTGTAAAAATATAAGCTTATATAACCTACCTGGTAATACAACTTTCCTGGTAATAGTCAGCCTTATAGTCAGCCTTGTAAAATTATATAAAATTGTCAAATTTTGTATGACGTATTATAGTGTAGCACAAAGGGTGTATAGATAGGGAGAGAAAAGGTCACGTGAGGGAAAAGTTAGGTAACTTTAGGTAAAAAGGGTTTTAACGCGTAGTTAGAAAACTAAGAGAGTAATTAATTAAGTATTACTAGGGTCTAAGATAGATAGATAGTAGTTACTAAGAATTAAGTAGCTAACTAGCGGATACTCGATTGCTATTCGTAATATTTCCCGTTACGTAGTAGTTTACTCCGCTCGATTCTTTGTCTATCTACCGACTGCGGGTTGCACAATCGAACGCCTAAACAACACTACAGTATACTATTTATTATTTTATATGCTATAAATAGGATTACATTAGCCTATCTAGGTTAGTCTTATATTATATTAGCCAATTAGGCTATTATATTATTTTAGCGTACTACTACTAATATAACCTTTTTTATAAGAACTAACTAGTAAGAATTTAAAATATTGTAGTGTTGTTTGAGCGTTCGATTGTGCAACCCGCAGTCGGTGGATAGGCAACAAATCGAGAGGAGTGAACTACTGCATGACGGGAAATATTACGAATAGCAATCGAATATCCGCTTGTTAGCTACTTGATTCTTGGTAAACTGCCATCTATCTGTCTTGGGCCTCGGTGGTGCTTGATTGATCCCCCCCCTTAGTTTTCCGATCGCGAGCTGAAGCCCTTTTTGCCCAAGGTCACCTGACTTTTCCTCACGTGACCTTTCCTCTCCCTGTCCGTACACCCTTTGTGCTACACTACAGTATATAGATAGGGAGAGAAAAGGTTACGTAAGGGAAAAGTTAGGTAACCTTAGGCAAAAAGGTTTCAACTCGCGATTAGAAAACTAAGGGGAGGTATTAATTAAGCACTATAAAGGTCTAAGATAGATAGATAGTAGTTACTAAGAATTAAGTAGCTAATAAGTGGATATTCAATTGCTATTCGTAATATTTCCCGTCACGTAGTAGTTCACTCCTCTCAATTCTCTCTGCCTACCCACCGACTGCGGGTTGCACAATCGAACGCCCAAACGACACTACATTATTAGCTACTTAATTCTTAGTAATAGCTATCTATCTATCTTAGATCTTAGTTAATTATTCTTACTTAGTTTATATTTCTCTCTAGGTTTCTAATCGCGAGTAGAAATCCCTTTTGCCCAAGGTCGCCTAACTTTTCCCCTCACGTGACCCTTTCTCTCCCTGTTCATACACCCTTTGTGCTACACTACATGATCGAATATCCTTTTTAACTAGATATTGTTCTCTAGTGCTTTCTACTTCTTAGCCTTCTCTAGGTTGCTTCTAGATTACTTCCTGTGTGTCTCCTGTGCTAGTTTCTAATTGCAAGTAGAAACCCTTTTTGCCCAAGGTTACCTGTCCATTCCCTTTATATGAACTTTTCCTCCATATCCATAGACCCTTTGTACTACACTACATTATTTATTATTTATTTTACTAATAGTAATTACTATTGGTATAGGAAACCCTTTATATTACTCGCGCTTATACTATATTAAAAAACTAACGTTTCTCACAAGCGAGCGTGCCAGAAAGTCTTGGCATAGAAAACCAAAGATATTATAGCTTATAACTAGTGTAATTTATACTAATAAAAGCTAAAAATCTATTATTATATAAAAGAATACCTATATTATAATATATTAAAATTTTAGAGTATAAAGCGTAGGGCTTACTAAAATATTTAGCTTTATATTTTAAAAAGTAGAAATTTAAAAATAGTTA
>JAQGEP010000689.1:0-10060 GCA_028476805.1 Acrocalymma vagum
AATAAGCCGGAACGTTATTGGATTGGTATTGGTATTGGTATTGGCAAGATTTATTGGTATTGGCAATAATCCAACTGTTGACGACAAGCCTGCTTTTGAGTGGGGGATCCCTCGGGCTTGCATGTACTCAATAGCACCTCGAACTTTCGCCGTTGTTGGCGTATCGTGAGGATCACGATTATCCAATCAGCCATTTGTTATTCAGGAAAATTCCGGTACAATTTGTTTAACTAAAAGTGTGAGTATTTTGCTGATAAAAGTGGTGTTGAGGATTGCAGCATTTATTCGGTGTGCGGGGAATTCTGCGCGCCGCGTGGAGGCGCAAAACGGTGTTGCAGCTGCGTGCAAGGGTGAAGCCGAATTCGCTAGCGACTATAGTTGTATGGGCGCTATTTTCCCTGGAGCACTGTTTAACCGCACCGTTTTGACCCTTTAGCAGAGCTAGGATCATAATATATGTTAGCTTTTATTATATATTTAATGAATTCCATCTATATTAGAACTACTAGCGTCATAGATCAACTATTTGTGGCAAAATTACCATATGAATTATTCATATCGATTCATGCTGGCGATTCAGATTCAAATTCATTGATTAATTTGATATGAGTAATGAATCATGAATCATTGAATCGATTCTTGGGGCCACTGGTTAGATTAAGATTAAACTTTAAATATATTCTTTTGAACCCAGATGGGTACCTCTATCCTACCTCAGCCTTGACCCAAGCTCGAGCTACCCTACCCACAACCCGTTCGCCAGCCTAGCCCTAAGTATGTCAGCATGCGATTTCGGCACCACAACGGGGAGCTCTGGCCCCTACCAGAATCAGCCTATTATGGTTATACCAAACAGGCCTCAAACCCCAACGGAAGAAGAGTCAAGCTCAGCTGACGAAGACCCTTGGGAGGTGGAGTACCTCAGCAGGGTCAACGATTAGCAGGATTAGCTCAGTACTAATCCACTAATCCAACTAACTCGCCAAGGGAACATGAGTATATACAGTAAATTAGAAGCTTTACGGTACCAAAATATTATTTTGCAATAAAACAAGGCTCTAGGCGCCAGAGGCATGAAAGGGTGGAACGCCATAGTACTTCCTGTATTAAATTCCGTGGGACCTACAACTAGAACCGGCTGATTTAAGAAAGTTGTAGTTGCTCAAACTCAAAGTAAGTACCCCTCTTTTGTCCCATAACACCGTGCATCCCACAACACAGGAAACTATCTTAATATATACGTCTATAACGCACTTCTTTGAGGTTTCGTAATTAGTTGATATAATTAGTCATAACGCAACCCGATGAAGTGTGAGTCCTACGCTAAAACCGCTCTTAAGTCTGTCCCTGTAAACGGAGTTCCTGCAATAGACATAAGGCCCGAAATTTTCTCTGCCCTATGGCCGTCTGCTATTATCTTCCGCCGGAAATCCCTTATTATAGCTTGGAACTCCTCGAGAAGAGTTTCAAAAGAGCCTCGTTTACTATGCATAACGCTATATAAACTAAGCCATTCCGGACTATGGTTAACATTATTGGCTGTACAACGGCTTCGATCGTGGCTCTGTCCACAGGGCCATCCACCCTCATAAAGGACTGGGGAGAAAGAGTCGTATACATCGTCTTTATCTTTACTGATCACCTCCTCGCTAGCTTCTTTCCAGAACGACCAGTCAATCAGGACTATGTCAGGCATCTGTAGTATTTCTTTGCCCGGAAAGCGAAGCATGATGTTATTGCGGTTTACGTCCGCACGAACAAGCTTGCACTCCCTATGTAAATATTGAAAGGCTCTAGCGACTTGGTCCATCATATGAAATGCTAATTCCTCCGGAACAGGCTGCATGGCCAGCTTGGTGGCTTCAAGAAGGGTTTGCATTGTTATTCCAGATGTAATTGGTTCTATACTATACCAAGGCAGGTCTGATATGTGAAACTCGTAAAGTTCAGCGAAACAGTGTCGAACTGGATCCTTCATGTTTATCCATATACGTCTCATGGCCTCAATCTCTGAAACGAGCTGTTTAGAGCTGTCTCTGGTGCCCGATGGACACCCCGGGCGGCAAATTTTGACGGCTCTTATCTTTTTATGGCCTTCCCGATTCGCGTCATCGATTACTTTGTTAGCTCTAGTTCTTTCTACTCTAAAATCAGGTTTAGTAAGAGCATAAAATACTACACCAAAAAAACCCATTCCTGCTATCCCTATAGGCTCAAAACGACTGTCAAAAGTCTCTTGAGATGCTTTGGGTAGGGGTACAATAGACATGATAGGGTTCAAGTTGTTATGCAGTACCTGGGGATGGGAGAGCTAAGTTTAAGAACACTGCGGCTTATTAGCTTATTCGTGGCTTATTGAAGGCTTTTAACGGGTTTACTACCCTACATACTGCCCCAACCCTATTCCTATTCTTCATCGTGCGTTTCACTAGGGTGTGCGTGGCGTCCGCGCAGGAAGCTCCCCTCATTTTACAATCTTTGCACACATCCCAGTCCCCCTCAGCGCAATGCCAGCAGTGATAGTGAAAGGCAGCTGCCTTAATGCGTAGAGTGCAGACGTCACATACTAAATTCAACTGGTCGCTATCACTTTAAGGCGATGGTATTCGCTCAACCTCCGTTTCTTTACACATTTTAGACAAGAACTGCGAAACTGCATCGTGCCCTTCGCGGCTATCCAAAGAGGTGTTCTGCCGAATTCGTCTCCTACTGGAGGATTGAAACTATGTTAAATCACAAGTGCTTCGACAATACATAGCGGTGTGGCCGCCAGGAGCTGCCCACCCGGTGTCCGTCCTTCGAGCCGTAAGGGGGAATTTCCCGAGATAAGCATTTAGAGAACCCTCTCGCGGTCACCATAGGCAATGTCGGCGCCCGCTGCTCATGGCCTCCTTCTGAAGCCGCCTAGAGTGCGTTGCCGTAGTCTCCCCCTTGCGCGTTGATCAGCGCCCTTGCTAATTAGTTGCCCAACAAGCGCATCGTGTCCAAAGAAAGCCGCTACCATACGGTCTGAACTAAAGCCTCGATTTCTTAGATATAGATATCTGAAACCATACTAAATAGATATTAGACTTTAGTTCAGATAATCTCGAAGCAAGTCGTATTATCGTTGCATCCTTCGCTACTCGCGAAAGTGAAGAGGCCAGAATCGAGCGGAGTAGTCCGAAAAGTCGTGACTGTTGATGGGAAGATCGACCTCACAGTTTACATCTGTCTGATAGACTGAAACGAAATCTATAAAATCATCGTCACTTTTAAGGTCGAGTTCTTGGATCGATTACACCCAAAGGTATGTGCGATGTTCGATCTTGAGCAAGAGATCCGCCAGACTTAACACTATGTGCGAGCTTTTCATCACTCGCCCCGGTGCTTAATGACAATGTTTACCTCTTGCCTAATAGTTGCTGACTCTTCCTCTCCTGGTATATGGATTTCAACAAGCGCTGGAATTCAGCCACAATTTGCTTGTACGGACGGCTTGTGAACAGATACTTCAACTTGTCATTGCTCGACTCACTGCGGTGCGACTGTCCTTCTATATCACGCATCAGGTCCTTGAGCTCGGCACATTCATCCAGAACATCTAGAACAATAATAACAGGCCCAGCCCGTTGGCCTTGTGTGGCATCTCCTAGGATTGTCCAAAGTGACTTCGTTGAGTCGATTAGGCCCTTGCCATCCTTTGTCTCATAGCATGCTCGATCAGAACTGGCCGCAAAGCACTTGGCGGACCGTATTCTGGTCTTGATCTTTGAAGATCGATCAGTTTCCCACACCCAGGGTCCGCCAAGACCAACAGCAGTTCTGACTGTCGTCTCAGCCACCCTTGGAAGTTGTCTTGTTCGAACGTGCCATCCACTCGCTTTTCCAAGCGGTCCTTGTACCACTCCCAAGTAGCATTTTTAGTGCTTGTTGTGAGTCGAAACAAATGGAGACATCTTTTCTGATGATCAGACAGTTTCTGCACAACAGCATCCGCGGAGACCTGAAGCTGTTTCTGCGCAATATCTCGAATATTTTCTGCGATATTCCTATGCTCCTTTGCAACTTCTTAGACCCCAAGGGCTGCGCTGATCTTGTCCCGTTGGCTCGCGTTCTTTATTACGAGGTTGCCCGACGCAATCGTCCCGTAATACACTATAACGTCCTGCCTTCGTGCTTTTCGATCGACGATGTTACCTTGGTTTCACTTTCTACATGTTGCTCCTTCTTCATAATTATACTCTGTTTTGAAAATGAATATCCAAACCTACAGCATCGCGCCCGAATTCAGGCAGGTTCTTAAGCGTAGAAAAGAACTCCAGCAACCTGCCTTTCCCTATCATATGCTTAGATCGCAGTTTGTGGACAGCATTAAGTGGAATTGTCGGCGGTAAGTTAAGTAATCCGTTCTCTTGAACTCTTCTAGAGTAGTCTTCCCAAGGTCGTAATCCATAAGCCGAACGTCCACCTCGTCGCTAGGAACACCGCCTCCGGAAGGTCGAAACAGCGACTGCTGCAGCCGAATGGTGAGGGTCTTGGGCTTAGAGAAGACTAATCGCCGTATTCAACTGTACAAGCTGTAAATTTAACTCGGTAAGTAATATTGTGTTGTTGCGATTTTGACGCGCAGTGTTCTAACTTGCAAATTTCGCGCGATGAGGCGTTATCCCACCCCTATGACGCCTATGAGCTGTTTGACAACGACGACATATTTCCAAAACTTGATACCGAAGAGGCTATACAAACAGCTATCCAGCAGTTTAGTAATGATGTTGAACCATCTCTCCGAAGCGCAGCTTCAGCATTAGGTGCTGCGCGAGCAACTGTTGGCCATCGAGCTCGTGGGCGAGTTACAAAAGAAACAAGCCCGTAAAGCTCAGCAAGCTCTGCCAACCAACAGCGAGGAAAAATTACGATAGGGATGGCTCAATGGGGTTGGCCATTAGAACTTAGGCATCTCAAAGAAATATCTGAACTGCTGGTGTGCATATTTCCTGGTAAGTGGCATATATCGGCGAGCTTCCTAAGTATATTCTCCTTCTTCTTGAAGGGTTAGTTCTTCGGATCTTCGTGACGCCTCTATCGTATTCGTGGACTAATATTGTTCTATTTTGGGATATGCCACTGCTACAAACTATAGGTATTGTACTTAACTTGCCAGACGCTTAAACGCTTAGTACCACACTCTGTCTCTTCTTTCTAGCATCTGCCACTTGACGAAGCAGATAACATATAAGCTCTCGCATGTCGCGTTTGCCTATGGTGCGCCCTGGCTAGTGCAAACTATTAAGGCTTTCGGTGCCTCACGTACTTACAGAGATGTGCGATTGCGCGTTGTCTATTGTAGGGGTGCCGCACAGTGTCGGCAATAACGGATAGGGATTTGATATCAAGCGTAATCCGTAAGCGAGTCCGAGTTCTCCGAGGCAAGGGGGAACCCTTGCCCCTTGCTTCTTTCTGTAGCCAATCATCAGCATGTGGAGCTCGGGCTGTGGGAACCCCGCACTTGGCGCTGAGATTGATCAGGCCTAGGCAATAGGCAACGATCCCCACCAACACGGCAACACCACTGTGCCTTCTTTCCCTGAATTACAGTACACCTGTAAATCCGTACTCTTTTCGCGGAATGGGATCCTTCATATGTACTTCGGCTGTACTAGAGCTCCACCTATGCTAGATGCCTTACGCCAGCACCTCCTTGAAAAACCTGGGCTATGCTAGGATAAGATGGCAACCTTCCTCTAGGACAAGTTCAGTGTTCTTGTGTCAGCTCGAGCTCCACATGCTGATGATTGGCCACAGAAACAAGCGCGGGCCAAGGGCGCAACAAACGATTCCCCCTTGCCTCGGAGAACTCGGACTCGCTTACGCTTAAGGGGGTATCAAATCTCTAACCATTATTGCCGAAACTGCGTGGCACCCCTACAATAAACAAGGCGCAATCGCACATCTCTGTATATTCTGCCCTGTCTTTCTTGCACAAAAACAAATGGCGAAGCAAATGCCGTAAGACTATACTTCCTTCTGATCCCCCCTTTATCAAAGATCGTAATTGCTTAGTCCTTTTACTCTTTGGAAGATATTTTCACGCTTGCCGCCGTGTCGACTCTAATGAATCAAGTCGATTATATTGACATGACGGTCTCGCACAGCCTGTATTTTAGATAAGCAATGGTACCTCTCTATCGTGTGGACAGTACAAACTTCTTCACATGCTTCGCAAGTTGTAGGAAGCGGATTGAGTCCTATGGCACGGTATAAAGCGTACTATGCCTTAAGGTCATCCTCTGAGCCAAACTAGAGATTAAACTCTCTCCGGAGAGCGTCTTGGTATCGCTCCCAATTCTCTTTGCTCTTTATGCTATTACGACTCTATTTTTGGTGTTTTTGGAGATTGCTGTAGGATACCGATGGCGTGAGTAAAGGATCATAGTGGAAGTATGGGAAGGAAGCAAAAAAGTTGTTGATTGAGCTACGGTCGAGGGTAGATGTGGCATTATTTGTTGGTGAGGCAATCGCCTTCCTTTTGTGGGATTCCGCGTGGTTTTGTGTTGATACTTTAGCCGTTGTTTTGTGCGAATTGATGTCGCAAGACATGGCTGTAGCTATGGTAACACCAGAGATGTGGGCGATGAGGCGTTCGATATGCCTGTCCCCGATCATAGCGCAGCCTAGAAAGCTGTCAGTTTGCGCGGGGGTTGAAGGCGTCCGATGAAGTTTAAACAAGTTACAAAATTGCCATATATCACAATATCATCAAAAATGAAGCGACAACGCTTAATAGTCGGCACGAGGAGGAGTATTGCATTTCTTACTATGTTTAGGTCTGTTGGAGTTTGGCGTACATCGTTATCCAGAAACTCATATCTTTCGTTGCAATGTCAAAGCCATTGTACTAAAATTATTTAACCCATTAAATCTGCTCTACGCAAGCTTTCCTCTGACTTGAGTAGCACTCGTATTTCGCAAAACACTGTAGTTTTGTTCATGGTTCAATAAAGCCTAATATACCTTTGACACACCATTACGATCTTCTACCGCTTGTTTACATAGCTAAATTAAAGCGACACCACATTCAGCGACGTAGACGCTGGTAATCATGTGGAAAACACCTAATAGAGCCAACGGGGTCATAATCTCCTTGAACTAGCTTAGCAGATCATGCTCCCAATTGGGCGTCTAAGTTTCAACAATGACTGTCGAGTTTGAGTGACGCATGTATGTAACAGTAAGCAAGTGATAGTGCCATGTGCAGTAGTTTCATGTCCTTGAATTTTCTATCCATTCTTTAATTAGGTATGGTTCTCTTCATATCATTTCCGTAGCATGCCCCAAGCACCGGCCTCTTCGTTCGCTCAAAAAGGCTCGGTATCCTTTCTGTGGGTACTTTCTTATGCCATACTACTCTCCTTGCTACCGTGCGCCGAATTTCCAAGCATGTTTATATCGTTTCGTTCGCCATGCGCGATATCATGTCCTATAGTATGCTTCGCCGAGCTGACAGAGCATCCATGTCTCACAGTGCTCCGCATGGATGGAGGTGGCGCAATCCACGCCATCTCCATGGATTAGTGGATCTCTATGGAATGTTTGGTGGATATCTTAGCCGCATGTTTTAGTAATCGTGAGACGTTCAGCGTTTTATAATTGCTGTAGCTGCTTCACAATCTAACGAGTCACATCATTCTCTTAGTCCGAGGTTGCCTCGTAAGAAGTTGACGCAGAGCGCCAGGTGCAATCACTTGAATTAAGTTCTCCCCAAGTCTAATTTCTACAATATTTACAGTCAAGCTCAAGACTGAAATACCTTGATGTTGAGACAAAGTGCATAATTCGCCCTTTGCACAAAGTCAATGCAAATCGGACGGCAAACTAATATTGTAGCATTCGCGAGGGAGACGGAAGGCATAACACTTCTCGGGCAGAACAATTTTTTTTTACACTGTAATTCCTTTTCCCGCTGCTCAAATTCCTTATCCGAAAGCTCACCTAGTCCAGGTCCCTGCTCTACCTCATGTGGTAGGAATAGATGCTTGTTAACAAAGTATGCAATCAACTACTTTTCTGCATGGCAAGCGTGATATTTCCCCGGCTCTCCCTGGTCGTAATCGTGTGGCTTCAGATCATGCTCAATGGCTTCGCAGAGGCGGTGAACCTCAGGTGTCCAGTCCCTTCCGCTAACTTGGATGTTAATATTGTGATCCTGGACATGCGCCCAACCGCTCATTGCAGCAATGCAAGGGAATTGGCCTCCACGGGATAGAACTGCAATAGTTTTCCACCTGTGAGGCACGTCAAAGTGAGCAATGAGAGTGAGCAGATTTTCGGCCTTTGGTGATTTTGCGAATGCGACGCCTTTCAAGTCATGGTCGTGGCAAACTGGAATCTCTGGAATATTCTCAAGCGTGCGAACAATCGCTCTTCGATCTCGGTCCCTCTCATACGTCTTCTCCTTGTAGATTTGGTATGTTCCTCCGGAGCGAGAGTAGCGTTCCTGAGCATTTGCCTTCAACGGTCTGGCAAAATCGACAGCTAGGGTCCGTTGACCGTTACGTATACATTCTAGGCTCTTGTTGGCTTTGTATTCGAGGAGGAGCTGGACATTCTCTAAACGACCCCACAGCGCAGCCTCCATAAGAGGAAAGCGGCCGCTCAAGTCTGCTGCATTAGGGTCGGCGCCCTTTCGCAGGAGGAGCCTAACCATTTCGGCAGATCGTTCGGCGGCAGCTATATGCGGGCCGTTTTAATCCTCGTCGGGGGAGCTGATATTTTCCGTTTCGTCTTCTTTAGATGAACCGAATGCTTGAGGACGACTGGTCTCCGAGGCTTCAATGCCGTTGATGAATATATCTGACTCGGAAGAGGATTCCAAGTATCGCCGGACATATTCAACGTCACTTAGGGCCAGTGCACTAATCACCCAATCGTTTCTCCTTGATGTATAGCCACCAGGCACTCCAGTTTCATTTTCATCGAAATGGATTGTCTCCGTAGCTTCTGTCCATTTGGGCGCGCCTTAACGCTCTCATGTATTGAGGGTGGTACCAAGTCGCTTCCTTCGTCGAAAAAGTATTCGGACGGGTCTGCTCCCACTGCTACGAAAAGAGCCCTCTTTTTGTCAATTTCATACGAGACTTCCTTAATCGCGTTGTTGAATAGAAATCGAATTACATATGAATTAAGGTAGTGGCTCCTCCATCCGTGGCAAGTGGGTGGCCGTGGATACCTCGTAACGTAATCGCCGGTAAAGTTGTGGTAATGAATCTCCTCGCAGAAAGGACAACGGACATGCATCAACGATTGATCCCACCACTGAACGTTTGCCTCGACTTGCCAATTGCTGATCTGATTCTCGTCGGCCATGACCTTAAAGTTTTGTGGCAGGCAGCTACAGTGTGTGGGTCAGCGTCATGAGGATTCTACTTTACCCCACTATCGCGGGGCAACTTGCAGCAGTCACGTGTACTATGAATGTGACAGGATAACAAGCACTAGAGAAGGCATAGCTTCATCAATATCTTAGGTAGTTTTAGAGTTGCTTGAGTTAAAGTACCTGTATTTTGTCTCGCGGCGGGGTGCGTCTCTCCATTTAGGGACGGACTGTGAGCGGTCTCTAGTAACTGGATTCCAGCTATCTAGTCCAGATGCTATTTACAACCAAGATGAGAAGAAAAGAAGAGAATCTAGTTAGTACTACGCGAAGCAAAGTTTTCCGTACACGAGCTGCACATCCGTGCACGATGGCGTAGCCTCGAGCATGGGCCTAGCCCGTTACACGGACATGGACAAGCAAGAGCTTAGTGGTGACGCTGTAGAGGATGGATATTGTCTCGCCACAAAAGAAGGCTTTGGGCGAATTAGGGGACAAGGCGCCGACCCGAATTTAATTTATATTATAGTCGTTTCCGGCACGAGTAGTTTTCCACCGCGCATGGAGGGACGTTATGTTTTTTGCCATCAACGACGTCTATAGCAGCTTGTACATAACGTGCCGCACTGCGTAGCGAGACGCACGGTGCGGCGAGATCGACCAATCAGCTCGTGAGTATTCAGCATTCTTGTAAGCTAATTGGTCGGT
>JAQGEP010000069.1:0-61976 GCA_028476805.1 Acrocalymma vagum
GTCGCAGCATATGCACATGGTATACAGGAAAAGGAGCGAGGCGAGGCGGGAGACGAGGAGAGAGACAAAAATGGACGAAGCAAAGAAAGAGAGCTGAATGGGTGGGTATTTCATCTGGAGGGGGCGAGGTTTACAAGGCTATAGCTGAGGATGCCGTGCCGGAGCAGGATGGGCACAGCACGCTGGGCATGGTTGTTGTTGTAGTATTGGATGAAGTCGGCGTCGGACATGCCGTCTTTCTTCTTGATGAAGATGGTTGCTTTGACGACTTTGCGGAAGCCGGTGGTGTTTGGGTAGCCTGGTTCAAAGGCCTTGGGCACCATGATGGACTGTTTGTGTGATGATGAAATGACGGGGCTGTGGGGAATTAATAACAATTAGTCGAAGCCATCCACCTTCTCTTACATGTTGTAGGAAGACAATTTATATTTATGCTAGATACGACCTAGAAACTACTTGTGCCCGCGCGGTACAATATGTTGAAGGCAACAAATGGTGTTCGGGACGGGACAGATCAGATGTGTGAGACTGCTTGTGTAATCGGCAACGGTCCAGCTCTATGTAGACAGAGCGAGAACAAAGGCAAAAGGCCCTTTACCTTCCGGCCCCCCCATTCATGGCCAATAACGGCCCCCCAATCGTGCAGTTCTTGTTCAATGCGCCGATCAATGCAGATGTCGGTACCGAGGCGACGGGAATGGGTGAGGCTCCACTGCAGCAACTCGGAGAAGAAGCCAACTCGTCCAATATTTCGCCATTTGTTGCCCTTCACGTTCCCCTCCCCCTCCCCCACAACCTGCCATACAACTCCTTTTGAACCTCATTTCCCCTCACACCATCTGCCGGGCCCTCCTGTTACCCGGCTGCTACCATCCGCCGAGGCTGCGTCTTCCATTGACTGGAAGCTTCTGCTTTGCTGTTTGCGGCGTCGTTGACAGCATAGCTACATACGTGGTGGCACCCCGCTGGCGACCCTCGTGGATGAAGCTACATCGGGGCACACAACATCACTATCCGCTCCTGGGGATTCGACAGCCTAGACGACTTGGTGCAACACTTGCAGGCTCATTGCCCTATCTCGCTTTGCCTGCCAGTTTGATAGTGCAGGCTTCGCTGTCGCATTCCGAAGTGCCAGCGCCAGCACTCGCAATATACAACGCACGCGCGCACACTTCCGCCACTGCCACTCCCACTAGCTCCTCTCCCTTCTCGCCTTACTCACCGCTGTGTTGCCGCCTACATAAACGCAAACTCGCCCGAGATCGGCCTGCGCTACTCTTTCCTTCTCATTCCCGTCGCCGTCTCACCCACCCGTACGCAAGATACCACCACACTATCCACACAATGGGGGAAGCTCTTGGACGAAGCGTGGCTTCAAGAGAACGCATAGAGGATCTAGAGAGGCCGCAGTTGGACGATCGCTCCTATAGAATCATCACTTTGCCCAATCAGCTGGAGGTGCTGCTGATCCATGAGGCGGGGACTGACAAGGCCAGTGCGGCGTTGGATGTAAACGTGGGGAGCTTCAGCGATGCGGAGGATATGCCAGGAATTGCCCACGCCGTCGAGCACTTACTGTTTATGGGCACGGAGAAGGTGAGTAAATACCAGAAAAATTGCCTTCTAGAATCTTATCGCAAAAACCTGTCTTCAACTTTGCAGCCTCTTAGAGAGACATCCTCCAATATTCTACTTCTGGCTGATAGCGTGATTACAAAACTAACATTGCCTTCAGTATCCAGAGGAGAATGCCTACAACAAATATCTTGCCACCCACGCCGGACACTCGAATGCGTTTACCGCGTCTACCTCCACGAATTACTACTACGAACTCTCATATCCCACGTCCACTCCAAACAATAGCAAAGTCCCGTCACCGAATGCTTCACAGCTGAATATCCCAGAATCGAAAGATGACTCACCTCTTTGGGGAGCTCTGGACCGTTTTGGGCAGTTCTTTATCTCCCCGCTTTTCCTCGAGGATACTGTAGATCGGGAAATCAAGGCTGTAGACTCGGAGAACAAGAAGAACCTTCAGAACGATACGTGGCGGTTACATCAGTTGAACAAAGCCTTGTCGAATCCGGAACACCCGTATTGCCACTTTTCTACTGGAAGCTGGAAGACACTACATGATGACCCCATTGGGCGTGGCGTCAAGATTAGGGATGAGTTTATCAAGTTCCATTCACAGCACTACTCAGCAAATCGGATGAAACTGGTTGTCTTGGGTCGCGAGAGTTTGGACACCTTAGAGCAGTGGGTAGAGGAGATATTCTCCAAGGTTCCGAACAAAGACCTCCCCCGGAAGCGTTGGGATTTGCCCGTGTACACGGAGAATGAGTTACTAATCCAGACATTTGCCCGGCCAGTCCTCGAATCGAGATCTCTGGAGCTTTCCTTCCTGTACAGAGATGAAGAGATGTTTTACGAGTCACATCCCTCTCGATATCTGAGCCATTTGATTGGACACGAGGGGCCGGGTAGCATTCTCGCTCATATCAAGGCAAAGGGGTGGGCAAACGGACTCGGAGCGGGTGCTTCGGCACTTTGCCCTGGCACAGGTTTATTCAACATTAATGTTAAGCTCACAGAGGATGGCTTGAAGCATTATAAGGAGGTTACGAAGGTCATTTTCCAGTACATTGGTATGATTCGAGAACAACCACCACAGAAGTGGGTAGTCGATGAACAAATTCGCATTAGCGAGGTAGATTTCCGGTTCAAGCAAAAGAGTCCTCCTAGTCGGACGACTAGTGCCCTAGGAAGCGTCATGCAGAAGCCGTACGATCGAAAGATGATTCTTAGCGGGCCGGCTGTTATCAGGAAATTCGATGCCGAACTTATCAGCGAAGCTATGACGTATCTTCGCCCTGACAATTTCAGAATGACTATTGTTAGTCAGGATTTCCCGGGTGAATGGGATAAGAAAGAGAAGTGGTATGGAACCGAGTACAAGACAGAGAAGATACCCGAAGATTTCCTTGCTGAGCTTAAGGAGGCATTTGAGAATAAGGCTAGGCCTGCCGAGTTGCATTTCCCGCACAAGAACGAATTTATTCCGAGTAGGCTAGACGTGGAGAAGAAGGAAGTAGAAGAGCCGACAAAGACGCCTAAACTGATTCGACATGATGATGCAGTGCGGACGTGGTGGAAGAAGGATGACCAGTTTTGGGTACCGAAGGCTAACGTTCACATTTATTTCCGAACACCTATGGCGCATGTTACTGCTAGGGTTGTTGTCATGTGTAGCATGTTCCGCGAGCTCGTCAGCGATGCTTTAGTGGAATACTCGTATGATGCTGATATCTCCGGCCTTGTCTACGATTTTAGTAACCACACAACGGGCATGTCGATCACTGTCACAGGATACAATGATAAATTGCATGTCTTGCTCGAGAAGGTTTTACTGTCAGTGCGGGATCTGGAGGTTCGAGAGGATCGCTTTACCATCATTCATGACAGGATGATGCGAACTCTTCGTAACTGGGATTACGGACAGCCTTTCCATCAAGTTGGGTCTTACTCACGATGGTTCAAGAGCGAAAAAAGCTTCATGAACGAGGAGCTGTTGAAGGAGCTGGAGACAGTGACTGCACAGGACGTGCAGCAGTTTTACCCGCAAGTATTGGCACAGTGCCAGATTGAAGTACTTGCACACGGCAACTTGTACAAAGAGGAGGCGTTAAAGATTACCGACCTCGTCGAGAAGACGATGAAGCCTAAGAAGCTGCCTGTGGACCAACTGCCTATTCGGCGCAACTTGATACTACCAGCCGGCAGTAATTTCATCTACGAAAGACAACTCAAAGATGCCGCCAACGTCAACCATTGTATCGAGTATAACCTGTACGCTGGTAATCGTTATGATCGAAATCTTCGGGCCAAGCTATTGCTCATTGGACAGATGACTGATGAACCCACTTTCAATCAGCTGCGAACCATTGAGCAGCTTGGATACGTAGTCTTCTCGAGTGCAGTGTTCGGAGACACTTGGGCTGGATACCGTATCCTTGTTCAGAGCGAGAAGGACTGTCGATACCTCGAGGGCCGTATCGAGCATTTCTTGACTTCGTTTGAGAAGACGCTTGAGGAGATGACGCAGGAGGACTTTGAGGGCCACAAGAGGGCGATTATTAACAAGCGCTTGGCTAAGTTGAAGAATTTATCTCAAGAAGGAAACAGGTTCTGGAATCATATTTTCAGCGATGCGTATGATTTCCAGCTAGGTATGTTTAATATATCTGAAGGTCATATTATAAGATTATTATTAGTATCAGAAGGGCTAACTAGTTGCTGTAGCCGACATCGACGTCCAACACCTTGAGCCCCTGACCAAACAAGATATGACCGAGTTCTACGCCCACTACATCTCCCCGTCATCATCCACCCGCGCCAAACTCTCCGTACACCTCCAGGCGCAAGCCAAAGCCAAAGAACCAACGCCCGAGGAAAAGAAAACGGAAGCCATCTCCGCCCTCACCGTCATTCTCACCGAAGAAAAAGTCACCCTCAACCCAGAAGCCCTCCAATCGCGCATTAACGCGATCTCTTCTGTCGCCGGCGACGCACTACCTAGCGCCATCTCCGCGCATCTCACCGAGGATCTAAAACTTGACAAGAGCGTTGCGGATAAGATTCTTGATGAGGCGATGGCGGCATTGGGACTTGCAGATGCGGGATTAGTAGCTGAGCCGGAGGTTTTGGATGGTAAGGTTGACGTGGAAGGTAGCGGTACTTCTGCTCTTGCGGCGGGGGCGTCGCATCCGGTGCTGATTAAGGATGTGCATGCTTGGAAGGCGGGGATGCAGATTAGTACTGGGGTAAGACCTGTGAGGAATTTCGAGGAGTTTTTGGAGGGGAGTGCTAAGTTGTGAGATGGGCTGGTGTTTCCGTTTGTAGGTATTTGATACGTTTTGTTGATGAATGTGGTGTGGCCTTGTGTGTGTGAGTGTGTAGATGGTATTGTCTGCTTGTTTGCTTGTTTGCTCACTTGGGTGATGTGTAGAGCGCTAAAAACAAAAGTAGAGAGTAGAAGTAGACTCTAGGGGAAAAGTAACAGCACCGTACCGAACGTCGATGGATAATTTGATATTGGGAATTTCGAAAGGGTTATATCATAGTTTGTCTCGTTTGGTGTATTTTGGTTGCTTCGTAGCATGTGATGTTCAAAGCGTAGACGCACGGGTTAATTAAGTTAGATACAGATGGCCTTTTTAGTCTCGTTGAGGTAAGTTATTTTGTTGGTATGTTTATTGTTGTGGAGTGGGGTGCAGTTTATGCTTGAAGCCTGGTGCAAGATTTGCATTTTACTTTTGCTTTTGCTTTTTTTTTTTCTTTTTTCTTTGAATTTTGAGGTTTGGGGTTTGGATGCTGGGCTAGACTGGGCTGATTTTATTTGAAATTTTTTGGGGTGTGGGATCTATTGTTTAAGTCTTTGTGTTTTGTGTTACTGGAGGCTATCAGTTTAGTTCAAGTATCTCCTAGAGAGTAGATATGCACTTGAGAACCAGGCCACTCAAAGCGATCTTATCGAGACTAGATTGTATTTACTCGTATGATTATTTTAAGAGAATGTGGATCCAACAAGAAGTTTTTGCTGCCCGGGATCTTGTATTTCAGTCTGGTCAATACAGGTTCAGGTGGGAGCCTTACCTTTCTGATCCACAGTGTTTTCTCCGACGGCCTCTTGCCGACGACGTACACCCGCGGCCCGCTCAGAAACAGGATGCGAAGCGGAAGCTAAAACTATGGAAAATCTCCGAACCAAAAGAGCAAACAGCAGACCCAGTCGCCCTATCCTTTGACAAGCTGGAATCGCAGTGCCAGAGAAAACTTGGTTGCTTCCTGCGTTTCTATTCGTCTAGAATGTCTCAAGAAGCTCAGGGGCAACTCACGTAGACATGACCCCAATGCTATGTCTACACTGAAGTACGACTTTATTGAAACACTCCTGGATACGAGTAGACTTTCTCTAACAGATCCACGAGATTATATCTACGGACTGCTTGGGATAACAGGATTTCCAGCCAAAAACGCAACAATTGAAGACTGGACAAAAGCACGGCGAACAGGAGAACTTTTCATCCCCATTGACTACTCCTCTGATTTAAAATCTATTCTTTGCGCAGTTTCTTGGATACTAATTATGAAAGGTGGCCTCGGGATCTTGGCTAAGTTCAAGGTCTTACCCAACAAGGGAGAGACTGATGATGACGACCGTCTTCCTTCATAGGTCATTGATTGGAGACTCGCCGCTCAGGATTTTCGTCGTGTCCATAATAATAGCTTCTGTTCAAAATTGGAAACTGCTTGGGATTTTCAAAAAATTATCCCTCGAACACAGAGAATGGCGTATAACCATACCCCAAACGAGCACAAGTATTTACATTCTATCAATAAGCTCACCAAATTGTCGATCACAAAGCTTGTTGTTAGAGGCTCTTTCGACGATGACTTCTTTGTAAAAGGACGCCATGTCTGCAAGAAGGCACCGTTTCAGCACAGCAGAAAGTTTTGGGAGTTAACCATCGATGCGCTCCCCACAGATATAGTGGTACGCCTTGATGCTTTTGTTTACGGACGTAGTAATATCTATTTTGAGGCATTATCGAGAGAATTAAAATCAAATGGAGGGGGCTTATGGCTATTGAGGCCTGCGAGAGGAGGATATTCACTAGTCGCATGCCTTCCGTGGGTGGATGCCTCCCAGCGCCCATTGTACGGCGAGTGGCAGTACGGCGAGTACTTACGTGGTCCCCAATTTTCGTTTCCAATCGCTTCCTATTGCATTCACAATGATGAATTACAAGATCTCAAGCTTCAGAATGATTACGAACACAGGGTTAGATCGAACGTAGTAGAAGCCACTTTCATAATTGTTTGATTGTTGGATATTTTGAGGAGGTATTTTCATGTCACGGAGGAATCAATCTTCATACTTTAGTGAAAGGGGAGTTGAAAATGGACTTGCAGGTAGAATTGAGTGGCATTATCCTTTACCTCTCTCGAGAAGGTTATTGTAGATCATGAGCGTCTCGTAATCACGGCTCCAACTTCTAAATCTAAACTTGAGTGCAAGACTTATAATGAATATTTCAAAAGTCACGAGCACAGAGCTCTTCGAAGTCCACAATTCTGTGCTTAGTCTAAGCGAACACCCGGATTCTCACCATCGAACATGTATCATACCTGGGAGAAGCGCTTGGCCTCAAAACGAGTTGTATCTCTTCCGCATAAACCTAAAAGCATCCCACTACATTAACAAGCCCACAAACTAGCTACTTTGAGAGTATTCAATAAAAACAGCCATGAAAATGGTCGACACACACCCATAGAACTCCACCTTTTTACCTCCTTACCGGGATTACCGCCCCACGAGATGCACCTTTTACGCACCTCCAGCCTTGTCTCACACCCTGCCCCAATACACAAGGATAAAAATGAGCAAATGATCATCCTTCTCGCCCCCAACATTACAGGCTATCTCGCATCTATCGGTAAAACATAATTAAATCGAGATATTGCTACTGATCATGAGTGAGGGGTGGGGTAAACGAGCATGACGTCAATCCAGACCAGACCAGACCATGTTTACAACTCACTGTGTCGATGGATTGCACAGTATTTATACGTGGGCCCGGGTAGAATTGCTTTTCTTGCGTTTTCCGCTTAACGGGCTTGCCTTAACTTACCTACTACTAGTGCTAGTTGTAAGAGACGCGAGAAAAGCAGTTATTACTCTTATATCCGAATTTCAAACGCGCACGCAACATTCACCATGTCCAACCGCTTCCAAAACGACGCGCTCCCCGAACCCATGGCGAAGGAAGGGAAGACAGCAATGGATCTTATAGATGGTATGTGAACTTCCAGCACAATTATTCCTTACTTCCTGCCTTTTCACTCTCTCCAAATAACTCCCCAGCCGAACCGAACTATCACGACCACCCACACCTGAATAGTTTAACTCGCTGACTGACCCTAACTAACACCCTGACCTTCAAACAAACAGGCCACGCCCGCCTCCCAGAAACAAAATCCTTCCAAGCAAAACAAATTCTTAAGAAACCTATCGAGAAACTTAAAGGCGGTGAACACCAGCATGGAAACGAACACGAGCACGCAAACACAAAAGGATACACGCAATTAGAAGAAACGAATGACAATATGAGGAAAGAATGATAAGGACTTGGGAATCAGAATTATTTGATTTTGGAATTGAATAGGATAGGGTGAGGATACATTATGGCAGATGAACAGGATTTATGCATGAATTAAGACTGTATAGTTTGGATTGGTCAATCTGCTTTTGATTTGGATTTGGATGTGAATGGGACACTGTACTGCATGCTGCATGCTTGGGGAGCGAGGATAGTTATCGTATTTTGCGCGTGGTCAACGCCCGTTGGCTATTCCTCACAAAGGACAATCTCTTCGCTATGATACGCTAACGATCGTGACGTGGTGACGTCAAACTAAGCCAGTGGAACAGTGTGTATCGATGGAAATGAAATGTATTTATATGATAGCGGGGATCCACTATCGGCTTTTTTGTGTCGGGCGCGTTTTGCTTATACTCTCGATAGGAAGCAAGCAGCAAGTACAAGAAGTATATTTATTTTGTTGTAGCTGAAGTTCTTAATTTGAATCTATCTGCTTTGTCCGTTCCACTCTACGCACGCCAGAGACTCCTAGTCTCCTACACTGCTTGTTGGATCATCCCGTCTACTTTTTCCGCACATTGATCAATAGTGCGTTTCCCCTTCCTTAGTAAAAATCTCCCTCGATTTCACATACACTGATTTCACTATACTAGTTCGCAACCTTTCCAACCGCCATTACACTATGAGCCCGAAGACGAGTGGTGGCGATGAAGAGAGCAGGGATGGAGGATGGAAAGCCTGGGACCTTTTCACTCAGCACATGCACCAGCGCATGAAGCCAAAGAATCCCGCTCCCGAACAAGAGCAGCAGCCTGGGTGTGGTACAAGACATGAAGGTCGCGGGGGGATCGGAGGTGGAGACGACCCAGCCATGGACTAAAAATTTGGACAATTTTTGAAGGAACGACTAAAGTTGGATTGGTCAAGCTTGACAGCTAAACTAAGCTATATAGCTAATAAATGTTTCATCCTTCTGTTTTGTATATGATACTTTGTTATTGAGTTTCTGTATTCTGTGAACGAGTGACCACGGTTTCAATCCATCACGAGAGAAAAGGGAAAACGACCGCCAACATCCCAGACTCCCACCTATCCTCCAAGAAACGAGTGGCAATTTGTTGAAAAGTCCCACTGTATAATGTTTCTAGTTCTTTCATTCCAGATGTAGCAATTTCTTCTCATCCACCACCAATCCACTTAATCAACCCCCTTTGTGAAGGAATGGCTTACGCCGAACCTTTCTCAGCATTGGTAGGAGCAGACACAGTCACAGTTTCGAGGCCAATCCGCATTTCTGCGTCTTCCCTGCTGATGACCTTGTGCTTGCCGCTGCCGATACCAAAGCTGCGCTTCACAGCCTTCCAGCTCTCAATGGCAGAAATGTAAATGACGACGCAGCCGAAGCTGACGCCCCATTCCCATCCAATAGCACTGTGCTTGAAAACCTGGCGGTTGATGACGGGAAGGTAGACAATGGCAAACAGGATGCTGAAACCGGCAGTAACGGCCCAGAAAAGGAAGCGATTGCGCCAGACAGTCGGGAAGACTGAAAGGCCGCGTGGAGCCTTGGAGTGTGGGTAGAGGTTGAACAGTGAACGAGAGAAATGCTTTACCTCCCAAGCGGTGACTAGAAGAAGGAGTGTGATGGTTGTGTAGGTGGTAGCGCGGGCACGATAGACAACTTGGCAGGAATCGTTGAAGCCCTCGTTACAGCCTGAGCCTAGGTTACCGCCTCCTGGTCCCGCATACGCTACGATAGCGAAGGAGAACAGGCAGAGTGCACCCATGAAAAATCCGTAGATAAACTTGTCGACGATGAGCTCTTTGGTGAACACACCGACTGAGAGGTCGTGGGGTGGGCGGAACATGCTATCTTCCTGCGACTCTTCCAACCCAAGACCAATGGCAAGGAACGAGGAAGTAATCAGGTTCACCCAAAGAATTTCGATGGGCGAAAGAGGGAAGACAGAGTGGTTGTCATTGTCCTTAAAGGCAAGACCGATAAGAAGGAGGATGACTTGGGCGATATTGGAGATGAGGAGATGCATCAAAAATTTCTGGATGTTATCGAACAGACGACGACCTTCCTCAACAGCTTTGACGATAGACGCAAAGTTGTCATCAGTCAGGACCATCTTCGCTGCATCCTTGGCAACATCACTTCCAGTGCCCATGGCCATGCCAACGTCTGCGTTCTTCAAGGCTGGAGAATCGTTGACACCATCGCCAGTCATGACACAGAAGCGGCGCCTGCGATGAAGCGCGGCAACCATCTTGACTTTGGTAGCCGGGCTACATCTAGCGACAACAAGAGGTAGTGTCTCCATGTTGTCGATTTCTTCATTGCTAAGGAGGTCAAAATCCTTGGCAAGCATGACGACGGGAGCCTTATTCGGAGTTCTGGCATCAATGATGCCGACTTCGCGTGCAATGGCATAAGCTGTTCCAGGATGATCACCAGTCAACATATGAACTGTGATACCAGCAATTTGACATTCACGGACAGCTCCCTTTGTTTCAAGACGAGGTGGATCGTAGATGGCGACAAGACCGAGAAAGTTTAGATCCTTTTCGATTTCGGCACGCTCACTGACGTCTGTGCCAACTGGCAGTGTCTTGTGGGCGATACACAAGACACGGAGACCGTCAGCAGCCATAGTTTCTGCGTCTGCAAGAATCTTGGCCTTTTCCTCCTCGGAGATATTGAGCACCTGAGTGACGAACTCAGTAGCTCCTTTGGTGTAAACATCAAGGTGATCAGCTTTATTGTCCTGATAGACGACTGTCATCTTCTTGACAGTCGAATCAAATGGAAATTCGGCCTTGTGTGTGATGTCGAGTTTATCTAGGAGGTCCTCGCGGCCCATCTTGAATCGCATAGCCAACACGTGGAGAGCGATTTCAGTGGGCTCGCCGGTTGCTTTCCAGGGTCCATTTGATTTGGTTTGGTTGGCAGTGCCGGGTCGAGTAATACTCTGAATCGTCGAGGAGTCGGTATCGCGTTCATCGTCGGTGCGATCCGCAGCCTCTTTTGAGTCGATTGTAGTGTCTGCGTCCGAGTCATGGCTCGGTTGGACAACAGACAAGTTGCACAGGGCGATGGTCCGGATGAATCGTAAGAAAATGGTGCTTGGCGTGAAATCGTCCAGGTCGAGGCGTTGGCCGTCTAATCGAACGAGCCCGCTTCCAGGATCATAGGGATCGTCGGTATCCTCAATGCTCAGAGTGCCAACACCCGTGATCATCGCTCTTCGCGTGACCATGCGACCCTGGGTTAGGGTTCCTGTCTTATCGGAACAGATGTTGGTGACACCTCCGACAGCCTCTATGGCAGAGGAAACTCGGATAATGACATTGGACCTCGCCATAGCCTTGGCACCGACCGCAATGGTGATGGTCAGGACGGCGATGAGCGATTCTGGAATCACCGCAACAGCGACACAGATGCCATAGATGAGGACCTCACCACCAACCTGCCACTTGCTTGCGGAAAACACAATGATGGCAAGGAGGATAGCGAGACCGAATAAGAGGAGAGCGAATTTACTCAGACTGATTTGGAGCGGAGTTCCAACCAGTCCGAGGATAGTCTTCACGCCTTGCACAAACTTCTTGGAGATTCTCACGAGGGCGCTCTTATCTTTGGTGGAGTCATCCTTTTGACGGAGCATATGAGCAATCTTTCCTACTTCAGTTTGCATAGCGGTAGCTACGACAATACCGGTGCATCGACCAGACTTCATCTCGCTTCCGGAGAAGGCGAGGTTGGTCCGGTCACCAGTTGGCAGGTTCTCATCGTCGAAAACGTGAGAGGGAGTTTTCTCTACAGGGAGAGACTCTCCCGTGAGGAACGCCTCGTCGGTGTAAGCGTTCATGCCATCGATGAGGCGGAGATCGGCGGGAACGATGCTGCCAACGTTCAAGTGGACAATGTCACCTGGGACAAGGTCCACTGCTTTAACCTTTACTAGGGTTCCATTGCGGAGTACATTGGACTCTGGCGCAGTGAGCTTCTTGAGAGACTCGATGGTCTTCTCAGCCTTGTAGTCCTGCCAGAAGCCGACGACGATGTTGAGGACGATGACGGCCGTGATGACGCCACCCTCGATATAGTCGTCGATACCGAAGCTTAAGCCCATGGTAATAAGGAGTACGAGAGTCAGACTATTTGAGACCTGCCTTAAGAGAATCTCCCACAGGGATAGCCCTTCAGCTCCTTTAACCTTGTTAGGCCCATAGAGGCGGAGGCGAGATTCCGCTTCGGCGACGCTGAGTCCATGGCTGCGCGAGTTGGAGAGTTAGCTACAAGACGACGGGGAAGAGAAGGTCGAAGCGAAATGTTTAGTTCCTACTTGATATCCACTCGTAGTTCCTCGGCGACCTTCGCGGCGGAGAAGGTGTGCGGAGCATTGAGCGAGGGGGGAGTGGTTGCGGTGGTGACATTTCCATTGCCATTGCCATTGTGATCGCGTGATTTCGGGTGCGACTGCCCATTTAGATGTGTAGTGGTCGGTCCATGTAAAGGACGTATAGGAGGTTCTGTTTCCTGAGGAGACGTCTCCTCGACAGTAGGCAGTTCGGTTTCACCCATTCAATATGCAATGGAACACTTGTAGAGTGTTGTTTGGTGAAGAAGAAGAGAAAAGAGAACACAATGCTGCTTCGCGGGGGAGGTAGTTATAGCCGTGGGGGAGGGCGAGCACTGGCGGGATGGCGGGGTCACGCAGCGGCGGCGCTACGTGGGTCGACGGGGCTTCTACTGGCTTTTGGTGGCCTCTTGTGGCTTTCCGTCGCCTTCCAAGCATGGGGAAGGCTTGGTTCTCCTCACTCCCCCTCACCCTCCTTCCATTCATGTATAAAATGCCAGCAATGAGCAACCCATTCTCGCATACGCGCTCCACATTCTCCACTGCAATCACTCTACAATGCGACCTCCGACCCCAGAGGCTCTCCGGTTGTTCTCCGGTATTGCCCGCTAGTCCTCCGGTATTCTTGTCGGTACTCTCGCTCCCCCAGCGTCAGACGTCTCTGATTCGCCATGGCGCCACACTGTGAGGCTCCTATGTCGGTGGCCCCAGCAAACGATAAGAATCTTGGCTGACGGGTCCAAGAGATTTCTTTGTTGGCTTCTTGGATTTGTGTATCCATACGGCCATGCTCTGATGCACTGCCTCGATGCCGAGAAAGGTCGCCGTATTGGCACGGCGCTGCCAAACCAGTCCTCTCAACAGTTACAACAGGGCGCATTGCTGGAAGGTCGTAGTGGTACAAGAGCCAAACGTGTAGCTGGAAGAGGACGCCGGCATGCATTCTGCCGTCTACCTATTGTGTGGCTTGATCGTTCTTATTCCCACGCGTTCGTTGGCTGCTGCTCTGCTGCAATGGCTGCCGTCACAAAGTAACCGGTCATCTCTTTTCTTGCCACGCGTCCGTACGGTTCCTGTTGGTGCTGTTGGATCGCCAGGATGCTGTTTGCCGCCAATAAGACCTTGGCTGACTGGCACCCGCTGGTGCAAGAACAACAGAGGTGCAGCGCCCAGAAGCGGCGTCTCAGCGCGGAAGAACAACGCGGGACTGCTCCCGCTGCCGTTCGCCAACTTGCCAGAAAAGGCTGAAAGGGTGAGCTGGTGGGATTGGAATGTGCGGGGGATCCACAGATACTCAACACGAGTGCTGGAATGAACAACACGACGTCTGGGGGAATGGCTCAATGGTTCATCCGATCCGAAATTGGCTGGCATTTTAAAGCAAGAAGCAAGGCGTCTTAGCGGGAGTGCTGAGCCTCGGTCTGCTTTCAGTCTGGCTGCCACGAGGTGAGGCTGGGCGTTCGTGGGGGTTTGTTGTCCACAGTGGGAGTGGGTCAGCCTGCACTGTGCATCACAACGACATCAGCACATCATCATCAATCTAAGCGTCACGGAAAGAGGCACACGCAAGAAAGAAAGCTTTTCGTTTTGAATTAAATCGAGAGGCAATCCAGGAAAGCGCCAATAACCCCTTCCTGATGCAGTTTTCCCATCCCTTACGGAAGGAAAAGAGTGTTTTGTGTGTCGTCAAGTCGTATATTAAAAAAAATTGCCCTCTGAAGATGTGTAAGATCGTTCCCTCTATCGTCAGCCCTCGCGCATGGCCTCAGCTTCAGAGACGTCTGACGACCGGCGCGGTGCCAGCTGACTGTCTGCCTCGGCGAGAGCGGCCTGGAGCGAGATGTTGAAGGTAGCGGCTAGATATTGCGCGTAGCGTGTGCGGTACGCCGAAGCTGCGTCGTTGGCCGACTTGTACAGCTCCTTTTTTGATGAAGCAGCGCCTGTTTTAAGATTAGATGGAAAGCCTCATTCTGAGTGATCAAGTATACCCGATGCGGGATGGAGAACTATCGACGGTGGGCTAGGCGACGTTTTGGGAGAGGTAGAAGGAGAAGGAGAGGAGTTGAATGGAAGAGCAGGCATGTTGACGAATAAGAGTTGAGACAAGAATGAGAAGCAGTAGCGGCAGTGGTATTGGTTGGTCGAGGGTGTTTGGTGATGATAGGAGGATAGTTCTCTGGCGACGATCCCGTCTTGCGTGAGTACAAAAGTACAGAGCTGTATTGGACTGAGTCTGAAGCTCGATGATGATTTTTGCTTCTTTTAGGAGCAGCCAGCGGGCAATTTATAGACCAGTCTTATCGATCCACAAGACTTCACCGCAACGGTAGTTTCATCGTTGAGTGATAAAGTCCCACACGGACCCCGATGGCTTTGCGGGCTTGCCATAGCCATGCATCTCGATCACCTTGGAATTGCGACGTAATTGGCGGCAGATGCGTCTTACTACAGGAGCGTGATCATTTGTGAAGTGGCCCTGAGCCATTTTCGTGGTCTCCACACACCGCCAGACCCGAGATGGACCAAACAAAGTCTGGGGAAAGCCACAATGGCTCAGGGGCAATGCTGACCACCGGTCCTGATCCAGGATCGTGCATTTGGCGGCATGAAGGCTGTCCACCATGCACTCATACCATGGATATACATTACTCGACAGTGGAGACAGCTCACGATAGCTAAGGACGGGCGCGTTTCTCGTGATACTATTTGGGACTCAGATTGAGACGGTGCCCAGGAGGCGGTACATCTCATGACTAACAAGCCTGCAGTGTTTGCATACAGGTTGAGAGCACAGTTTGCTGGTTTGCTGAGCCGTGGCCACGTTCCAGGGGTGGGCAGCCAGGTGTGTTGCTATAAAAGACGCGATGACACAAGCCAATAGTACTATTCCGTGATGCATATGACGAACCTTGCAAACCACGGATTCTAATTAGTGGATGTGCCGTTGTGTTGCAGGGCCAACAAGGACGCCACCAGCCAGGCCCTTGTTGGATTTTTTTGTAGAGTCGGGTTTTGTGGCCGAGAAAGCTGAATGATGGCTCTTTGAGGGCCACGAGGTCCGCAGAAAGAAATTTTCTGTGGTGTGTCGGGTCAGAAATGACACTGTCGTTGAACAAAAGGTGGAGCGGAGCCGCGAATCCTGCGGCAGCTAGAGGCAGAGATGGAGCTGATGGATACTAGGTGTAACTAGATGTTACTATAATCATGCAACGAAACGGGGAGTCCTCTTCTAGACTGCGGTGCGGCTGCGGCTGCGTCTGCACCTAAGGTAGAAGGAGGGGCAATTTGTCTGTTTCGTTGTTTCTCTGTGCGCTCTCTGTTTGTGGAAAGCGGAAAGCACGCCTTCCATTACGACTTGACGCCTTGACGCCTTTCACGCCCTCAGCCGCGTAAAACCGCGACTCTACTGCGGTAGTCTCTGATCTACCCGTTCTCGTCACCCTCCCCTTTCCACGTCACGGAACGGACCCGCTTGTTTGCTCTGGGCCCTCGAGGTCCTCTTTTTTCTTTTCTTAGTCTTTCAGTCTCACGACCACAGGTCCCCAATATTGTCACACTCCTGCATCCATCGACGACACAATTACGCAAACGTGGACACCCTCAAATGATGCCATGTTGCAGGGGCGCACAGTGCTAATTACCACATAGAAACCTGCGGTACAGCTGGCGAACGTCACGATGTCAACCAGGCGCGCCATTCCAGAATTCTCTGCAGCTAGTGCCAAGGTCACGAGCATGACGATCAGTGAGGGGTGGTTGGTGGGGTCGAGACGTGCATCGCTACCAACATGTTCCTCTCGGCTGTTTCGGCTCTCCTCCCTTTGCCCTTGTGCCCTTGTGCCCTTGTCGCCTTTGCCCTACCCTGGCCTTGCCTTGCCAGTTTCCCATGTTGACCGTTGACCCAGAAAATCAGGTCCTCATTCCATCTGGTGAGCGCTGTGATGGCTCTGTTTGTTTGTTTTCTGGTGGTCCGAAAAGCGGCACAACTGATTAACGAGCTTCGTCAACTCGTGCCTTCCTAATTCAACATTTCTTTCTTTCAACAAACAGTATCTAACGCCCAATCGCTTCTTTCTTTGTTTGTCACAGTTGCAACCGGAAACTATCCCCTCACTTAATCAATCGATTCCCGTCTCGGTCAGCGGCATTTTCAATTATAATTCTCATATCTCGACTATGTCTAAGCTATTGACATGAGCCATTTCCATGCACGAACTAATCTTTCCTGCTTTGGCATCGGCCGAGGATCCCAACTCTAATCCAACTTCAGCTGCCGAGCCACACACACACATACATACAAACAAACGCCGGAACCCAATCCCTTTCATCAATCTGCAATCCAAAAAGTTTCTTGATACCCATGAACAACAAACGTGCTCACCGCTAGATCAAACTGTTACTATTAATGCATGGACTCGCTCTTGCCCCGTTCGGATTGCCGAAGTGCGTCTGCATCGCGACTGATAAGAGACGGTCCGACAACGAATAAGACTCAGTCACCACCTGAGCTTCAAAACTTCATTCATCGGCTTGCATAAATTGTCTCACCGTGTGCGATAATATCCAGACTACATTCGTGGGTCCCAAATGAAACCTGCGCACGCTTGTTTCGACTTCCGAGAGGCCACTGTTGGGTAGTCACGTATATCCTGCCCTATTCGACCACTAGCACCTCCCCTCGCTTGTTCCCTGCGCTTTCGTGCATACAACCTCCTGTGCCTCGCAACGCCTGGGTCGGGTCAACCTATTCGCCTTTGACATGATTCGTCTTCACCGTCTATGATCTGTCTGCCCCCCTCATCACTGCATTCGCGGATTCGCTGCCCGGATAAGGGAGCTAATGCTGCACGTCCAAAATGGGTACCACCAGCCCGAATGGGATTCTCAACATGTCATGATGTGGTTCTTTCCAGAACCTAACCTTGAAAGCACGATAACCTCGTTCCTGACATATCGACACATCCTCGATATGCGGCATTTAGACGATTATCCCGCAGGCTAGTTGATAGGCTAGGCTAAGATCCAACATCTCAACGTCTAGTCGAGGAACTGCAAGGGGTATTCACGAATGATAACCTGACGAAATAGCTATGGTACGTGGCTGTTCAACCGATCATGAAATATTATGCAATACTGGAAATAATGAAGTCCTCCGCAATACGTCCATCGACTAGAGCGCGTCCTACTATTATGTACCTCTGCTCGGGACTAACCTACAAACTTTTCCTAATCCTATCAATTTTAGGAATGTACCACTTTTTGTCTGACACTTCAGCATTGACACTCATCGCGCTACTCAAAGTCGACGTCCCATTACTATATGGGCCTAGACTAGGCGGTACATCCTCCGGACGAGTACCCCAGTCACTTTCCGTCGGGCCAAGCGTCAACTCCAAGGTGCCTCCGTCACGGAAAAAGCTGTGCTGCAGCCAATTCTTCGTATACGGCTTCCCATCCAGCTTCGCCGACTGAATATAGATATTCTTGTGTTGGGCATCGAAGTTGATGTTGCGGATAGTGGCGGTCTTGCCCGTCTGCCCATTGCGTATCGATACGGATTCGAAGAATGGCGGAATGATAAAGTAAACGTCTTGGCCTGCATTCGGATACAGGCCCATCATAGTCAGTGCCTCGAAGGAGCCCATGGCACCGCTGTCGTCGTTACCCGGGATGCCATTTACCGTGTCGTTGAACAGCGACGGAATGTAATCGTGAGCTCGCTTCGACGACATACCCGGCCGTCCAGCATAATGATAAAGATAAACTTTGAGGAAACTTGGTTCGTTGCCCATGTAGAAAACGCCGGATTCGTGGAGCCAGTTTAGCCGTTCGACGAAGCGTTCACGCCCGCCCAATGTCTCAATCAGTGTCGCCATGTCACCCGGTGCATACAGAGTGTACAACCACACCGGCCCCTCATAAGTCTCCCTTCCACTCGGATTCAGATAACACCCGGTAAACTCCTGCAACGGGGAGCAGAAAATCGGATCCTGGTATCCCCATGTACCATTCATGTACCTGGGCTGCAAGAACCCAACGAAACCCGTATCGGTACCATTTACAAAGCTCGTCTGGTCCGCCTTGAACATGTTCTTCCAGTTGCCTGAGCGCTGCAGATACTTGATGTAGTCCGCTTGGTTGCCGAATTCCTTGGCAAGCAGGGCGATGACGAAGTCATTGTAGGCATATTCGACGGTACGAGAGATGGAGCGAGTTTCTGTGCCGATGCCGTCAAGGTCGAGGTTTTCGGTCGGGATGTAACCGAGCTCTTTCCAAGATTTGAGACCGCCACGGCCTTTTTGAATTTTTTGTGTTAGTATTGTTTTTGTTTAATTAGAGTATGTGAGGATGTAGATGTATATACCTTCAATGTCCCAGTTTGGAGGCTCGACTTCTGCATCTTTGATGAGGGCTTCGTAGGCTATTTTCCAGTCGATGCCTTCGCTGATATTTTTAAAGTATGCGTCTGCGATGACAATGTCTGCGTTGGAGCCTCCCTGTGTGAATCCTTTGGTGTCGTTAGTTCCCCTTCCCCTGACTAATCTACATGAATAACATTCCACAACTCACCTTTACAAAAGCTCATCCGACAATCCGGCAGCCATCCAGCATGCTGATATATATCTAGCAAAGACCTGACCATCAACGTCTGTGCCTCAGGGTCCACAAGCGTAATAAACGGATGAATACTCCGAAAAGAATCCCAAATACAATAAAACGAATCATAATACGGCTCTCCGCTATCCCAGAACGGATTCTCGCCCGTGTAGTCTTGAGGACTGATCATGGCGCGATACACACCGCTCCAAAAAGCTTTGAGGAAGACGTCACTGACGCCACCGTCCTGGATGGATATCACTTCGAGTTTTTGCTTCCAGGCTGCCCTGGCAGTGTCGACGAGCCCGTCGAAGTCGTAGTTTGGAATTTCTTTTTCTGCATTGCGACATGCCTGTTCTTCGCTGATAAAGGACATGCCAACACGAACATGGATCTGATTCTTCGACGTCGGCTTCTCGAACTGGACCCAGCCGCCTGCAGGCCGCATTCTCGTGTTCTCGTTCTCGGGCCTAACTTTCAGACTTGTGAGTTGGCGCGCAGCACGCGAATTCGAGAAGATGCCCACGTCCTTTACTTTAGCGCCTTCGAAGTCTGCGCAGAAATACGATTGGTACGTCCCCGAGCCGAAGCTGGGGTCGAATTTTCCGCCACCCGTAATTCGACCCGTGCTAGATCGAATGGTGATGTTTCCGTCTGTGCGGGTTCGGGGTAGGTCCATGAGCTCGATTAGGATTAATGGTTCAAGTGCGGTGTTTGGCGTGACGGGTGTTTCGGGGAATGTGAAGCGGTAGAGGGCTGTGTGGTTTGATACGGTTGTCTCGCCACGGATTTGTGAGGCCAGCGTGATATCGAAGTAGCCTGGGGAGGCGTGGACGGAGCCGTTTATGCGGGGGGTTGCGCGCTCCCAGACGGTGAATTGGCAGTTGTTGAGGTCGCCGCCTGGGCAGCCGGATTGGGGAAATACGGGGAAGTTTCCTAGGGAGGGAGACTGCGGAGAGGGGTCAGTATGGGGGAGATGGTTGTACGGGTTGTTGTGAATGTGAACATACGCCTCCGGTTCCCGAATCATGCATGTGGGACCATCCGAGAATGGGACTGTCGTCTGAGGCGAAGCCGCCTTGATTCTCACCGCCGTAGACATCTGGTCCTGCTTTTGCCATTCCTGAGCATTATCAGTATCTGCGTTTGCGGGTGTTTGACTTGGAAAGTTTACCAAATGGTAGCGTGGCTCCGGGAAAGACATGGCCTAGAAGTGTCAACTCGAGCTCCGCTTCAGCATTGTCTCCCTATTACCTCCATTGATCGTCCCAATGAGCGGATCAACATAGTCCAACGGCGATTTACTACTATTCTGCGCATTCACCTGCGCCAACAAACACGTTGTCGCCGCCGCAAGGGCGCATCCCGAAGACAATGATGCGCGCATGGTCAGTCCCAACAGAAAACTATGGAAGTGACAGACAAGATTCAAAAGCTCACGCAACGAACAGGGTCGAACATTCGTCGAAACCAAAACCAAATAAAAAAGGCGTCCCTGCATTCCCTATTTAATCACCGGGAGAGCCACCGCTCCTTCCCATTGCAACCATCTTGGCACCTTAGGACCGGAATCGAAAAACTCCCTCTTTGCTCAAAATTATGGGGAAATTCATTATGCTTGCAATGACATCTCTGCACATGTGACGTCTATTTATCCAAAGATGGCAATCCCGCTGTGAAATAGGTTGCGGGGTGCGTCGCCTAGCGGGTACAACAAACATTGTAACAGTGTGGGGTAGGACGAATTAATCTGTTTGGCTTGGAGATGCTGCAGGGGGAGGTGGAGATCTTTATACATATTGGATTTCAATATTGGTGCAACTAGGCGTGTTAGGAAGGACGTTGCGGGGAAGGTTGCTAGAAGGATGCGGCGCGTGGACAATGGTACATGAGAAGCCAGTTCGTGTCATGAGGGTCGAGTACCTTTTGGAGAAATCCAGTTTTTGACTGAAGAATTTAAGAATATGAGGGGAGAGTTTTGGAGTTGGCAGTGTGGTGTTTCCAGGTTGATGATGGAGAGAGGTACCGACGCAGTGTCAACAGCCGAGATCTTCCGGCAATTGAGTACAGTATACAGACGATTGGCTGCAATTAATCCAGGATACGGAGGAAAGTAATCGCGTACCTGAGCATAAAGTTCTGGGGTCATTCCTGGCGTGTGAACAGGGTTTCCCCTATTAGAGCGAAATGGACCTGTGTCCATACGTTACTGTTGGTGGGCTGAAGCTTGGTGTTCACTTGCGAGTAACTACCGTATACCTCCGAAACCAGTGGAAATAAGTAATGTAAGGAACTCTGAACGTTGAATATCGTCACTCTGTATGAATCTGGATGCTCCAGCGACTTTTGTGACGGTAAATTGGATCCTAACGATTTATATCATCTGGAGGACAGCCCAGAGCGCTTGACAAGATGGGCCTTCTAGCCCGGGAATGCAAACTACCAGGATAGTGAAATGAGATGTGCTGTGATACGCATCAGGCACTCCAATCGGGAGGCACTGCAGATATATCTGGTCATTCGGGGGAAGACTGAAGTTGTACAGTCTAGATCGGTTCCAAGAACGAAGACACACCCAACCGATAGTTTCTGTGCCTCCTCCTTCTCGAAAGCATACCAAGCGAGGTTCGAAAGAAATATTACATGCACCTTACAGTTATATGGAGGAAATTAGGTAGTCAAGCGATGGTGGATGGCGCCAGTTTTGGGTTTCGTCACCTATTGCTGACTTCGGAACAATTGTAGAAGGGCTTCTCGGGAAAAATATAGGGCGACATCACGCTTTGTGCTTAATGACAGTCTTTTGAAATGCGATTGAACGATGATGAGAGTATGGTGAAGCTTTTGTGGCTGTAGCGAACAAGAGTTCGCCCAGATGCGCTTACATAACAAATCTTGGCGTGAACTCTCGCAGCTCCAACGACATCTCAAGGAAGCTGTAGCCAATCCCCCCAAACCCGCAGCAGTTCGCCTGCACCAACAACACACATCATGCTCTCGCGTACCCTCCGCTCGCGCAGCGCCGTGCGCGCTGTTCCGTCGCTCTTCCGCGCCTCTTACAGCACGCCTTCACACAACGCCGGCCAAGTACCCGTCAACAACCCGAACGCTTCGGAGACCACTGGAACACCTACACCGTCCGAGGGCTCGCCTGCTAGCTCTTTGCAAGAGAGTCTCGCAAAGACCGAGGAATTGAGGACAGCACAAGCTCCGAACAGGAAGGACATCTGGTCGAGGAGTCAGCAACCTAGGGAGGTTGCAATGTCGGGGCCGCGATTCGAGCAGACAAACTTTGCGGATCAGGTATGTCTTCACTCAATTGATGAATTGAACGTTGCTTAAGAATTTTTGGTTGGATATTGAGGCAATTGCGGAAGAATGGAAGTTTTGGAGACAATTGGCTGACATGCATGATTTATAGCCTCGCCCATACGCCGCCATTGAGTTGATTCACAAGCAACCTGTGCGTTGGACTCATGACCGCATCGTGTCCTGCGACGGAGGAGGTGGTCCGCTTGGCCATCCCAGGGTTTTCATCAACACGGACAAACCCCAGATTGCCTGGTGCGAGTACTGCGGTAATCCTTTCGTAAGTCACTCACGGATGTCATGCCCACATAAGCGAGAGCTCGAGCAATGGGAGTTTCAACTGGACAATGCTAATCTCAAGCAGGCCAACGAGCACAACAGGAAGGCCATCGAAACCGAGGCCAACCCATCCTACCCACTTAGCCCAACTGGAGACGCAGCCGAAGTAAATGAGTCACAGAGGATTACAGACGAGCCGCTTGGACAGCGGTAATTGGTGAATGGAGAAATTAGAGAGAATGTTTGAGAAAGGGCTGTCTGTATATATGTAGAAGTCATTAGCAAAGAAAGCACCTGCCACAATCCCACAACAACACTGATAAAATTCCCTTTGCTGAGCCAAATTGAATTGATTCTAACAAAGAAAATCCATAATGTTGTCACTATGATAATCAACTGATTGATTAGTTCATCCTTTCTAGCACAACATATATGGCGAAAGGAATACTATCATATGGAGACATTTCTTTATGATTGCCGATTGCAAAAATACATAGCTTGTTTTCTTCATGCAAGAAAACCTTTTGTATAGCCTATGTATCCTAATCGCATTTCCGCCATATAAAAGCCGCAAATCCCTCGTACCAATCACACGCCCTGTAATAATAAGAAACGCCGCCTTGCCGCTCCTCACCCGTCAAATCCTCCCCTCGCTTACCCTGACGTCAACCCCTCTCTAGCAGCGCAGCAGAGCCTCACTCAAAACCTCTTTTCCTCGCCTTGCCCCACACATGCGCTCGACAACCCAACACAGCACCCTCTCCCCGCTAACAACATTCCTCATCGCCACTTTCTTCCTGCTCGCGTTGTTCCCAGGGGTATTCGTATCGATAGTCTGGGCACCGTACACGTATCTCGTCGAGTACGTGTTCCCGTCCAACAAGCACCGCAGCTCCCCCGCTACTATTATTTGCTCGAGCCCGAGTGTTTGTGTTGAGGCGGAGACGTTGAAGATGTCGTGGTATGTACTTATAGAATTTTGAATTTTCCTCCTCCGGTCTCTAGTTCATCCTATGCTATGATATTATCTTCTTTACATATTCTCTTTAGAGTATCCCAACTAACCACCCTCCCCTCTCCCATGCAGGTTCCAAAAACCCCTCACCCTCCCCGCCCGCTCGCGCGGCTCCTACCTCATAACCGACACCATCGTCGACCAACTGCCCGAAATTAAAAACTACAAAACCGGCCTGTTGAACCTGTTCATCCAGCATACGTCGTGCGCGCTCAGTCTAAACGAGAACTGGGACGAGGATGTGAGAGCGGATATGAGCGATGCGTTGGATAGGATTGTGCCGGAGGATAAGAGAGGGGGCATGTATAGACATGATGCCGAGGGGAGTGATGATATGCCGGTATGTTGACTTTGGGTCTGGGTGTGTGCTTTTTTTTTTTTTGGAGGAGTTTGCTAATTGCTTGGTTTGAATAGGCTCATGTTAAGAGCGCATTGGTCGGCGCGAGCGTCACGATTCCGATTACGAATGGGCGATTGAATACGGGGACATGGCAGGGTATTTGGTACCTGGAGTTCAGAGCAGCGAAGCATTCAAGGAAGATTGTGGCTACAATTCAGGGAGAGAAGATGTGACTTGGTGGGAACACAAAAGAAGAAGAAGATTTGAAAGAGAGGGCATATATGTAAATGTGTCTCGGCTATGAGAAGAATTGTTGTTGATTTCCGGGTGCGGAAAGCAAGTTCAGAGCCTTTAGCGTGTATTAAGATAAGGAAAGCGGCATCATGTTGTGAGAGTGTTGCAGATAGGCGGAAAGCAAGTATATTAACCCTCCTTGCTGTAACAGTATGAACTCCTTGACTGCCACTCCGCCTTCTAAACCGCTGAAAGACAGTTCAATGCCCTAGGACTTGAGCTGAGGAGAGTCAAGTTCCCTCAATCGAAAAGACAAGACCATACGCCCTCGAAATGCACAAGACCGCCCATAACCCTTTAGAAAAGATGATGCCGGGTATTTAGTGAAATATTACAGGAAGCCGAACCGTGCCGGACAAAAGGGAGTATCGGTTTGTTTGTAATCCTTTGTGTATAATCCTTTCTATATGAGCATTGAGGGAAGAGCCGGAATACAATACGAATCTCACCATGTCAGTCACGATGGAAGACGAGGAATCCCATCTCAGCATCCATGAGCCAGCGACCAGGGTAGCACTCGTTCTCAATCTGGTAGTAGGTCCTCAAGTGCCACTCGCCATTCCTCTCCCGGCACCAGAACGGGTCGTCGTCGCGAGCATCGGCGGGCTTGATCCTCCTGGCATTGTACGCTCCACGCTGAGTCGCAACTCTGCGATTCTCCATCTGGATGTCCTCGCGGGTGGGTCCCTGGTGTCTGCAAGGGTATGTCGTAGTGGTGTGTCTAATTGGGGCCGGAGGCGCAACAGTGACAGGCCTCGCGTGGCTGTTGGTCACATGGTAGGTAGTAGTCGTGGTAGTCGCCGCCCCGGGAGGATAAACATAAGCCTGAGCCGCCGCAGGTGTATAAGCATAGGTAGGACCGCCGTGGTAATAGGTTCCCTGGTACGCAGAGGATAAGTTAGCAAACGGGAACGGGGATCCATACGGGCTGTTGTAACTATAGTAGCTGCTGTACAAGGAAGGGTAGTGGTAGCTCGGAGTGTAGCAACTGGCGCCGCATGGATATGAATAAGAATAGTAGGGTTGAGAAAATACCCCGCCGTAAATGGGTCCCGCGATGTATGGGCCTCCTGCAATGCCTGTGGCTGGGGCGCCGTTGGGCAGTTGACCGGCATAGGTAGAGACGCCGCGCTGGCCGTATCGGGGCGTGTAGACGTATTGATGGCGGGGTTTGGGGTATGCCTCCATTGAATTGCCTGAGGGAGAGAGGAGTTTCAAGACGGGAGTGTGTGGTAGGGTGGGTGTCAAGGAAGAGGTGGTGTTGTGAAGCGCAAGATTGAGTAGAGCATATAGATGAAGTGTGCAGAGGTAAAAGTGCGGGTAGGCAGACGAGAGCCAGTAGGTGTCCGGTGAAGTGTGTGAAGAGTAGAGGGCAGAGGGAGGGGAGACAGGCGGTGTAAGTGAAAAGGCAAGCACAACACCAGACAAAAAAATAAACCAAAAAACTCACCACTGCGGTTCGAGTCGGCATTAAAGCACGCCCACCTGCAAAATACCCGCCCCGATTGTACGCTATCCCTCTAGGATACACGCCTTGCTGAACGTAGTGCGGTGCGTAGGTGAGAGCCCCAGCATAGCGGCCGCAGGGTGGGCGAGCATAGTACCTCTCGGGATAGTAAGACATGCCAAACCTCCGTTGTGAGGATCTGTGATGGCCGGGTGCAACGTGTTCCTCGTAGACTCGATTGCGATCAGTGTGGGAGGTGCGAGTTACAAGCCGTGTGCCTCCGCCGAAGCCAAAGCACATGTTTTGAGGTCAGAGTGGCGTTGAAGAAATCCAGTTCTGAAGGTCAGAGCTGTAAGAAAGAAAGTAGATCGGATTTGGTGGAATTGGGTTGGGTTAGGTTAGACACAAGGTGAAATGGTGGTATCACTGTCTGCCTCCACTGGATACGTATGCTGGGCCAATATAATGGACCCGGTACCCAAAGTACTATACATATTCTACCAAGGCCTTTGCGTCTCTCCAGATATATGAAGCCAGCTTGGGGTATCGTTCTCTGGCACGATTAATAATGTTTTTACAAGACTTCGGCAGCGCTCCCTAAGGCCCAGGCCCTTTACGACTGCCAGTCTTTGGCACAGCTCCTCCCTCAACCGCGCCCGTACCTGCTCCACCTCCTGCTGGTCCGGCTTTTGCTTTGCCTCGTCCAAAGATCCTCTTTACAAAGTTCCCCACAGGCAAAACTGTCCATCGCGCAAACCACGGCGTCCCCCACACGCTAATCGCAATCCTCAGCGGCAGCAGCATTTTGGTGACTGCATATGCTGTCGCAAACTCAACAACCAGTCTCACACCGCCTTCGCCGTAGTCCCACGCTCGATCCCTCCTCCGCAGTTCCACCTCTCTCTCCGCCTCGGTTGCGTCCTCCGACCGGATCCATCCTTTCTTTTTGAAGTACTTGCCAAACTTCTCGACACCACTCAGGACCCAGGCGCCTTCAGCAAACCATGACGGAAGCCAGTGTGTGTAGTGGAAAGTGGCGGCTAGGCCAATAAGCGGGACAATGGCTGTGATTTCGTGGAGGATGAGGAATGACGTGATGTGGGAGAGCGGAGCAGAGGCTAAGGCATTGGTATAGCTGTGTAGGAACTTGGGGATTCGGCGATTGAAGCGCTCAATGCGGGATTGGGAGGATGGAGGTGGTGGTGGTGAGCTTTGCGCCGTGTATTGTCGTCGAGGCTGTTGAAGCAGTCGGTTCCGCCGGAAGAGCAGCAACTTGTTCCGAATGCGCATTGAGGTTCGCAACCCCACGCCGGACGACATTTTCGTTCAGCGCTAAACGCCTGAGGCCGACAAGATCAAGATGGTTCGCGGCAGAGCTTCGGCGCCTGGGGCTTGTGGCGGAAACGGGGCAATGTGGTGCATGAGGTGGTCTTGTCGAAATGACGTTGAAGTCTGCACGACAGGAGTTCCGATGGGACTAGGCTGGATGCAGCTTGACGCGCTCATCCTCGTGCTGTGGGTATGGTAGGGGTCCTTCATCCGTGCCCCTTGCAGGTGAAAATACGACTAGGGCGCGCCACCCTAATCGTCAACTAACTTGGAATTATCACAGGAGACATACCGCCCCATATGCGCACGAGTCGGGTACGATTCCCGCCGTTGCGCAGACTAGAGAACCGGGCTTTTGCTCCAGAAACCTCCCTCGTTTGAATTGATGCACCACAGATACACTCTCACATCACATCTCCCAATGTTCGGGATCCGAAAAAGTGCAAGGTAGACTGCAGGCAGAGACCTTCAACAACAACCAAAGCACGGCTACTCAACTACCTGGAAGCAAGGTAGTTCACCTCACAAGCATGGACGTCAAAATCGATACCCTCTCGCAATATGCCTCCCACGCTTTTCTTCCCTACCTCAGCAGCTCCTCAAACTCGTCATCCTCCCCCTCAGTATCCTCAACCTCAACCTCAAGCTCCACAACCAATCTCCCACCATTCAGTCTCTACAATACCTCCTCATGGACATACTCGGGCCCGCTCCTCTACCCCTCGACCGACTCCCTCCCACCATCCTTCCACACATGGTCCAAAGCCACAATCTCCCATCCCCCAGATCTCCTGGCTCGACTACTCCCCCTCCTCTCTTTCCTCGACACCTTCCTCCGAAACGCTGGCGCTCGACACTACTGGCTCACGATCCGAGCCTCCAAAGCCAACCATGACTATGACATGACGCGCTGGCACACAGACGACATATTCTTCGACTATGACGGCGAGAAGGACCGCGTGGGATTTGATCAACATACAGAGATGGGAAAAGCAAGGAAAAATGGGTATTGGAAACTCGCGACAACGCTCCTGGGTCCTGGTACCTTGTTCTTAAAAGATGGAGAACGGGCAAGACACATACAGCGCGAAGCCAAGCAAGCCGAGTGCGCGAAAAGGGGCGAGCATACCTGCACGCAGTTTCGCTGTCTAGGTTGCCTAGACGCCGTGGAAGCAGTGCGGAAAACACTTGCTACTGAATTTGCGCACGAGACGGTTGAACGGCCTGCGTATGGCGAGATTGCATTTTTCAGGCTTGGTGATGAAGAGGGCGCTGTGCATTCTGAGCCTGCGTGTCATGAGGACCGCATCTTTGTCAATGTTGTGCCTGGGACGGAAGAGGAGTTGAGGGCTCTTATGAGGAGGTGGGGTTTGGGGTTTCCGCGGGCGTGGTGCTTTGGAGTACCGGTGGAGTTTGATGATGTTAGTGTTGGGTGTCTTGATAGGGAAGTCAATAGGGAGAAGGAGGAGGTAGGAAAAAGGCATGTTGAGAATGGGCAAGGGATGAATATGGACTATGAAAGAGAGCATGATGATATTCAAAGGCCTACACCAGCGCCTGTACATATGACGACGACAACGAACATGACGACTATGAGCATGAATCTACGAGATGAGTATGTGGAGTGGTTGCAGAGGAAAGGGTTTCGGGCGAGTAAAGTGTTTGGGTCTGTCGCGATGCCATGATATGATTCTGGGTGATGTGTATAGCAGTAGACATTGATTGTATATATGTATATATACGTGAGATGGGGATGATCGTGTATGTGGACATTTTTTGGGCTGTGAGTGCGTGTATACGTGTGTGTAGATGTGTATTTGAATGGATGGGAGTGGTTAAGAGGTGGTGTAGTCTATGGGGGTGTGGTTGAGTGTGATTAGATAGGACAGTTTGCCTTGAGCGTGAGCGTCGAGTGTAGTAGCGTTCTCCGCGAGTTCTAGTTATCATTGAGTTATTATCTTCAGTTTCGGCTCGGTTCAATTTAAATTCAGACATGCACTTTTCTCTTCTCTATTCGTCTTTCTCTCCATTTTATATGCTGTTGACAAACAAAATACATTTATCTGATGTGTAAGATGGAGCTGCGACTAGTGATGGTTTGGGAAAGAAATAGAGAGATGTTGTTTTGGTGTTTAGTGGGTTTGGGCTTCGGATAGTATTAACGGGAATGTTTGTAGCAGGGATATGGGTGTTGTTGCTGTTTTTGGGAGTGGGGAGAGGGATTGTCGACTGGACGTCACGTTGTAGACCGACGTTGTGGTATTTATTAAGGAATGTACTGAGCACAATTTATCTTGGCTTTTTGTTTTTGGCTCGTTAAAGGTTTGTGAGGGATGCGAATATCTTTGATCATTTTGAGTGATTGCATTTGTGTCTGCCCTGAAGAGCAACCTCTTCACCTTGTTGCTGATGCCCAACAGCACCGTTGAATTCTAGGTTCGTCATGCCTAGATAAATATGGGTATACACAAAGAATAGTGCATGTCTCAGCGCGTTTACACAAAATCTGCTAGACATTAAGTTGAGCAGTAGCTATAAGTTCTTCTGAAGTCATTTATTAGAGGAGAGAAGGGCTGTTGAGAAGAGATGTATGTCGATACTGTCTCTGCTGTGTAGACAAACTTACAGGGCTGAAAGAGCACAGCCTCGTGAAGAATAGGTTCTGAGCGCAACGTCTGATTTAGACAGCAGTCATGCATTAGGCCCCTTTTAAGGTAAAATAATAGAAGATTCCATAGGTATAGAAGAGAAAAGCAGCATAAAAGTAAATCGTGAGCAGGTACGACCGTACATTGCACTGCATTTGATTGGTTGCCCCACCATGCCTGATGTTTGCCCTGTGATTATCTTGGATGGAATTTCTGAGCCTTGTGCCAACCTCACTCTGTCTAGAACCCGTTGACTTCGTCTTCGTGGGAACTGACCTGCCCTTCTAACTGGACTCAGACTGCGGTAAGATCCAACGACACTAACCAAAGTTGATGACTAGACCCCATGTATTGACAACTTCCATGTAGCTGTTGCGGCTATCTAGGCTATCACTCCAAGCCTTGTGTTTGCGATAAGGACTCAAAACGGGACGATGCGCCTCTTACAACGCAGCACTTCTGGCGAATTCAGTCTTACGAAGGACCTAGTCGGCGAGGATACGATTCCTCCTTATGCAATACTGTCTCATACCTGGGGCGCGGATTCTGAGGAGGTGACGTACGATGACTTAATAAATAATCGAGGCAAGAGCAAGGCTGGCTACAAAAAACTTTCATTTTGCGGAGAACAAGCAAGAAGAGATTATCTAGAGTACTTCTGGGTCGACACTTGTTGCATCAATAAGGCGAATTACACCGAACTTTCGCAGGCAATTAACTCCATGTTTCGTTGGTACCGTGACGCTGATCGGTGCTATGTCTACTTGTCCGATGTTTACACTCCCAGCTCTTTGCTATCAAGAAATACAGCTCTGGAACTCTCCCCATGGCGATCACAGTTGCAGGAAGCTCGGTGGTTCAGCCGAGGATGGACGCTGCAGGAGCTTCTAGCGCCCCATTCAGTTGATTTCTTCTCAAAAGACGGCCACAGAATTGGAGACAAGAAGTCTTTAGAGAAAGAGATACACGAATTGACTGGTATACATAGGTCTGCACTTCGGGGGACACCCCTATCTCAATTCAGCATTGATGAACGCTTATCATGGATTGAAAGTCGCAAGACTAAGCTAGAGGAGGACAAAGCGTATTCACTGTTAGGCATCTTCAATATCTATATGCCACTCATATACGGTGAAGGAGGGGACAGTGCATTCAGGCGCCTGCGAGAAGAGGTCGATAAATCTTTGAAGTTGTCTGTAAGACCGAGAGCATTGTCTCATTTAGACAAGGAAGACCAAGAATGCATCAAGAGTTTACGCCTTACTGATCCAAGGGACGACAAGAAGCGCATAGAGGAAACCAAGGGAGGGTTACTGGAAGATTCATACCACTGGATTCTGGATCATGCCGATTTTCAGCAATGGCAACAGAACGACTCAAGCCAGTTACTTTGGGTAAAAGGAGATCCCGGAAAAGGCAAAACAATGCTGCTCTGCGGCATCATTGATGAACTCAAGAAGTCTACAACAAGCATGATTTCCTTCTTTTTCTGCCAGGCCACCGATTCACGTATCAACAAGGCCACAGCTGTATTACGCGGCATCCTGTACATGCTTGTGGATCAGCAACCATCACTCCTTGCACATTTCCGGAAGAAATACGATCATGCAGGCCAATCGCTGTTCCAGGATGCAAATTCATGGGTTGCCCTTAGTGAAATTCTGACAGACGTATTACAAGACCCCGGACTAGGTACGGCATATTTGATCATCGATGCGCTTGATGAATGTACCACAGACCTGCCGAAGCTGCTACAATTCATTGCACAACAGCCTCCGTCACCAATCAAGTGGATTGTGTCAAGCCGGAATTGGCCAGACATTGAAGAGCAGTTAGGGAGTGCGAGTCATATGAGACTCAGCCTCGAGCTCAATTCAGAAGCTATCTCAAAAGCAGTCAGCATTTTTATCCAACAAAAGGTGGCTCAAGTAGCTCAGCAAAAGAGGTACGACAAGGAAACTCGAGAAGCTGTCTTGAATCACCTAACATTAAATTCGGACGACACCTTTCTTTGGGTCGCATTAGTATGCCAAAATCTTAAGTTTATTCCGCGATGGAACGTTTCCAAGAAGGTGGGCATGTTTCCACCTGGGCTCGACTCACTTTACGGAAGAATGATGCAACAGATAAACAACAATGAGGATGCCGATGTCTGCAAACACATCATAGCTATCATCGCGGCCGTCTACCGACCTGTCACACTGGCCGAGTTAGCAACTCTGGCTGAGGAGCTGGAAGACATAGCAGATGAAGAGTCGATTCGAGAGATTGTTAGCCTTTGCGGATCATTTCTCACTATGCGAGAAGATATCATTTACTTTGTGCATCAGTCAGCAAGGGATTTTCTCTTCACGAAAGTATTTGACGAAATATTTTCCCATGGATTTGAATTTTTGCATAGTAGGATCACCTCGAGATCCCTGCATGCATTATCAAAAACGCTCAGGCGAAATTTGTACGATCTCCCTTCACCAGCTTGTTCTGTGGAATGCCATAGAGAGAGAAGCGCTCCGCTCGATCTCGACCCGCTTGCAGGAATACGCTACTCTTGTATCTACTGGATAGATCACATTTGTGAGTCAGGTATGAAGTCTTCTGCTGGCGCCGTGGTAAACCTCAGTGATGGAGGCCCTGTTGATCTATTCATGCGGAAACATTTTCTTCATTGGTTAGAAGCGTTAAGCCTCTGCAACTGCATGTCCAAGGGAATGGCTTCAATCACACGTCTAGAGGCATTAGCCGCGGTATGCTAGAGATCTGTGCAATTTCAAAATATAAGCTAATGCAAGATAGGTACAGGAGAATGCTTTGACAGTTCTGATTAAGGATGCGCGCAGGTTTATCATGGCTCATAAGGAGCCAATTGGACACAGCCCATTGCAGACATATGCATCTGCACTCTTGTTCAGCCCTGTCAAAAGTCTCATCAGAAGCCTCTTTCGGAATGAGGAGCCCAAGTGGGTGACAGTCAATCCGCCCGTGAGGGATGAATGGAGCGCATGCCTTCAGACACTCTATGGTCATCATTCTCCTGTTGACTACGTGGCAATTTCGCACGATTCGACTATATTGGCGTCTTCATCGTACCGTGGATCGATCAAAATTTGGGACATGACAAACGGAGTATGCCTACGAACTCTCAATGAGAAAAGCAGCGGAAGGTCCGTAGCCTTCTCCCACAATTCGACAAGGCTAGTTTCCACGTCAATTGTTACGCCCGATTCGCCAGATGTTCATGTCTTCAAGATTTGGGATGTAAACAGTGGTTCATGTCTGCGAGTATTTACAGGCTATCGCGACACGGTCATGTCTATATCCATATCGCGCGATTCCAAAAGGTTAGGTTGGGCGTCCAATGATCACACCGTCAAAGTATGGGATATGAACGGTACGCGCCTTCATATACTCATGGGTCATGAAAAACCAGTCTCCTCTGTAGATTTTTCAAAGAACTCTTCACACCTTGCGTCAGCATCCGATGACGGATCTATCAGAATCTGGGATGTTGATAGTGGGGCCTGCCTGCAGACTTTGAACGGCCACCAGCACTCGGTCACTTGCGTTACTTTCTCACATGACTCAATGCAGCTTGCATCAGCGTCTACCGATGATACTATCAAAATCTGGGATGCAAAAAGTGGCATGTGTTTACAAACATTCGAGACTTCTGGCCATGGGGCTTTGGCTCTTGCCCTTTCACAGGACTTAACCCAACTGGCAGCAGCATCCAATGATAGCATTATAAGAATATGGGACTTGAGTAGCGGATCATACCTTCAGAAACTTGAGGGCCATGGGAAAGAAGTTTCATCTGTTGCCTATTCACATGATTCAACACGTCTTGCAACAGCTTCATGGGATGCAACGATTAAGATTTGGGATATACAGAGTATCACGTCTCAGCAAATCCGCGAACGCCATGGCCATTCAGTGAAGGCGGTAGGATTCTCACAAGACTTGAAGCAACTGGTGTCAACGTCGTCTGATGGTGCTGTCAGAATTTGGGATGCTAATAGCGGTACATGCCAACGGGAGATACGATGCGAAAGTGGTCGCTTAGCAGATGTAGCCTTCTCTCATGACGCGAAAAAGCTGCTGCTAGTATACTTCGATTCCCTTGAGACCTTTGACGCCAACACCGGAGCGGTCATATTATCTCTTTCCGCTAGCAACAGAAGTGCACAATCCGATGCCTTTTGCCATGAGTCAACCCAAATAGCAGTGCCAAAATGGGACGTCATCAATATCTGGGATGTGGGCCGTGGTGCATGGCTGCAGACCTTCGAGGGACATAGCAGCACAGTCACCTCTGTGGTTTTCTCACACAATTCAAGGCTTCTGGCGTCAGGATCATTCGACCAAACCATCAAAATCTGGGACGTGAGTAACGGCGAGTGTTTACAGACCCTTAGAGGTCATTGCGCAACAGTTCAATGTGTGACGTTCTCACACGATTCAACAATGCTGGCATCGTCTTCAGAGAACCGAGAGATCAAGATATGGAATTCCAGCAGTGGCGAATGCACGCACACATATCGCACTAATGATACCCTCAAAAAGATGGCGTTTGATTCTGTTGGACGATTCCTGTGTATCGAAACCGATAACATCGCAGCTAGCATACATTTGGTTTCCCGGCCATGGGATGGAAAGGAGCCTTTTCCTCTAGACTACGAAGGCACAGGTGTCAGCACGACTGGAGAATGGCTTACGTACGATGGATGTAGAATTATTTGGCTACCGTCAGAGTATCGACCTGTATGCGCCACTGTATCGGCCCATAAGGTTGCAATTGGTGTTGGATCTGGGAGAGTATGGATTTGCAACTTTGACCCAAGCCAATCAGGTTCTGAATATGACTTTGGTCGAATGAGGCAGTGCAAGTGGCATCGAGATTTCTTTTCATATCCAGCTCTTGAGGCATCTGACAGTCAAACTTGAGACGCGATTCCATATGTGTACGTCATGCCCCTCTTGGCGAGCGTCAAGTGTTAGGGATGAAATTGCCAGTCAGTGTTTCACTGAATGAAACGAGGGTGATTTACGGCACCTTTCACATGTACTAGTTACTAAAAACCACATTATAAAAGGAATCGAGCCTTCCCAGACGTACGATTCTATCCAAATATACCCTTTTGGCTGTAAGACTGGAAGCACCCCCCTTTTTGACTCTAGCATTCACAGCCTCTATAAACATAAAAGGTGGGCTATCCCATGACAATTGTGTTAGCTAGACGCTATGTTGCGATAACTCCAATCGCTTCACATTCCTCATATTCAAATACATTTCCACATTGTATCTCATATTGAGAATGCCATCTCTCCACCATTTTATCATGTTACTCTGAATCTTCTCGCTTACGCAAAAAAGAACTGTGGCCTTCATGTGGTAATTGTAGGCACATGAAATCGCTCAGAATGACATAAGGAATTCGGGTCACTTAGAAACCTTTGATGGGCAAAAAAAGAAGATAGCTTTGCTCTATCACTAGCCCTGGCGGCTAGCTGTAGCGTAGGAATTGTAGATGTGATTTGAAATAATGCAAAAGCAGTTCATTCGAAGCCGAGGATCATACCAGAGGCAGAAAGTGATGGCTTCACCCGCTTTTCAAAGCAGGGTTGTGGACGTTATCATGTGCAGATATAGCGATAGCAACATCATTTTCATGTGCTGGAGAATAAACGCACAATACCATGAGTAGCTTGTTTTGGAGACTCTTTAACACTTTGGGGCATCAACCGCGCCATCTTCGTGGCTTTCGATCAATATCTATCATCAAGGAAATCGTGAATCAAATCCAACCATTTATGCTCCGATATCGGCTTATTTCCCCCGAATACCAGGACGTCGTTCTCTAGCTGATAGATAACTTCTTTTTCTGCAATCTGGCGTTGCAAGGATCTCTCCGGTCCCCACCACGCCTCAAGAAGTTTTCGTCTCTCAGCATCATCCTCGATTAGTTGTTCAAGTCGTCTATCATTCTCTGCAAATAAGTATTCAAAGGGTTCCGGAAGGGATTGCATTTCATCGTGTCCAGTTTCGATCCCGTGCGTTGTGTATTCTTCGACTTGTTTGAATATAGTGTTACAGCCTTCAGCAGAGCAGCGAAAACTGCAATGTCGTCCGTCGAAAAAGTATTTCTCCACTGCTGCCATTTTGTGCACACGCACTGCTGAAAAAAGACATCAGCGTTGTTAGAACGAAGTTATAAAAACAACTACATACCCCATTGCTGACGATAAGCCTGGTTGTGCCTAATGTAAAGTCCCTGAAACTTCCCGACCTGTCCACGGAAACTTTTGTAAGGCAACTCAATCAGCGGTTCATACCAAAATGAACGCTCTTCCCATTGTACCTTGGTTTCGGTGACCGTGTCCGCTTGAGATTTGACCAACCGCCAGGAAAATCCTTTTTTTCGGTGGGTGCCGGTCCTATCACCACTCTGAAATAAAGCAACAGCGACTTCGATACTGCCTGGACACATCTCACCCACTTTTCTATACATAATTGGCGGTGCCCCGCTATCCTTCAGCCAGTTTTCTCGATCCTTTTCGTCACCCAATGTGACATGTTTCAGCCGTGGAAATCGATGCTGCACTGCACTCCAGAACTTTTGAATATTCCCATCCATGCGTCCGTAAGCTCCGGCCACGGGCTCTTTTTCAGTGCCATTATAAAACAACTGGTCACCTGGGTCCATCCAGGTTTTCTCCGTCATCCAGAAAAAATCTATATACAGATTCTCAACGTTCAGTATAAAGTCTAGGTCGTAGATTGTATTACCGGGGTAGCCGCCTTGTAATAGCCACTCCGCCTCGGTCCAGTAGATCGCCTCTGAATTAGAAAAGAAGAGTTTGTTCGCTTCAGCACGCATGAAGTGCGATGTCTGCATAAGTTGAAAAAGTGTAGATATTTCACGCCATCGGAGCACCCTCAGCTGTAGCTCCGCTGGTAATAGGGCGAATTGAGGAAAAGACGCGGTTAGCGCATTTTGTTGACGGACATACTGTGCAAAAGGGACACGAATTTCTCCGTGGACAGTGGGTAGAAGCATCAAATCGAGCGGCCTCTTCCAGTTTCCCTCAGCTATTGCACGATAGAAGCCCATGGTGGAAAATTAGCAGTTGGGAGGATAGGGTTCGAAGCGGGGAGATGTTGATCGATGTGTTGATTGATTCTGTGATGTGTTGCAGCTTCGCCGCAGTGTCCGTGCACCACCAACTGTGCGCACGATATGGCCCAACAATGACCACATCCATGTATATCTTCTTGGATCAGAACATTAAATTTGAATGAAACAAACGATCCTTATTCAACTCTGCCAGATACTTAAATTCAACTTCCCGGACGAAGACCTGCTAGCAAAGCTCTCCGGGCAATTATATAAGAAATGTAGTCTCGTAGATCCTCTACAATTTTAGACCTGAGAGTACATTGAATAACTTGACCGTCTCATTTTAAGTTTCTAGCCATATTACGAAGTGTTAGCGGCAGTAAAATAAGTCTACAAACAAGGCGTCAGTTCACCAAGAGCACCAGACAGTGCGACGAATTGGATACCCACTCATCACACGGGGACTGCTCTATTACTCTCTGCCAAGTATATGCGCTATAAATTAAGAAACGAAACAGAGATTAAACCGTCCCTTGCTTCTTCAAATGATATGATGTTATTACATTCATATCCCCGACCTTACATAAGAAACCAATGATTATTAATTCTCAATCAATTAGCATTAGACGAAGACAGTGACAAATTCTTTATAGATACCTAGCATGATAATCACTTATTTCTTCTGAGGCTGGGGGTTCTCAAACTAGACAATATTATTTGGTATTTCATAGTGAGGAAAAAACCTCGCCGTCCGTCCAATCCTAGATTCTAGCACAAAAAATAAACTCTTTATGTCTATATTTCGACTTCATGCCTTTTTTCCTCCTCGCGGTCACTAATATAACGTTGCTCCTTCTTGTATCTCTCCCAATCAACTTCCTCCAATGCTTCAAGATAGATTGTAGAATCAAGTTCAAAGTCGTCTGATTCCGTGATACTAGCAGCAACTGCACTTGGGTCCAGAGAGAAAATGGCCATCGATTCTGTGATTGTTTTGTCTGGTATCGGGTCCCCTCGAAAACCTTGTAGCCCGAAGTTCACTTCTTGGTTCAAGTTCACAGTGACACTCTTCGGGATCTTGCTATCAGATTTGATGGACGTGGTGTCGTCCTGGCCACCGCTTCCATACTGGATATTGAGTTCAATGAAGGTAGCACCCCAGACATGTTCGCCTTCATACTCCTTTTCCTCTTCGCCGCCTGATTCGTGGCTATGGTCGGCGTTGGCGCCTGACTTAGTAACCCCAGGCGGCGCTCCGACAGCGGGGCCTACATCCACTTTGAATTTACCGGACATGCTCATGGATTGACTAGAGACTGTCCCTATGTTGCCGCTTCTCAGCATCTGCACTCCAGAACACATCCAGACCTTTGGCGCATTCCAGGCAACACCACTGAATAAACTGAAGCTTGTCCTTGATGCTTGAGCATGTCTTTTTAACCATGTCTTGACTTCTGGTTGCTTCATGACATGGTCCTCGAGGAATCCTTCTGGGTCTTTTAGCGTCAACCTTCGCCCGTCGATGCCCGTCAAGGCAACTTCTTCATAGTCTTCCTTATTGAATTGGAAAGTGGCCAAGCTAGCCATGGTGAAACCAGCTCCTGTATGCTTATTTCTCCAGTACGTCTTCTTAAATTTTGGAATAGGCTGTTCTTTCCAGCAGTGTAGCTTGATATGCTCCTCGTACTTATCTTGCTCGGGTATGCTAGGGGTGTGTGAGCCGGATGATTCCACGAAGAATCGGGATGCTTACTCTGGCCGATAATCAACCCTTTCAGATTTGAAGCCATGAGGGTTCCGAGGATCAAGGTAAAGAGAGCCAATTCGTATCTGGTCAAGCCCCAGACCGTGATTATAAGGCAGAAATGGGACTCTCTCGCCAGCTTTCTTTCCTCCAGGGGGAACCTTTCCTACTTTTCTTTTAGTCATGATGTCGATTTCATGAGCCTTCTTCTTTCTGAGACCCAGTACGGAAGCTCATTGCTGTTGAGCAGCAAGGCTCGACTATAAATAAAGGCTGCGAAGGCAACGGAGATCAGGCTGAGGTAGCACAAGGCTGAAAGGTCTAAGCCCCTGCTCAGCGCAGAGAACACATCACACATACATTATAGTTTAGGTCATACATTTACTGTGCGTGAGCAACATACTTGGTTGACTAGGCTGAAAGATCTAAGCCTCTGACTGGATCTGGAGGGCAAATCACACGCACTTCGAAGTAGTGAGGCGTGCGCAGATTGTACCGGAAAGGGATGCAGGACTCATCAGGCTGAGACAAAACTAGAAAAGAAAGCGCCAGCGCCCTGGAAAAAAGGCGCAGATCAAGGCAACGTCTCTTCTGGTTTGTTGCCACAATATGCAAATCAGACCGGTCACAAATTGACTTCACTGCAGCGGCTGATTCTAGTGGTAGCTATATGAATGGTGGTCGTACTTTGGTTGTGGCGAAGCACGAGCCTCAATTTCACGCATTGGTCTGAGATTACTTTCTTACGTCCACATATTCCTTGTGCGCATTTTCGCAGTCTTACGATTGTATCCTTCAGGTTTTTATCTTTGTAAATTTTCAACTCTTGAAGATTATCTGTAGTCCAAGAGATTTATAGAGATATCCACCCCATCATCCGATCCAGCTTTTCGTCGGGAAACCTCAATACCACATTTATCCGGTGCGCCATTGAACAAGACTGTTGCACCATGATAACATCTGATATGGAGAGCTCCACTCATCATATCAGTCAAGACAAGCTCAAGAAATTTAACGCTGAAAATATTGCTCCATCCAGGACATCATCTTGGGAAGCTGAAGTTGCAGGAATTAAGCGCACTCCGACCGCGATTAAAGATGATGCAGAAACACAAACAGAATGCAACTTCAGTGTGACAGCCATATCGGAGATCCTGAGTGTAGCGGCTGCAACAGATTCAGCTGAAGCTATGTTCGATGATACGGACACGCGAAAGAATTTACACCTGGCAAAAGAATTGTCTGCATGGATTGTTGGAAATGCACGAGAGCAGTATCGAAATTTGTCCAGCCAAGGACATCGCAAGAGAGCTGTGCAGGCTCTGAAGAATGCATTGGACGCATTGCAACAGCCAACGTACCAAAATGATGACTTTGTAAGGCTGCATCAAGTCGACTTGATGCTGGATCTAGGCCAAAAGAATGACGCACAGTCCTTGCTGTTCACCTGTGCTGAACATCTATTGCCTAGGCTACAACCTTACAATCTCTCAAAAGAAGATATCGACTGGCAAAGAAGCCGAGACATGGCTTTCCGCGAAAATTTGAAAGCGGACCAAGCAGAATTAGCGAAGCAACTTCTTGACCGATCTATTCGTGCCGGAGCTGGCAAGGAGGCGAACCATGCTATCGACTCTCTAAGGCGGACTGAGCCTCAATACCTCGATATCGAAACGCCAATGGAGTTGTTCGACAAATGCAGGCAGATTAGTCGATTAGGTGCACAGAAAGAGACGGAAGCAGAGACCGACCCGACAAATGCACGCGACCATCTGACTATGGCTCTGAAAATCTACAGTCAAGGATGCCAAACTATCGAGGTGTCGCATATTCAAAACGATAGTCCACTACAAAGGGTTTGGCGACACGATCACGTTGATTGCGCACAGCTTTTCTTCGCTGCGGCAAGAGTCTGTATTACTTTCAAAACCCTTGCGCTTCGTACGCACGATGAGCTACTAATGCCAAAGCATTTGAATGTACCGCACATGGTCACTCAAAGCAGTTGGGAGCTCCAGGCTTTGCGTTTTCTAGAGCTTGGGAGAGCGCGAGCCCTGCGAGACACGCTAGAGCGCAACAAAAAGCTAGATGAAAAGATCATGTCCGATGAGAGTGTTCCTGAGCTCGAAGACGATGACTCAATATCACAGACAAGCAGCAGTTCCTCGGCAGATCAATCAGCAGACCGAACTCCTATCGTTGGACCCGAGCCAGTAATTATCAATGTCGACGATGTTCGACTCTTGGAAGAGAGTATTGTCAGTACGTTGGACAATGCAGCTGACAAACTAGCCACAATCAACAGGTTGGCACCTTACAAGAAAACGATTGATCGATGGTCCAAAGCGAGGAAAATAATAAGTTCACGTTTACGGACAGATGTGAATTTACAGGAAATGCAAGCCAGTATACCTGCAGGCACTGTTGTTATTGAATATGCATTAATATCATTACCTCCTAAACGTGGCCTTATCACACTTGTCGTCACTCCAGAGGATGTCTTTATCCCAAGGGTCGTGGATCTTAATGAAGAGGTCCAGAGTTTATTGGATTGTCTTGACTATGAGGTCCATGTTGCTAGATATGGTGGCTCTACAAATGAACTCTCAAACCGGGGGTACAAGCACAACGGTGCAACCCTGCTGAAAGAAGTCAGGATGAAGTTGGTGGATCCACTAAAGGATTTCCTCTTTGGGTGTCAACGCCTCATATTAGTACCGTCCGGAGAGCTTGCCAATGTTCCCTGGACCTTGGTCTTCGATAAACCAGCTTGTGTCGTGCCCAGCCTCTTTGTGTGGTCTTCGCTGCATGGTAAGAATCAGCGAGGCTTAAAACAAGACCCAAGAACACTTTTCCTGGCTAGTAAGCCCAATGATTCATACGGAAATGCAAAGAACAATCAATATGCACGTCTAGAAGCTTTAAGTCTAGCTTACTTCCACACTGCCGATAACAAACACAGGCCCCAGCTGGCAGATGAATTGGACCTTGAAGGGTTGAAGAATCTTTTTCAAGATAAAGAACTTGTTCACGTCTGTGCACACAGCACCTTTAACAAAACTTTACCAATGGGCAGCAGCGTTGATTTGACAGCTCAACCCCTGACAGTATGGGATTGGTATGACTTGGACGTACGTGCACGACTTGTCATTTTCAGCAGCTGTTTGTCTGCATTCTCAAGGACTGCATTTTCAGGACAAAGTTTCGGCTTCTCCTACGCCATGCTATCAACGGGAACGGATGCCTTCATTGGGAGTTTATGGCGTGTGAATGACAAGATGACCTTTTTATTCATGCTCGTATTTTACGAGCATCTTCTCCGAGGCCACAACCCTGCGGACGCTCTATTCTTATCACAGAAGGGATTTCAAGAGTTGGATCCAAACCGTTTGCGCATGTACGTGCAAATGCTACATGATATGAAAGAGAGTCTCGGCTTTAAAATTACAAGGCAGTACGTGAGTGAGATTACTCGCATTATCGATGATCTTGAGAATATAAGTTCCGAGGAGTTGAAGAATCCTGCTCATTGGGCTCCTTTCATACTTGTTGGGCACGGTTTCCGTTCAATCGGATATTAGCCCTGAATACTGGTGTATGGGGCATGATTGGCTTTTGTAGATGGTCGGAGTATATGGCAGATGCTACGTCATCCGAGATAGATTTATGTAATATAGTGTTGCTACATGATCACGCGTAGCCCAATTTCAAGCATCTAGGAATCCACAATTTCGACCAAGACCCTCTAGATGAAGATTTTCTCTAGACGAAAATGCCATTTTCCTAGTCTCTCACACATATATTTTGAGTTTCACAGGAATTTTGAGTTTCCCGAGTAAATATTTCCACTGATAGCATGGCACTGATTACGTATCATCAAACCATTTTCGTAAAGGTTATTTACCGTTACCAGCTGTACAACTGCGCGCCGAAATACAAATGGCTCCAAGATGGGCGGGTGCATTGCACTTGTCGTTGACAGCAGCAATAACAGCAAAAAACAGGCAAGGAGTGGTGAAAATAACAAAGATGAAAGCGCAGCTCATAATTAAAACAGTATGTCTAACAAGCCGTTATTGATGATTATGTTGCGTCTCTCAAACACCAGTCTAATAAAACATGACTAGAAATCGATTGAGCAGATACGTTAAAATGGTCATAATATAAATGAAAACATTCAATCATATACATCAAGAACTACTATAGTACACTACGGATAACTCAAATCAAGATATGCGCTCCGTTACCGAAGGCTTCGTCAAGCGTTCCGGCGTCTCCTTGGCGTAGCTTTCTTCGACCGAATAGGTGAATACTGTAGCTGTTCATCGTCATCATCGTCATCCTCTTCTTCTTCGGATGAAAAATCCCGCAGATAGCTTTGCATGCCATGTACTTTCATGCCACGAGTGAACCCCTCACTTGGCTCACACTCCACGCTCTCCACCACTTCTTGGTCTCCGAAGTCATCCTCATCCTCAAACACTGCTTTTTCCCCGGAATCTTCGTCTTCGTCTTCGTCGTCATCTTCATCGTCATCTTCATCTTCCTCCTCATCACTCGGACTGAAGTCTTCATCCGAAGCGGCCTCAATTGTTAGATTCTTAAACTGTCGAATTGTAGGCAATGGATCCACTTCACTAAAGAATCTAGATCGTGGCCGCCTGATTGATTCGGGATCCGATTTCTCTCGTGGTAAAACAGGAGCTCTTTTGGAACGAGGTGTTGCTCTGGGAGATTCTGGAAATGCAAACTCCGGTCTCCTGCTCTCGGGCTCATGGGATCCTGCTCTTCTGCTGCGTACGACTTTATCGCCGTCGGGCGTAAGATAAGTACTCATGGAAGGGCGTTGGCGGACCTTGCCGATCCATCTCGATATCTCAGGTCTGGCCCGCGTGTATATCCATTCATGGAGGTTTTTGATTACCATTTCTAATGCCATAGCACCCCACGTCAGTTCGAGAGAGGTTGCCCATATACATCTCATGAAGATGGGCTCATATGACTAATTTTGGTTAGAAGCAGATAGGTTGTACAAAGACAATGAGACACGAACCTTTTGCCTCGAGGTGATCCAAAGTTTGACAGATGGGCCAATACATGTGAAAGCAAATGTGGCGAGGGTTTCAGTGGACAGTGTGTGGTCATTGGCCTGTGAGATGAGATCTTCTTGCAGAGTAAGTGCTGCAGAGGATGCATTTGCTGCTTGGCAAAAACAAAAAGTGGGATTCTTTGTGATTGGCTTGGCTTCAACAACTGCCCACGGAAAACAGATCATTTCATGAGCCTTCATTTTCACCCTTCCATTCTCTTTCCATTTACCGAGCTTCTTCGTTGGCGCTGAAATCAGATTGAGCCCATTCTGTGTTCGTAATTTGCCCAACACATGAAGAGAGAAATTCTCAACTTGTGTGTCGGAGAAATATGTCGCGGCAACCCTGGTCGAAGTGTCAATAATAGGGAATGCATAGGTGAGATCTGGTTTGGGTATTGATCGTTCTGGCGATGTGGGGGGCGTGCTGGGCCATGGAAACTCGTTCCACAGAAGACTTTCGTGCCTACCGACGTATTTAGACTTATTGCTAACCATGATTGTCGGGTGACTAACAGTTCCCACCGTTTTATAGTTTGGCTGCTTAAATTAGCTCATTGATTAAAGATTATGAGTGTTCGACCCTACTCGTGAGGGGTGGGATCTTGATAGATCGTGTGGAAACGGATGAAAAAGTGTCGCTGTAGAAAGGTCATCCAGGTGGTTTCTTGTTCACCACGTTCCCGTATCTGGATTGCTTCCCTTGCTATAGTCTTGAATTTCCCTAACTGAGACTGTGTTTCTCTCGTTCGGCGATGGGAAGGCTCGTCCTTCTGAAAGTAAGCAGGTTCATCCTCGGTTCCTTCCGGCTTCAAACTCCAATTATCTCGAAAAGCTTCGATATTGTTGTATCCATCCTCTCGAAAGTCTTCATATTCCTTCTCGAAGATTCGTTGCCACCCGTATGGTAGTCGTTTGCGCTGGCGTACCAACATCTTTCGGATTGACCCGATTCTCTTTTCCAGGCCCTCCATATCGTGGATATCATCAGCGATATAAATGCCATCATCTTCAAGTATCTCCTTGCTCAGCTTTTTCTTTGTCGCCATTGAAGACATTCTCGATCATTCGCGGTGTGTTGGTCCTTTGGTTTTCGATGGGGAGTCCTAATATTTACCAGAGTTAAGGCAATGAATGCAGGAGCGCGGCACAGTACATGAGTAGCAAGGATTGGAAATTAAGCCCACGAGGTACCTGCCTACTTCAGCCTTTCCAAGTCGGCCATCGCCAGCCACATGAAAGGAGTATACAACTGTTGTATTCCGGTTGATTTCGTGAAGGCCAACAGTACTTCACTCAGACATGGTACCTGGTTGGTTAGTTAGTATTGATTTTCGTCCTGGGGCTCGATGAGCTCATTACGCCTCCCTGGGGCCACTCGTGACGGGCTAAGCTACTTGAAAACTACATAGAGATGTACAAAAGAAAGCATTTCTTGCGTAGGCAGCCAGTAGTGGCGATTTTTACCTCCGCTCCCTCCATATCGAGCTAAGGGCAATGTGGTTGTGTGCACCCGCCGGTGCAGCTCAGACATGGTGCCGATGCGCTGTAAGGCAGAAACACGTATCGGACTAAAGGAGATGTCTAGAAAGGAAATGTGACGCATTTCGAGAGTGTAAGCGCATCAGGGGTACTGCACGGAGCAAAGCCAGCCGGGACCATTAAGGCGTGGGGCTATCTTGCTCATAGACATCAGATCAATGGTCTGAAAAGCTAGGATAGATGATAGCATTGCGATACGACCTTTCAATTTACGGAATAATCCAGGTACACGTTGTAATCTTGGACATACATGAACCGATTGCATACCTCAATTAATATTGAATCATTGCAATACTCAATGCCCTCACTACCAAAACATTTCAAGCTGATAGAATCTAATCAGGAGCTTGAGAATCATTCTCATAGATCAAAAGGTACATATGTTGAAAGACATACCACTGACCATCTCTGATAACCCCCTATCCACCCCACGACCAAACCCCGCACGAACTTCACACCTCCTTCCTCTTCACGCAAGCAATCCGCATCTTGGGATCCAACGACCAAACATCCTCATCAAAGACCCACGGCTCACCATGCTCATCCTCAATCTTAACCTCATACTTCTGCACCACCTCCACAATCAACGCTTTCATCATGAGATCCACCACATACTTCCCTAGACACACTCTGGGCCCAAAGCCAAAGCGCCAGTAGCAGTAACGCACATCTTTTGCTCGGTCAACGACGCCTTCGGCTCCGCCTTGTGACCATCTTTCCGGTCGGAATGTCGAGTTGTCTGGAGCCCACAGTGGATCCCGGACATTGAGTGCGCTGGAATCAACAACGAATTTGGAGCCGGAGGGGAAGTTGAAGGGGCCGAGTTGTCGTTGGGAAGGACATGCTTGAGCGACCGAGAAAGGAGCAGCAGGACGAAGGCGTCCACCTTCGAGTAGAATGTGGTGTAGATAGTTGGACTGAGACATCAAGTACGCATCGCTTCTCTCTGGATCAGATAGCTCGGTCTTGAGCTCTGAAAGCAGACGAGCCTGCACATGGGGATACGCAGCAATGAAAACGAAAGCCCAGGCCAGTGCCACGATGGATACATCGAGGTTCGCGAAGAGCATTTCGTCGAGGGTCTGGAGAAGTGCTTCGCGAGAGATGCTTCCCGACTCGACCGTGGCATACATTTGGACAATTGGGGCGGCTTCGCCTTTTTGAACTTTCTTGAGGGCTTCGGCGTGGGCATCGTCGTTCCAGTGTCCCCAAATAGTTTTGAAGTCACGCAACTCACGCAGAGCTTTTAGAGGGAGGAATCTCGACCAGGAGTAGCGCGTCACGCCTCCACGCATCATATGCGCGAATACAGAGTCTCTTCCAGGGATGATTTCGAGGAGTCGGGTTTTCAGTTCCGGTGTTAACTTCCCGTAGAGGATATCGGCTAGGGCAAAGAAAGGATATACTCTGAGATCGGCGTAAGGACGTAACTGCCATTTCTCGGTTTTTTCCTTCCATAGGGGTTCGAGGTGTTCTCTAGCGTGGTTCTGCACCATCCGGACGTATGTTGCGGTTGCAGTACGTGTGAAGGGCGCCTCGGTAGCTTTGCGGATAGATCTCCATTCCGAACCACTTACAAGCCCTAGGCATGAGCCTAGAAGCTCGTACATTAGGTATCCACTATCATTTGCATTCGCCTTGAGATGCGTATGTGAGTCGCGGAAGACGGTTTCAATGTCATTGGGCCGTGTGACAATACTACACACATCTTAGAATAAGTTTGGAATCAGGAGACACTTAGCTGGGTGTGTACATTTCGCCATGAAATCCAGACCAAATTCTGTAGAGAAAGCCATATTCACTACCCCACTTGATACTATTTTCCCTTCCTTTGAGATACTTTTCAATGTTACCTTGGCCGTTTGGCCACACGAAAGGCAGAGTTGGAAGCTCGCGATGGCCGTCAACAGATTTGATCGGATACCTGAGTCGGAGATAGGCCTAGTCGAAAATATGAGTTTGCTTGTCATGAATACAAATGTGCTGTGGATAATACCGTGGACAGCCTTGACAAGACGTCATAGCGACGGCCCGCAAAAATGACCGCAGCGGCGGTCAAGCCGAGACACAGAATCAGCGTATACATCGCAAGAACCCGTGCACAAAAAGAAGACAATGTATTCCCCTGGCTGCCAATACCAGCTGCAATGAAGAACCAGGCGAGTGGGAGGGTGCTTGTAGTTTATCAGATCGCTCAGAGCCGGATCACCGTCGGAGATTGCCAATCAGATAACCAAAAGTCATCAGATAAAAATTTTCAAGCTTCCACATCGCGTACATAATATACGGTGATCCCGCATCCTGTGCAGCAGGATTGGGCTAAGCACCGTATCCATTGGCTAACGAGTTGCCTTTCCGGGACGTGGCTGGCATCTCGTTCCACCCTGCAGGCAGTGTGGGCAATGGTTGTTTAGCGATGAAGACACCCTGCACCCTGCCAGAGCGAATCGCGAATTCGTTAATAAGCTGGAGACGACTTGGCTGCCGACATCGCCCTCGTATAGGTCAGGCTTATAGTCCTTTGATGGGTCGCTGTCGCCACCGATGTCAAGCGTGGGAGGAAGAAGAAAATAAAGGACAGATTTGCTGGCATTTCGTCTGTGGAGTTGTGGGGGTGTTAAGATTGCATGCATTGGATATAGTACATCCACAGGATTTTGGTAAGCGGTCACGGATGAAAGCTCCCGTATGGACCCTTAAGACAAGGCTGCAAACTTGCCAGATTCTCATCAGGTTTCCACAGTCTTTTGGACTACCTGAGTTAAGGTACGCATTCTATAGGTATTGTACTTTTCTACAAGTAGCTTGCCCTTGCCAAACCCTGTGTCATTGCTAACCGCGTATTGCCATCTGTGTAGTCCTGACAAGCTTTCAGGACCACTTTTAGACCCCTTCCGCCCACGAGTCAGAATCACAGCAACCCCCAATTATCTACCTTTCCTCCATCTACCAATTTCTGATCTAGCTCATAATTACCCACTACGGAAATAAAAGACCCTGCCAATCATGCCAGACCCAGGGTCCAGATATTCTCGTCGCAGGTCATCCCTCACATCTACGAACCTCGGCAACCCGCCCAAGAAAAAGCCCCCATGTCTGTGTGTTATGTGGGTCGCTGTACCTTTGTAGCCAAGTACTCGGTTGCAGTAATTATAGCGCACAACAGGTGGATATATTTAATGGTACGGCGATACCTCAAATGGTAGGTGCATGGACTGTTATCGGGCCTATGGTTTTTCGACGTCCCACAATCATTGAAGGGCGAATTGTCAGACAGTGTGTTACAACAATCTTCCATCTACATGGTTTATAAAGTCTAGGTGTAGTGCAGTTAGAATAATTCCGGTGTCAAATGCCGATCTCCCTCTACCTGGTGAATTCTCACAACAACTCATCCCTGCCTTCAATACCCTCTAAAAAAAAAAGCATGAACTGTGTTTTTTATACGTACGTACGAAAGCTGCACGCTACCGGCAGCCGCACTAACCGCCGCATATCCCTCAAATTCTCCCAGCGTCGCTGAAGGATTCAAAAACCCTCCACTAGCGCATACTGCATCACCGACCGAGTATCCACAAGCCACGAAAATTCTATTCGCGGGGCCATTTTTAATTCTCTCTGTATATCGTTACACAGTCAGCAAGCCTTGTATGGGGCATACAATTGAACACAGAGGAGGGTGTGAGCACGTTTCGGCTCACAAGAAAGGTTCATATTAGTGGATATCTAAGTATGTGTAATTATACAATGAGCACTGGATAAGAAAAACTGGTATGTCGTTGTAGGGGTATCTTCTTGGGGTATTCTATTATGAGCGCATGGGGAAGAGAGCCTAGGGTTGGTTGCTCGATGAAGTCTTCTTGTCTTCGTTCTTTTGTGAAGTGTCCGGGTCGCTGCTTCACTAGCCGATGGCTCATACATTGGGCAGAGACAAGGTCTTCCTAAGCTTCGCAGCTTCCTCGCAGGTAGATGTAGGTCCCTGAGCAATACTAGGCTGGCCGTGTAGCTTTTGTTTTGCTTTGACTTCGTATGTTGTTGATGTCACACCAATCTTTCTTCACCCACTGTATTCCTCCATCTGCTCCCCAAACACTTGCTTGATATACTCCTTAATCCCTTCACAAGCACCACTCTCCGTGTACCTCGTACACGCCTCTTCCCGTAAAACAGACCAAACCCGCTGCTCAACATCATATCCAAACCTCTCCACCATAGCTTCTTTCTTTCCCCACATGCGCTGAAACTCGCCATTCTCGCCCCGAATAAACTTATGATCCTGCAGAACAACGCGTTCGGGGTTAAGTTTATACATGAGTGCGTGGATAAAAAGCGATCTTGGATTCCCGGGTACAACGGGTTCGACTTGGTTCGTTGTGTCATTCTCGTGAAGTTTCGGGCGCTGGAGATCTTTTTGCTCCCACTTGTCAGTCTCGTGGATATGGCTTTTGAATGGACGTAGGTAGGTAAAGTCTTCGATTGGATCGGCATGTCCGAGCGACGATAAATGGAACTCTCCTTTCTTGACGGGGCCGAGACCGTCGATGCCCCGGCGGACTTGGTAGTATGGTAGCCCAACTACTTCGGCTGCTGGGATGAATGTTTCTTTGTCACCGGCGCCGTGGCTGCCTTGGCAGAGGAGTGGATAATAATGTGATGGTCCGTAGTAATTATAGTAAACCATCATGAGTAAGCTCTCCCGATGCAAGCCCTTGTTAATCATCAGTTGGCCTGTCTCGGCTGTCTGCCGCGTGAAAGCCGGGGTCTCTGGGATGCCGGCAATGTGGTAGAAGTGCGAGGACGCGGTCGTAGCCCAGAAGTCTGGCCAGAGAACTAGCCCATGCGTAGTGAAAGGTGCAGATTCGAACAACCGCGTAGGATCCTGCGCAACAAAAGAGTCACTGTCGAGGAAGAGGACGTTCTGGAACGAAGAGAATAAGATGGCGAAGATCTTGTATTGGAAGTGATCGAGCGGCTTGATTCCTTTGACGGTATCGTAGATAGTAGATTGAACTACGCAGCGTGCGCCCAGTGATGGTAGTACTGATTCGCAAAGGGTAGCATCATACTCAGACCAGTCGCCAACAAACACCTCGACAGGGAGATGACAGCCAGTGCGACGTATCATACGAAGAGAGACTAAGAATATCTTCATGTACTTGGGATTCGCAGTCGTGACGATCCCAGTGGTACCACCGATGAAAGGAAGCTTAGATGCAAGACGCTTCGCTTCAGTGCGCATCAGGTAGTGGGAGTGAAACATTGCCACTTCGTCCTCATCAGTGAAGATGAGTCGTTCAAGGCGCTCCCTTTCTACCAGCATGGGCTTATATCCCACAAAAGAATCGATATTGATAGCATTATTGATCTTGATTTCGGGGCTTTGAGGCTCAGCATCGGTGAGAGAAGTGGCGAGCTCAGTCCAGAAGTGTTGGATAGAGGTATTGAAGCTTGTGCTCTGGTCGACGAAGGTTGGTGGCGGACTCGGTGAGAAAGCACGGATGGGTGTCTTGTAGTGCTCGAGGCGTTCAGAGCGCAGGAAGAAAAGACTGCATGTTATCAGGAAGAGGCAGGCAGGTATGAGTACTAAACGCGGCAGTGCCATGATGTAGTGCGTGGTGCTAAGGAGCATGATAGAGTAGAGTAGTTGAACGAAGGTGAGAGTCCTCAAAGTGTTAATGGGACAGCGAAGGAAAGAAAAAAGTCAAACTGACACGAGGGCTAGTGAAAGGCGGAGGGGCATTGAGGATACAAAGGTGCCAGAATAGGGGAGTAGCGTCTATTCACCGTAGGATATGTACGCAAGCTGCGTCAGGCCACATACATAATCTGGTTCCGGGCGTACCATGTTCGGCCGTACCATGCTCGAGGCAAGTCGTATTGTAAAAGGAATCCTCGAGAAGCGTGGGCGTGGGGATTAATTGGGACATAGCCGTGATATCTCCATGTACAATCAGCCCAGAACCGATTCATGGATTACAATTAGCTATATCTGAGTAGATCCCTGCGCACCAATCACCGGAGCTGAGATCAGCCTTGTTTTCCGTTTTCACTTCTAATCTCTCTTTTATGTAGTCTAGTGTCCCTACCTTCTCTATCACACAAGTGGCCCGACCTCCCGTGGATGTTGTAGGTAGGTAATTGTCCAGAGTGTTACGGACGCAACGCCTTCTCCCGTGTAGGACGCGCTGTGTTAGGATTCAACAATAGTCGCATCTCACCTCAGATTATTTTTCTGCATTATATTCCCTTGTTAAATACCTATTAGGTATCCGGCCACCGCGTTGTTTTAGGATGGCAGTAGGCAAGCGCTTCGTCCAGAACGGTCAAGGCTGCGGATTTCCGCACCTTCTGCAGCACAAACGCCCCGTCTAGTGTAGATGACTAACTTTGTAAGCATTCCATAGGTCAGCAAAGGTATACGCCCGGAATCTGATTCCCGTCCTGTTGTCGATCTTTGGGATGATGCGTGGCAAGGTTCGCATGTTGCGGTTGTCCTACTGACTGCAAGGCTGAGCTTGAGCGTCGCCACGTCGTGCCTTCCTCGTTCGCGCTCGTCAATCACAACCAACACTCCCAGAACCCACAAAGCACCACCAAAAATAAAACAAAGAATAAAACTTCACATTCATACCTTCAAATATCCTGCTTTCATGCTCATTACCATCTCTTTGACGTCGGCCAATCTCTCCATGTCACTATGAATGCCCCCGATAGGGATGAGATGCTATTCGGATTCCCACCCCTGCATAATGGCTTTGATAACGCCTGGCTATACGACTCTGAAGATGAAATGCTGGACGCCCCGTTTGACGATCACCCTGCCCCGGCGACTATTATGAGCAGCCTTGACGCATCGTCGCAGTGCCCAAGTCCTTCGACTTCTGCACATTTCCAGTCACAAGAGTCGGTCATTACCGATGCGCACAACGGCTCGTTTGGGCTACATAGACCCTCCCTACCATTACGTGATAGGTTAGTGAGGTTGAGGTAGAATTTTGGGGGCTGATCTCTACTCACCATTAGACCAGGAACTGGGTAATCGCGCGGGTCGAGGAAATGCTTGAAGGTATCGTTGACGGTCTTCTGGAGAATTCTGAACGGTTATCCATCACCTTGAAGACTCGCGCCCATCTTTCTCGTCGGCAGCTACACGTTTCGGCAAACAATGACCCGATACCAGACCCAAAAATCCGACAGATTTCCTTCCCTGGAGGTAACGCACAAGAGGCATGGAATTTCAGTTTAGTGCCCTCCAAATGTGCCCATCACTCATGCTTATGTTGCCACAGCCGTGCTCATGCGTATTCTTGAACTCGTCCACAGTGGACTGCTCGACAACACTGTCATGACGAAAAGGTGCGCAAGTTAGTCTACCTATCTTAGGGTAGGGTTTGACTCACAACAGGGATATCTACTACCGGCATCCAGATCTATTTGTCAAGCAGTCTGTCGTTGATCGATACGTGGATGACCTAGCATGCACCTTTGGCGTCTCAAGGTCGCAACTAAATGTAGTATGCTTCTCTTATTTCCCTAGAGAATAATGCTAATACAATAGACTGCTGCAGCAAAGGGCCTTGTTGCAGGAAACTTTTCAATCCTGCGAGAAAATGGGACTTCGATCGATGGAATGAGCGGAAATGAAGTAACTTCTTTTTCCTACTTCATTCTAGCTTGCAGCTGTAGCTGATTCCTTGCCCAGGGATTAATTGTCCCCACCATCCATGATAGCGAGATACTGAACTTGGAACCCATTCACTGGATCCTAGTGATAGAGAAGGAGGTTTGTGTGTTTCCCTAGCATGTCTCAACAACCTCTGACTCTTCGGCAGGCAACCTTCCGCTCCCTACTTAGCTCGCTTCAGTGGCAAACTCTTGGTAATAGAGGGTTGATCCTGACGGTACGAAGCCCGATGCCCCGGTAAACTGGAAATAACTGACGCGGACTCTGAAGGCAAAAGGCTATCCCGATTTGAGTTCAAGGAAATTCTTATGCCAGCTAGCAGAGCAGTGTCCTCATATACCAATGTTCGCTTTCGTTGATCTAGATCCAGATGGAATCGCCATACTATCGACGTACAAGTACGGCTCGTACCGCCTAGCTCACGAAGATGTTGCACTAAGAAGTACCCCCGCGCTGCACTTGCCCAATATTCACTGGCTTGGTGTAAAGTACGACCATATCAGCCGGACTCCGGTAGGCGAGAGTGATACAGAGTCCTGTACAATGTATGACGCCCAGGGTCTCATGAGATTGACGGTGCGAGACCGAAAAAAGGCCCGCCAGATGCTGGAATGGGATCTACTTGCAGAAGGCGGACAGGAGCCGGAGTGGAGAAGTGAGCTTCAAAAGATGCTCATGCTGAATATCAAGGCGGAGATGCAGATACTGGAAGAGGGGTCTGGGTCTGAAGGTTTGGCGTCATGGTTGAGCAAAAGTCTGGAGGGGGGACTAACGCAAGGATCGGAGTCAGCTGGTGGCAACACCGGTTCAGATGGTGGTTTGCTTTTCTAAACCTGCAGATAAGGTGCGTCCCCAATGCTTCTTCATGTGGCAGGTCAAGGAGCGTTGAGCAGAACCATGAGGGCTATATCAAAGCAGAAAATTATTGTGGGGTAGACGAAAAGCCTGGTTTAAGCCTTCTTGGAACGAGTAAGCCGTTGCAACTGCTATAGCCTACTGTTTGGTCGCCACAGGATGATCGTTGCTGGCCCAGCAGTGTGTCGTCACCTACATCACCTACATCTCTAACGGGCCGGCGGATTTGCAATGTGCATGCCGCCCTTCTGAGTCCTTAGTCCTGATGGCTGCGTCCTGCTGCTGCCGCGTATGCGTTCAGGGTCCTGAAGGACTAGGCCTGGAGGACTCCGCTTGCCAAGTGAGACAATTGCAGGTCGTGTCGAGATTTTTGGGTGTGTTGAACGTCGTCGGCGGTCCTTTGAGCATCAGTGTCTAACCCTATTTCAGGAGGAGTGACGCTGGACAGCCATGCATCTTTGATCACATTGGTTACGCGAGCACAGCAGGAAGCACCTTGCAATAAGATATTCAACATGTCAAAAAAAGTTCTCTAGGTACTTTGTACCGTCTGTGCGATGGATAATTCTCCGATGGATTCTGGTAGGACAGAACGCGTCCGCCAAGGGCCCATGTGCGTTGGCCAGCACATCCCGCCTCGACCACAACATCCCGCGCCCACCAGACACGACCACATTGCATAGCGAGCATGCATTGACCTGCAGCCCCAATAAAGCAATTCGCACAATTCGCACAATGCCCGACTCTGCCCCAACTTCCACCGAAGGCGCTTCCCAGCTTAACACCCCCGAGATCCGCAGTGGAGCCCTCCCGCCGTCCCAAACTGCCCCCTCGGCGACCCACCACGCTTCCAACACCGTCGATACCAGCGCTCTCCCACCGACCCTCACTCCTGCTACCACTACAAGGCAGTCCGTAGCCCTGGGCGTGCTGTCCACCCTCTGGAGAAGCAGCAGCAATTCCACGCTCAACGCCCAGAGCCAGCCGTCCGACCAGACCGTCCCAGCCATTGTCACGCACGCTGCTTCGCCTGATGCCCCGGATCCCCCCTCAGACCTCACTACCAGCTCCAGCTCAGTGCCTAGCACAACCCCGACACTGACGAACACGCTTCCTCCAACTCAATCTGCCGCCCTACGAGCCCTCAATGCCCCAGCGTTCCATTCAGCCAGCACCAAAGGCAAGGCTGCAAAGTCGACGTCCAGCAAGACAAGCCTCTCCAGTCAGCCCGTCGTAGTACGAACGTACTCTGGGTCACGTCACAATTCAAGGCCGTCATCTGGGTTCAATACACCGCGCTCGTTTGCCATGAGCGGTCAGACATCTCAGAACCCTTCGGCCTTGTCAGCAGGCCTGGCAGGCCGGAGCGAGCAGCTGCCTTCTGTCGACGATTTCTCATTCACGGCGATACTGCGGGCGGTAGACCCCGAGATACGAGATGCCATTGATGCGATTGCAGAAATTTGTGCAAGGAGCAGGATGAGCTTAGCCGATGAATATGATGCTCATCTACCTCCGCAAGGCGAAATCACAGGCACCGGACCTGGATGGGCGGCCGGCATGGGAGCGTTGGTAGGAAGGGGCAGGATACCAAGGATAGGCCAGGCATGGACAGCAGCGGAAAACACACTAACGGCCGTACCTGAAGCAAGCAGTTCAAGCGAGAGGCTAGCAGGAGGGAGTTTGAGAGGCACAAGCAAGAAGAGGAGCCAATCAGCATATGGAAGCTTAAAGAGCGTAATTAGCGGAGGTAGCGGACGAAGGAAAGCATCCAATGATGATTCTCCCGTGAATCAAGATACTGGAAGCTCCTCCAGACAAGAAGACGGCACGCAGCACGGACCAGCATGGGCTGTTAACACATCAGCCTCGTCCTCGAGCCAGCCTGCCATCACCATTGTCGCATCACCGCAAGCCTCCAAACACCTAACTCTCGATACCTCAGCGACCATCAAAGAAATCCCTGGTGATCTTGGCGATGAGGAAACCCGGCCCCAAACAGCTATACCGCGACGGACGCCGTCTCACACCCGCAACACATCTACAACTAGTCTCCCACCAGCACGCGGCCGCTCAAGCACATTGTCCTCTTTCGTGTCATGGATGCCATGGAATGCCCGCTCACCCAACCTCGAATCCAGCGCCGAGACTCGCCTACGAGAGGTTTTACTTTCATCACAAAATTGCGAGAGACCAAGGCCAATGTGAGGTGGTGTAAGCAACTGATCCGGCTTTTCTACATCATGCGCGCCTTGCTATATTTTCTCTCAGCTCGCTCGTATCAACGGCGTGAATGTCTTATGGGCAAGTGCTTCTGCTGTTAGCGCTAATGACTTTCTTTTGACTTTTATTGAGAGATACCCGACCACAAAAAAAAACACAAGAATGAGTAAGGCACAGGGAAAGTGGCAAGATTCCAACCAAATGGACATGTACATCCAAACTCACAAAAAGGGACAGGAATTCTGCTTTAGCATTACCTCTTACAGGCCGGGGTGGCTTTGTCTGTTTTTCCTTTAATGGTCCCCTTCGGGTGGGCGACACATGATACGATATGAACATGACACGAATAACGACATAACGATATGAACTTACGACATATTTAACGACATATGATGGTCTTATTTTTTATTTTATGCTACATATATAGCTCCAATAGTCACTCTACATACAGAGAGACGGACAGAACAGGATACACCCGGAAAGGGGGACTTGACTATCACTAGTACCAAACTTGTCAACCAACAATTGAATCACGTACAAGGAGCTACATGCACAACAAAAACATTCCCATCTCCGAGAAGAGTATTGTCAGTGTCCGTGAAACCAAGAATTAACCCAATACAACCAAAAGAACAGGCAAACAGCACAGCAATCCAAATCATAGCAAAACCATGCACCCAATCTGTACTACAAAAACTCCACATCTAAACTACCTTTCCTTTCTTTCCTTTCCTTCCTCCCCAGCCAATCCCCCTTGCAAACAACCCCAACCCAAGTCCCTAATCCCACGAGCAAAATTAAAATTGATCAATCAATCAAACTACTCCATCTCCATCCCCAACTTCTCCCACAGAAGCAAAAATTATAATGATCCCCAACAAGATCCACGAAACCCAACTCAATCCAACGAGGGAATAAAAAAGAAGTTACTAGCATGAAATTACATCGTTTTATCTACCAAGCAAGTATCCAGCGAAGAAAAAAATCGGTCTAGAGTAGGTGCGTGAGCGAGTAAGTGTACTCGCCACTTGACACTATAATCATGTTAGTAGGCACGAAGAAGCAAGCATAAACATAAACATAAATATACCGAAAGTATGAAGGACAACGTGGAGTAAAAATGAAATGAAATGAAATACAAAGAAAGGAAAAGTAAAAGTTCATGTAAAATCAAATGGAGAAGATGGGCAAAAAAGAAAAAAAAAATATAGTAAACGGATGTATATGTTCAATCAGCGCTGATTAACGAGTAGTGCTAAGTGCTTGGTACCTTGACGACTGGTACAAACAAACCTGCACTTTACCATCGCTATGGTATGTGTGCTCTAAATGGGATACGCAAGTGAATGCGCAATTTCCGCATCACAATCACAGCAGATGATAAGGAAAAGAAGGTTTCAAGAATAATGGGATACCAATACATCGATAGGATGAAGGCGAATTCCATAACCAACCAGCAGCGGACGGACTAGACTACTTGCTCAAAGCAATTCCCTACTCTTTGTCTCTGTCCACGCTTTTCTTATATGACTTGAAAAGGCACCAGTTCTACCCAATACGGTCCAAAAATTTCTCTCGAATCTAATCCTTTTTGGACCAAGAATAACAACAAAAATAATGCAGATACCTCCAAAATAAACACCAAGTCCATACCCTCTCCCACTAGGAGTCCCAAGAAATTTCCCATGTTCCGAATCCAATCCAATCCACGGCAGGATTTAACCATACGCCATCCGACCCATCCATAGCTGTGCTAAAGGCAAACAACACAACTGAACCCTAGTCCCTGAAACAAACACCAAACCCCCACCACAAGTCTAATTTCTTGTCTTGCTCTGAACAAAGGGAAGACTGACGGAAGAGAAACCCGAAGAAAAAGAATAACGTATCTCTCAATTGAACTTTTCACGAGGAATACTAGGCCCCGCGTGCAGCGCTCCCGCAAAGAACCTACGCACTTTTTGCGGCCTGAAGCGCTCTCTGTATCCTGATGGCGCGCCAGAGCCAGTCGTAATAACGCTTCCAGTGCGCGAAAGACCAGAGCCAGTGCGCATGAGGCCTTCGGGACGCTCCGCGACGGTGCTATTGCGTCGTGCACGACGGGTAGCGTCCTCGTTCTCCTTTTGGTGGAGGGATTCGGAAGGCAAGAGAATGGCACGATCAAGGGCATACGGCAGACCACGGTGGCGGCCACGAATTTGCATAGCGATGATGATTAGTTTGGAAAGGCTGCGGAATTCGCCAGAGAAACTCGTGTTGACGCCTGGGTAGCCGAGACTGAGACCGACAGTTCCATAAGCGCTGACAATCTCGAAAAGGACAGAAAAGAGGGTGAAAGCATAGTCGTTGGTGTTTTCGAGGCGGCTGCCCTCCACAATAGCAATCAGGAAGAAACCCAAGAAGACGAACCACAAATCGAACGACAGCTGGCGGCGCAAATGGTGGCTCAAATAACTCGAGTTAGCGTCATCATCGTTATCGGCCCACACACCAAGCGATTTCTCTTCGTACACGTTCGTCTGACGCATACTCATAGCAATGGGAAAGATGGAAATGTACATCATAATGAGGTATGACACCTGGATGGCGGGATGTAGCTCGGCAATATTGACGACAGCAAACCCGGCCGTACGAGTGGCAGCTGCCTGGAAGAGACCATCGAGAAATCGAAAGCCGGGAGGTAGAGCAGTGACGGTTTCGTCGTTGATCTTTTTGGAGTGGTCAGCCATTGGAACGCCATGCTGGCAGGTTTGGCAAAGTCGAACTTACATCGAGTATGACGAAGAATATCAGATCAATTCCGTTCAGCAGGATAAGCACCCAGAAAAGCCACCAATTGGCCTTACTGGGGAAGAGAAGCGTAAAGCAGCGACGCGGATGGTCGAGCAGGAAGCGGAGCTCTTCCCATACTCCACTGCCGTGGGGTACGGCCTTGGAGCAAAGCCAGATGACAAAACGGAGCATACATGGAAAGCCAGTATTTCCAATAATAATGAGGAAAGTTCCCAATAGCAATACCAAAGGTGCGAACTGGAAGGATATCATCGAGTCAGGGGTAAGAGTGAAGCCTAAATCGTTGAACATGGAAGCAGGCGTAAAAAAGCCCCTGTGAGTTTGGGAATTAGCCTTGTGCTTGAATTATGCGAGAAAGAGACATGATGAGACTTACCACCACACGGGGTTGACGCCAACTTCCTCAACCACACCAGAGTAATGGTTATCACGGACAATCCATGGAAGCAGGCAAATCATACCGAGCAGATGGAAACCGACATAGTAGCAAACAAGAATAATAGCGAGCAATTTCAGGGCACGATACTCAATACCTCCAAGCTCTTCTCTCTGGTCCTCATTCAAGTCCACAAAGTTTGAGTTACGGCCGAGTGTGGGGGTCCAGCTGAGATACGGCATAGGATCCGCTTCTTCCTCTTTGTTTCGCGAAAGAAAAGTTCCCAAAGACCTCGTTCGTGACCTGTTGCGAAGGTGCATGTTTGCAGTCGGCGTGGCGGGGGTGTGGCCAGTCTCGACTGCATCGGTGGATTTGGCCCGATTGTAGGCAGACGGACCCGTGGTCGGCCGACGTCGTTCCGGCACATCTATAGTGATATGAGGCTTAAGAGTCGGTTCTTGTTCTTCTATTTCACTCAATTCCGTGGCAGGCACTGAATTGGACCGCCGGTGTCGATACTGTTTTTCATCAGAGACGTTAGTAGCCTCTCTGCTCAAGTCGTCGCCATCTTCAATGACCTCGGGGACAAAGCCTCGATCAAAATCTCGTGGCCCCGGAATACGGAGGGTTGCGTTCTCTTTAGGATTGCGCTGGTTTTCGACGAAAGCAATGCTCTTCTCGTTATTTCGCTCTGGAAATCGTTCCTGTTCCTCCTGCTCTTCGGGAGGCTGTACCACCTCATCCGCAAAATGTATATCCCTGCGGAAGGGAACGCTGTTCCGCTGCGCGGTTGGCGATACCTCGTCGTCCAGATCATCGACTATAGCACCGTCGCCGCTAGTCTCCAGAGTTGCCATCTTCCCATTGCTATCAACCTCATCGGAGTCATTTTTGACAGTGCTTCCATCGCCGGCTTCACCGTTTTGGGTCTGCTCGTTCTTTCGTAACACCCTAATTTCGCGATCTCCAACGCCAATCTCTTCACGTCCCAAGTCTCGGTCCAAATCCGCCTTGGCCTCGCTCTTTGTACGCGATCGAGTTCGGGTGCGGCGCATGCTTCGAGCTTCCAGAACAACATTTTGAAACCGCTTTTCAAACCAGTAGAGGCGAATAAAGACGACAAAGGTGTTTATAAAAATGGGTGTGCAGACGGAGGTGAATAGCATCATGACGATCTGTTGGTATAGGTGCAATTTGTTTATGTCAATTCTGCCACCGGTATGTTAGCAATTCACAATTTCCCTATTCCATATATCAAGTCGCAGGCATACGTATTCAAGCCACTCTGTGTGGCCGAGCCACTTGCGAAGAAGAGGGCATCAATGTAGTCCATATTATGGTGGCCGTAAATAATTACAGACCCAATCAGTGTCATAGCGATCACATAGGTATCTAGGTGAAAAGGGAAGAAGTCAGTATCCAATTAGACTTTTGTGTGCAGTTTCACATGAAACCTGCCCTCAACAACCCAAAAGACGCAAGGGGGAATTTCATACAATGTAGGGTTATGAAATTGAAGCGAGGCTTAACGGCGGACCATTTTGTAGGCATGCGCTTCTTAAGCCATCCAAAGGCGACAATCCATGGGGAAAACATGGCAGGCGGGTAGATTTCCTGTTAGGCTCGGGTCGGGGGTGAGATTTGTTTGAGCTGAACAAGTTGGTGCCGAGGGAAAGGCAAGATCCGGGTTAGGGGACTCTCCGTCTCTCACAGCCCCTTGAGAGGAGCTGTGTTGTTTGGAAATCCCACGGGCTTCGGAGGGTGGAAGAAAGTGTACACTAGGAGAGAGATGGGGGAAGAATGATAGGAGAAAAGGGAAAAATGCGTGGGAGCCGTTGCGGATCCTCCCGAGGAAGTTGAATCGAGAGAGGAGTGGGATTAGATAGGGCAATTAGGTCGGCCAAGCTTGGCTGGCGAAGTGTGCGCGCGCGCGGCGAGGGGGAAGAATAGCAATGCGAATGTTATAAACGGACCGACGCGGAGACGCGGTTGAGCGCGGAGCCGACAAGGAGCATGGCGGAGCTAGGCGGGAGGAGCGAGGGAATCGGGCGGGTTGGGAAGAGAGGTGAGTGAAGTGGAAAGAGGGAAGGGAGAGCAGATGGGACAAAATAATCATGCAGACGAGCTGGCCGACAGCTCTGGGGAAAGTTGAGCCAGCGTGATGACGCCAAGGCCTCGCGCGACGGAATGGAAGCGACGACCTGGGAAAGTCGAGAACGTTTTTTCCCAGGCCTGAGCTGCAACCTGAACCTGCAACAGCTTTTTCGGGCCATTTTGTCTGCTGGTCTGCTGAGTGGGACCGCGGCTTCGGGACGTCAAAGGCCCCCCTGGGCGATAGCACGCAAGCCCCGATACGCCTGATTGATTCGCTTATCCGTCTGTTCAAACATGCGCGACATTAGCAAAGTGCGTGGTTCTTTGGGTTTTATTTCATCTTACGCCCCTGCCTTCCCTTTTCCCCTGGCTCTTTCCTTCCCTGCTGAAAAGGGAAAGAACAAGCCAGACAATGACGACTACTGAATTAAGCAACCACATGCAACACCGTAAACAACAAACAACGACATACTCTTATCCGTTTTAATAGATCTGTCTATACACATCTCACTCCACACCGTAATCATTCCAAACCAAGGCGCTTGCAGCCCTCGCTGAATCATGATGACGTCCACGCCGCACACGACCAGCACAAAACCACAACCCCCTCCCCCCCCCCGGCCAGACCAGACCACATCTCCTGCTCTTGCACAGCCTCCCCTCTCCCCCTC